>OX328123.1:36259659-36732159 GCA_946811695.1 Gonocerus acuteangulatus
CTTTTCGGCTTCTTTCTATGAAGTGATGTACTGCTCGGCCAAGATATGAGTCATCAACCAGAACAAGTGGAAGTCGGAAACATGGGCTTATATAGGAAATAATTTCGGGGGGGGGGGGGCTGGGAGCATTTGGGGGGTATGCAATTCTAACAATCTATAACTTGGAATAGTAAGCCAACTAAAACACTGTTACACAAAAAAATATTTTTTCTGAACTAAGTGACCTTATTTAATTTATTTTTAAGATTTTTATGACACATTTTTTTCGATTAAATCAAAATTTCAGGGGGCTGCATGATTTAAATTTAGTCCATTGATAAAAAGATATCTTCTAACAAATTTTTTTGTAAAAGAAGTAACAATTTGCAACAGATTAGGATATATATTATATTAAAAACTTTTCTTTAACATACCAGAATCGGCATTAGCCAATTAATAGTAACCAATTTTGTAATAAATACTGAAATTTTCCTAGCAAACAGTAAATTAAATATTTACACAATTAAAATGAGGATATTAAAAATGAACATTTTTATCGGAAAAATAATTATTCTATTTTATTAAAGGCTTTAAGGGAAATTAATGTATTGTGAATTGACGTAATTTATTATATAAAAAAATATTTTTTCAACAAAGGAGAATCCAATGATACAAAGTTTGTAATAAATTCTTAAATTGTCTTGACAAACAGTAAATTACATATTCAGACAATTAAAATGAAGGCATTAACAATTTTAAAAACATTTAGTTGGTTTAAATAAATATTCTTAAATTTATTAAATTACGTGGTTCCATTTAATGCTTATCCCTGGTACCTATTGAACATATTAGAACAGAAACTCAATATTTCATCTTCAATTGGATGAAACTAACACTTCCAATCAAAGCACTTGATTGTTGGTCAAGAAGGACGATCTTCAGTACAAATGAAACAGGTCTATTGCCTTAAAAAAAAATTCATTTGGGCACTAAGAGTTTTCAGCACCTCCTCCTACCCTCCTCAGAGCTGTGCTAGAACAAATACATTAAAAATTATATCGTAAAACATTAATTGAACTTGAACATTAATATTAAAAACATATAACAATTGTTTTTCCTCCTAAATATAAAAAACAATAATAAATAACGATAAAATGTTATAATAACAATAATTTTATTTTGTCAACAAATCAAAAAACAGCCTTGAAGATGAACTATAGTTGAGCCACTCTTCTCAGCTTTACCTTTTATCCATTTTTATGAGATCGTCTTATAAAAATTGACATCCTAACCATCTTTGTATAAAACTTATTAAGCTTTTGAATATTCACTTTCCACATACCATGATTCCACATTCTTTCTTGAGATATTTAATAAAATATACAGACAAAAAAAAAAAAAAAAAAAAAAGTTTACATATCTTTGCTTGTATAAATATTGAACACATGGAAAAGTTTCCTCTTTCATTTCGAGCATTCAAAACCAAAATTTTATTTATTTCAAATTTCTTCAAAAATGATCGAATGAGCATGAAAGCTGTTTCATTTGATTCTTTGTGTCTAAATATCTATTAAAAATTTACCTGAAAGTATATTAACACAAAACAACAAAACTTATTATGCGCGAATAAAAAAAAAGAGAGTTTTGGTGGGTGCATTCTGCTGGTTAAAGAATTGAACCTTTTGTTTTTGACAAAGTACTCTTGATCCAAATTTCATCAAATTTGAATGATTTTTGTAAACAACTTAAAATACAAATTCGAACAAATGTTTTTTTTTAGTAACCCTTGGGTTATGAAATTCGCTTAGTGAAAGATGAGAAAAAAGATTATGAGTATTCTCGAGGCAATTTTATTATGTAGTCTACATATTTTAACTAAGAAACATATATATTTAAATATATAATATAACAACATAAAAAATAACTAAGTGAACCTTGTAGAAATGTACTGTGTAATAAACTAAATTATAATTAGTAATGTTATTGTTAATATGCATTGTTTACATAATTTATACATGTGTAATATGAATTTATTGAAGTAGTAAGAAACAATCTTCCTGTATAAGGATTACGTAGTCCCTGAACCCGTGGCTGATCCAAATTGATAGTCCAAAATTTTTGAAATTTTGAGAAATTGTCCTTTCGTTGATAAAAATTTGCAGAGAACTTTGAGCGGAAAAATATTAGCCCATGAATTAATTTACTTTTTAAATTAATGTATGACTTTAGGTTCAATCCACGCTTAGAGGTTTGTGACTGGGACACTGGGAACAATGATCAGCAAAATGGTGGAGGAAATAGCGCGAATAATGATGGAGGATGGTCGTCTCAGAACCAGTCGCCGGACTTCGCTACTGGTGAGGAAAAATGCTTAGAAATTATATTCCTCTTAAAGGTCAACAAAACTTCAATTCACACTAAATCAATTTATTCTCATCCCTACATCTTTTACATATATGTTGTGTCTTTATTTTTTTGTGTGTTTTTTTTTTAGCAGAAATATGCTTTAGCGGTGACTAAACTGGAAAAAACTGTTACAAAAAAGTGCCTGCAGGCGATCGCGCATGTGCAGTGGTATTCGCGCGTGTGCAATGGCCATGTACGGCTATATCTTGAAGAACAGTTCATTAAATTAAAGTTGAACAAAAAAGAAGTAGAATTACTTGAAAAATGATAGTAGTTGGTACAATTGGCACCTCCTTTTAGAGCACACTGACGACATCTCGTCATCACCCCTGTTGTAGCCCCTCAAATCTTATCATGGTAGCTCTCATTTCCACAAATGATTTAGGAATCCTTGCGATCAGGTGGTTTATGTCTTAAACAGGTACTTTTTTCATTTACCCCACACACACAAATCTAGCGACACCAAATCGATAGTTTGGACCAGCCATGCATAGGGCAAAGTCTCTCAATCTGTCTTCCTGGATAATGTTGATTGAGCAAGTCATAGCTTGTCTTTTGTGAGCTGTCCATGTCTTATGCTGTCGAAAGACACGTTATCATATGACCAGAGGTGAGTGTTGTGTGACTTCTACAAGAAGGAAACTAGATCCAGCATATTTCTTAATTTTCAAAGAATTTTTTTTTTCTCTTTATTCAACTTTAATGTAAGACTTCTAAATCATTAGATATAATTTTTGACACAATATATCATATTAGTTTTACTTATCAATTGTTTTTCCCCCAAAATTTCGAATTATTTTATAAAATTGAGAGATAATCTCAGTTATGAGTATACCGTTAAACAATTTTTTCCAACTTTTGCGTGATTTGGCAGTTTGAAGTACATTTTTTTTTAAGAGTAGTGATTCTTGAAAATTTGTTGCTAACTAGACTTTCTTATTATTATCAACTTTTTGAACAGTTATTGGGGTTGGAAAATAATCTGTAAACGCAGAGAAAATTAGAGGTTTTCTACGAAAAACCCATTTTTTTTTTATAAATAACCTTTAGAACAGCATAGCTCTGGAACAAGAACAGATAGAAACATGCTGTTAGCAGGGTTTAACTACATTTTTGGTCTACTTTCAACCCGTTGAGGATTGCCATTTACTTGCAATACTCCCTGTATATATATATATATATATATATATATATATATATATATATATATATATATATATATATAAAACAAAGAAAAATATTTTACATATGAAAAGTTTGTTCTGGAGTTTCTTAAATTTTGTTGTCTTTTAAAAATGTTAATATTGTGTCAAAATGATTAATGCTAAACCAAAGAAGTTTCAATGTGGAGTGTCAGATTATAGTCTGTGAGTATATGTTCTACGATCAGATCTCTGTCCCAAATTCGTCAGAGATGAATTGAAAATTAAGTTAAAGATTTAAAAATTAAGTCTTTGACAGTGCATGATTATGATGATGATGACATGAATGGTACATTCATTTTACTTGTATTGTTGAATGTTCATTTTGAAGTCAACAAATATGATGTTCAAAGTTTCGATCAGGGTCCTCAAATAACATAAGAAAACATTTACTTTAAGTCTGGCAATTTTTATAAATAAAGTTTTCTGTTTCTTATCGCAAAGATTTCCATTGACCAAATCCCTCTTTATATCCGAATAAAATCACTTCTGAGAGTTTTTGCGTTTGACAACTCTCAGATATATAATCTCCATTGCCTCGATCTTATTCTATGATATAAGGCGATTGTTAATGGCTCTAAGGAGCAGGAGGTAGTAATAGTTACACTGACTTGTAGAACGAGATTTTCGTCTCTTTAGTCACTCCTATTCTGTTGAGGAAACCTGTTCGGATGGATAATATTCTTAATTTATTCTTTCTTATTCAGGCGGAAACTGGTGGAAACCTCCTGCTACTTCTACTAACACAGTCAGGCCGTCAACGAATCAAGGAACCAACAATAGCAACCAGCCAGGAAATGAAGTGAGACCAACACCAAATGGTTGGTGTGACTCCAGAGGCCCCCTATTCTATCAAAACACGGAAGACTGTTCCAGCTTCTTCACCTGCAGTAAAGGAAGGTTCAACATCTCCTACTGTCCTCGGCAGATGTATTACAACCCTCAGACGTACAGGTGCGAAAGAACTGTACCAAGAGGTTGTAGTCTCATAGAAAATACTGGTCAGGGAGCAAGACCAGTAGAAGAGTCTAGCAATGATGATGTATGGCAATACGCCAGATTTGGCTAAGGATTACTACAAAATACTAAAATAAAACAAGAATCTATCTATTTAATTTTTTTCATCTAATAATGTTTACTATTAATTTTCAATTATATGTTATTAATTTTGTATTTTAAATTGGCAGAAGTTCATACACATAAAAACTTCAACTTTTCATCAATATTATTTTATTTGGTGCTCTACATGTTTCTCGTCACAAGATGCCTCTTCTGGGGCAACTTAACTAAATACCTTTCAATTGAGCCTTAACACGTTAACGCCCCCGGGGGCATGCACTGCAGTTAATGTTAAGTATGGCCAAACAGCAGCCGCACTTAACGTGTTAACTTAGAAAGACCTTACACAGGTAGGGTCTTCTTAAGTTAAGGCTCAATTAAAAGGTATTTAGTAAAGTTGCTCCAGAAGAGGTGTCTAGTGATGTGAAACATGTAGGGTACCAAAAACAAGAATATGGATGAATAGTTGAATTTTTTTAATATTTATGACTTTCTGTCAAATTAAAATAAATTATTTAGAACAAGAAGTCTTAATCATACAGTATGTTATTAATTTCATTATATAATAATATATGTGATTACAAAACAGTGCTTGCAAAATATTCCATAAAAATAAATGAGTATTATAGTATTTTTAAAGTATGTTGTGGAGAAAGAAACAAATTGATTCTAATAAACACACAAAAAAAGAAGAAATATAGAAGAAAATCAGCAAACAAAATCTGATATCTCAGGTGTCATAGTGGTAATGAGTATTAAAGCCTGAACACGTCTTGACTAGGGTTGTAGGTTTGATTTCCATTAGCTTTTTAGTCAGGACATGGCGAGTGCAACCACGACTTCAGGAACTTATCTTCTTAGGGTTTTCTCGGATCCAACCCCAGCAGCAAAACTGTTTTGAAACTGGAGAACATTTATTTGTCCCCTTACCAAAGTAATAGTGAATATATCGACTGAATTTGGTTATTTAATCAAAATAAATAATTATTATTTGGTGATAATATATTTGATTTGATATGAATAATTAAAAATAGCTAGATGTTGAATAGAACGTTCAAAATTTGTGATACACATTCTTCACAGATTCGAAGCTGCTGTCCCATCTATAATTTATGTTTTAAATAAACCAAATAGTGTTCCCGGGTTGTCTAAGTAACATATCAAATTTATTTATAACAAAGTTACGTAAATTTTATTGAGACTAGTAACTAAGATGATATAATTCGTTTTTATCCTTGGATTATTTCTCAGGTTGAATGAGCCTCAATCTGAAATGCAATAATTATAAAAAGCCTGGCAGTGTATCAATGAGCCCTGTTTGTACTGATAAATATAGCTGTGAAGCTGAGTAAGATTTTGACCCTGAACTAGCCAAGGTTAAGAAATCACAACCACTAAGACACAATGTAAGAAAAAAGTCTGCTTGCAGGAGTTGCCTAATCTAAGTACATTCCTCAGTAAAGTATACACTACAATAAATACAAGCTTAAAAATAATCCATCTTACAAAATGGCTTGTAACCAGCTGACTTAATTAGTTAAAAAAAATCATTATGGTAAATATCTTCTTTCACTGGGGCGATATTTCCTGGTTTTCATAGTTTATATATTTTTTCTATCACTTTAGAATTTTATAGAAGTCTGACCCACAGAAACTGCATCATCTTTGTGTGTTTCCATGTAATCCTTATTCTTGGTATGATTTGAAAAGCTTAGTACAAAATTTCTTAATATATTGCCCCCAAATATCTTACTTTTCTAAAATGGTCCTAATTTTTCTACTAGCAGAAAATGGTTGTGGCCTTAACCCATAGTGCTCTTTCTCTGTTTGTTGACTTCCGCTTGTTCTTAAATGAAGAGATTTTTCGAACAAATTAAGTGAGATGGACAATGGATCTGACCAGGACTACATGGTGCAACCTGTGCCTTGAAGACGATGAGACACCGTACCATATTATATGCAGATGTCCAGCACTTGTAGCGAAGAGATACCTGCATTTTCGTGCAGACTTCATAGATGACCCTAGAAGGCTACCTGAATTGAACCTTAGGATTCTATTAAGGTTTATCACGGATACAGCACTGTTGGTGTAACAGGCTGGCTTGTCGGGTGGCACAATAGGCCTTGTAGGTCTCGGTGCAGTTCCCTCCGGGTTTTCTCCGGGCACCCGTTCTAATAATAATAATAAGTGAGATGGAAGAAATGGGTGATTCTTTTTTTTTATGCCAAAAATGACCCCCGTAAAATTTATATATATATATATATATATACATACATACATACACACTTACATACATACATACGCTCATACATATAGTTATACATCTGTCCGTTAACACGATACACACCGGAGTTTTTGTTTTTTCGCCACGAAACTTGGTTTGTAGCATTCCCCCATCAAACGATTTAACGAGATCGTTAACCAACCAAATCTGTCCGTCTGGAGGGAGGTGGGTTTGCTCCGGAGCCAAAGTAGTTATTTTCCAATACCAGCCGTAATTTTTGTTATATTTCAACGAAATTTGGTATTGCTTGTGGTCAGCTGAACAGAAAAATGTGTTGTAAAAAAAATTGGTCGTTAGAAGGGGGGGGGGGGTTCACTCCGGACCCAAATTACTAATTTGAACATACCGACCATAATTTCTGTTGCATTGTAAGGAAACGCTGTATACGTGTTGGGGGTCTAATAAGAAAGAAGTATTGTAAAAATCAACTAAATCGGTCTTTTGGAAGAGGGATTTGCATTTAAGATTTGTATCTTCTAGTGCCGTCGTTTGAGGGTTGGATTCAGGGTCCCAGACCGTCTCTAGGCTCTTTAATTAATTTATTAATTGGTACCCGCAAAGGGAAAAATCAGACGCCAAAAGTGGTATAGTACTGACCACGATATCTCCCTAGTGTGCAGTATGGTCAAGAATCAGATACCTCTACAGTGTCTGCCGCTATGGGCCCTTTTGGCCTGTTACGGAACTGATGAGTTTTGTAGTTAATTTTTTTTTTTTTTTTTTTTTTTTTTTTTACGGCGCATCTACCTCTAGGTCATTAGCGCCGACATCCAGGGTGCAGCGAGGAATTTTACCAGCGAGCCGTAGGATGATAAAATTCCTGCCGGAGGTTGGGAATCGAACCCACCATCTCCCGCTTATGAATCCAAGGCGCTAGCCATTAGACCACGGGAGACCCCTAAGTAGTTAATTTTCAATAAAAATGTAAAATATAGATTATGGCCATCTTATTGATGCTTTCTATTTACCTAAAACCACCCTATTTTAGTCGCAAACGTTCAAAAAGTAAAACATTTGTGGGTTTGCTCTTTTTATGACCTATGAATTATGAATCTTCAAAATATTTCGTCGGCTCTTCCGGGTTACTTGTTCGTGTTAATGTAATAAGCGGATTTCCTCCCTATAGGTAGGGAGGAAACATGTTTTACTCAATACCTTCAATTCGCCGTTCTGAATGTAGTAAGGCCTATACTATTTCTCGGCTCCTAGTACCTCGACAGCTATTGGAATGTGTAATCTACATGGAAGGATAGGAAGTGTCTGAATCACCAGTAATTTGGACGGTTCGTTTGCTTTTCAGCGGATAGGAGGCCATGGTTCGTTGGCTCCTCGACCATAGTGCTGCTGACGAACGAGAATCCACACATACCACTTATACTTACCAGAAGGCAAATCGACTAGGTTTGGAGAAAGGAACGGGCAGCTTGAAACGCTTCTTGTTGCTACAAAATTTTAATGGATATATCTAATTTAATACATTTAGTAGAAAATCCTTCCGTTAGGGCTCTCCTTTAGAATAGTAAACATTTTCAAGTCTTACTAACTTTTCCAGGATTTGAATATTTAGAATTTTTTACATAAAATATTAGAAAAGTGTGTTTTCCAGGACTGCAATACTAGCTTCTGGTAGAGTGCTTTTGGATTAACTTTTAGCACTTTCTGAACGATTCTCCGGAACAGAATAAAAAAAAAATAAATAAAATAAAATAGACTATAATAAATGTAAAAGTATAATAAAAGTTTATTTATTTAAGTTTAATAAATGACAGATTATTGATCCGGGCTATCTACAGCTTTTCTAGCCAGGTAGGAGGTACTGCTTTTAGCACTTTCCTCCGAAGGAAAGGAGCTATTGAGGTTGCTCTCATGACGGAATTTTTGAAAAATTTCTTCAAATCTTTATCGCTCCTACCTAGTAGACACCGAAAATGACCCCCGTTAAAATTTATATACATCTATATATATGTGTTTGTTAAAACGATAGCGGCCAGAGTTTTTGTTTTTTTCTTCACAAAACTTGGTATATAGCATTCAATTAGCAAACGATTGAACGAGTTCGTTAACCACCAAAATCGGTCCACCGGAAGGGGAGGTTTACCCCGAACCCAAAACACTAATTTGACCATGCCAGCCGTAATATTTGTTATATTTCAACGAAACTTGGCATTCGTAGTGGTAATATAGAGAGAAAAGTGAGATGTAAAAATAAACTAAATCGGTTCATTAGGAGGGGGGGTTTACTCCGGACCCACAATACCTAACATTCGAGGTGGAGCAGGGAACTCTTTGAGCGATCATCTCACAGATCAAAAAACTCAACCTGCTGCAGGCGGGGATCCAACCCGAATCTATCGCATAAGAAATCAAGATGTTAGCCAATATAAAAAATATATATAGACCACGGGGGTGCCTTTAATCTCCCCGCCTTCTCAAAGTTCAATCTAGGAAAGGAATATTACCAAAATATGTTTCTTTTTTCTTACCTTGTGTTACTAAAATACTCATTTTACTGTTAAATGCAATTTAAAACAAAAACAACTAATTACACATTAATTAAACGAGGACCGAAACCCGTCCAAAACAACAAACACTTTCAAATTTTTAACTGGTGCTATAAAATTGTTTCAGAACCTTTTTGAAGAGAATTCTATGAGAGATTCCTATAATAAAAATGTAGCCATTAAAGGTCATTTTTCTGTTACCACGATTGTCCAACCATTTTCAAGTTATTTAACAAAACATACGAAGATCCTAAAACATTATATGTCTATTAATAAAATCGAATACTTCCTTAACTCCGAGGGGGCGAGGTTAGCACAGTGGTAGAGCACTGTACTAATAAGCTGGAGGCCTGAGTTCAAATCCCGAGCAAGTACTAACGATTTTTTCTTCTAGTGTGGGCCGACCCAGCCTTTAATTAATTTAATAATGGGTACCTTGGGTGCTAATGACTCTAGCAGTCGAAGCGGCCAAGGGGAAAATCAGGCGGCCGGAGCATAGTCCTGACTATCTCCCTAGTGTGCCGTATGGTCATGAATCAGATACCTCTATAGTATCTGCCCCTCAGGGCCCTCGTGGCCTGTTACGGGACTGATTTTTTTTCCTTAACTCCGAATGTAATCAAAATTTAATACAATAATATTTTAGTAGAATTTCTGTGGTGGAAAATATTTCAATTGAATCCAACGATTCTATGTACTCAAACCGAAAATTGGTTTCAAAAACTATGTTTATCCTCTTTTCTCAAAACCGGTTAGAGAAATCACCTTGAAAATGCTTTCATTCATTTCCGTACGTTTGAGAACCTATAAAAAGATTATCTGCAAGTATATGAACTTGAAAACGTAAGCGTTATGCTTTTATTCCCGCGAATTTCGATCGAAAAACCATGTTCCGTTGGACGGATTCTGCTGGACACCGAACTTGACGTTTTAAATTAGACGAAAGATTTTTGTACCAAATTTCATCAAAATCTATGACCTTTTTGAGTCTGTGAGATAGGGATCATACAAATATATATATATATATATATATATATATATATATATATATATATATATATATATATATATATATATATATATACACACACACACACAAATTTGAACCACCGTTATGTTAGTGATTTTTTGGTTCTGATAACTGAAATTTTCTAGTCGGCACTTCCGGATTGGGTTATGAGGTCATACTCATAAGCGCGGTTCCTCTCTATGATGGGACTGCGCTAATTTCCACTTTAGAAATGGTATTCTACGAGGTTTAGTCAGAATAGGTGTTTACAATCTTTGCACGAAATATAAATCCTGAATATTAACTGTTTCTATTCCATGCTTCCTACATGACACCAGAGATAGGAGCGGAAATACGAAGCAGGGATGCGCTAAACAGTTGGGCTTATATTCCAGTGTTTCAGGGAACCCACCAGAAGTCAATCTATGTTAGTAATGAAGGCTGAATTATTCAAAACTATTGTGGGTGTGAAACCTTAATAAATTAGTGACTATCGCTTTATAAATAAATCTAATTAAATCTTTGTGTTATGGGAACTAGCCCAAAGCTTATCTATAGTGGAGGATAGGAATTAGAGGGCTTGGTCTTTGCCCAGTCGAACAGATAAGATAACAGAAAGCTTTCCATAAATGACTAATGAAAGAGTCAAGAGGTCTTGAGATAATAGATCTTCTTGAATTTAAAACCAACATATATAAAGCATTCTAAGCATTCCAAGAAAACAATATCATTTTATATTAAACTAGCTGTTACCCGGCGTGCTACGCTACACCTACTTTCTGCATCTATAAAAGCAAAAATAAATTAGAAACCAAATAATTAATGTTAAAATCTATAACAATTTGAGTTCATTGTTTCGAACTCGTGACCTCCGAACTGTGAGTCATAGACGATTTTAACCTAGCCTACGACTCTATCCGTCTCAAGACCTACCTGCGTGCCAAGTTTGGTCAAAATCGGAAGAAGGGTGTGGATTTGTGTAAGGAACAAACATACAGACAGACAGCTCGTAGAAATTTTTGACTTAGCCTACGAGACTTCCTGTATCAAGACCTACCATTATTCCAAGTTTGGTCAAAATCGGTCAAACGGTGTGGATTTGTATAAGGAACAAACAAATAAACAAAGAAACAGACAGACAGACTCGTGATTTATATATATATATATATATATATATATATATATATATATATATATATATATATATATGTATATATGTAGATAATTTTTACTAGATTGAAGGAATGAAAAAGTCAGTAACGCAGGAGCTGCATTACTAAGCACTTCTCCAAAAAGGTTGTAGTGTACACTGCATTCTTAAATAATTTGCTTAAAATAACATATATAAGTACAACTAAGCATGAATGTATCGTCCCTACCATGTCAAACTATCGAATATGCTAAAACTCGTTTTTCAGATTCGAGACTTTGCTCTTGGATTGTGGACAGTAGGGCTTGTCGCAAATTTCACCAACACTAAACCCTTTAGCATAGCCTTTAATGCCTTAAAAAAATAATCAATCAATCTATATTTATTTGAGCCAATATATATAGTATTATTTACAAATGGTTAAGGGAGAAAAAATATATACATTAGCAAAATACTTAAAATACTAAAAAAATAAAAATAGGAATATACTAAAAAAATAAAAATAGGAATAAACTAACAAAATAAAAATAGAACATGAACAGGTAAACAGAACATGATAGGTAAACAGAACATGAGGTGAACAGAACATGAATTAGAAAATAACAAATTATTGCGAATGAAAGAAGTCTTGATAACATCTTGGCTTCAGACGTGTTGCAATCCTCTCTCCTAGCTCTGCGGAGTGGACAACCCCGAGCTCTCTGTGGATTTGTGTGTTTCGTATGAAAGGAGGTGCATTTAAAATAATTCGAAGAATTTTATTTTGAAATGTCTGAAGTCTTCGTCTGTTTGTGTTACTGGTACTGTACCAAACTGGGCATGCGTAAGTCAGTAATGGAAGTAATAGAGTTTTGTATAATAAAACTGCGCATTTGTGTCTGAGTGGTGTTTTCTTGTTTAAAAGTGGATATAGTAGTCTAAGTCGTGTGTGAGCTAATTGAAGTTTTAAGTTAATGTGAAGTCTCCAGGTCAGTCTAGTCAAAGTGTACGCCAAGGTAGCGCACACTATGGTCCCTAGGAGTCCAAGGAACTCGATCCTGTCCAATCCGCAAGCAAGGAGAAGTCCTGTCATCGAAGTGCCTCAGTGCGAATATCTTTGCTTCAATCTTCGATGGATTGAGACGGAGTTTCCACCTTTCGAACCACGAGGTGATGCTGTCCAATGATGGCTGAAGGTCTGCGATGGTTCCTGGAACATCATCTCCTTGACTCATGACTAACGTGTCATCTGCAAACAAAGCGACCGTGGCAGTTTGAGGCTCGGGGATGTCGTGACAATACAAGCTAAATAGTAAAGGGCCAGTACTGCTCCTTGTGGCACACCAGCTGAGACGCTTATTTTTCGACTGACGCTGTTTTTCACTCGCACTTTCAATGTCCTTTCATCGAGGAACGAAGAAATAATAATCGCAAGATAGCATGGTGGCCATGTTTTTTTGAGTTTATACAGAAGACCCTTGTGCCTTGTGTGTCGAATGCTGACTTGACATCTAAGAAAACAGCTGTTGAATACTTTTTGTCTTCGAATCCCTTTAGTATTGATTCAGCTACTCTCTGTATTTGGTGGACAGCTGAGTGGTGAGGTTTGAATCCAAATTGATGTTGAGGAATGATGTTGTTTTCCTCTGAGTGCCGACGGAGTCTCTTCTCAATACATTTTTCAAAGACTTTACCCATTGCCACCCAAAGGGTAAAGCTATAGGCCAATTAGAAGGCTAATTGGCCTGTAGCTATCGGGATCTTCTTTTGGTTTTCCAGGCTTGTGAAACACCACCACAATTACATTTTTGGGAAGTAACCCGACCTCAAACATGCATTAAATACGCTTTTCATGAGTGCGATACTCTTCTGTGGAAGATTTTTGAGGACGACGTTGGATATCAGATCGTCTCCTGGAGATTTCCTGTTTGGCAGTTTCTCGATGATCGTATTTACTTCGTAGGGAGTAATGAAGTCGATTATTTTTTCAACTGTCGTAATTGGTGTTTGTAAGTAGGTATTTACGGTTATAGTCCGTCGGCCCGTGCACATTTTATGCAACGATTTTTAAGATTCTTCATTTTTTCACTACTGATTGTACAAGTCTTAACTAGAACAGTGTCACTTGTCAGCTGGCTAGGTAGCGGTGGGTTTGGCTGCGGGGGCGTTGCAAACTTCGGAAAAATATGAAAATGTGAAACGATTTTAAGATTCATGAAATTTTTTGGAGAAACACCTTTCATTATACAATAATCATTGGCACTTCTCAGCTGGCCGGCCAGCGGTGGACTGCTTCTCAGCTGGGGGTCTAAACTTGGCAAAAATACGAAATTCTGAAACGATTTTAAGATCGCTGAAATTTTGGTGGTTACCAGTATTTGTAGTGAGATTAACGAAAAACATTGTCAGCTGCTCATATCTTGGTGGAAAACGTGTCAGCTGGGGGGTATAAGCGCTGAGCGTATGGCGCGCGCTCCGCTTTATACCGCCAGCTGTTTAATCCAGAGGAGTTAAACTTGAAGGTTCTTGTTTGTTTATTTTAGATTTTAAACATCGTCGTATTTTCAATCTACTTTACAGTAGATTTATACCTACTCGATATGAGGCGTATAGCCATCGGGGATAAAGCATACACGCTGCTCGGATTGCTAAAACGTGACGAAGCTCTACACCTCTTAAGGATTGTTTAACTGTAGTGTGTATAGAGTGTCTGACACAGCAGACAAACAGAAAAACAGACAACAATTCTATAAATCATTGTTTTGGGTACAATTGCTTTGATAAAGGCCCCCAATAGTATTTTTACTCATATATCTTGCATATACAAACAGCGATCCGTTAGAATTTTATTATATGTGAAGATAGATTACGGCAAGTAGTGGTAAGTTGGTAAATCGGGTCCAGAATAAACCCCCCTCCTAATAAACCGATTTACTTTATTTTTACAACATATTTTTCTATTAATATTTCCACAAACGAATAACGAGTTTCGTCCGAGCGACTTTGGGTCCAGAGTAGACATGCGCGCCGAGGCTGAATTTTCCGGCGGCGGTGCGCTGGACTAAAATGGCCGGCGGCGGCGGCGCGCGCGGCGTGGGCTATTTTTATTTAACCCCCAAGGGAGATGTTAAAATTTTAATCACAGTATATATATATATATATATATATATATATATATATATATATATATATATATATATATATATACTTGTCCGCTATTTCACAGGCTCATGAATGGTCAGATTTTGAAGATCTTTGGTACAAAAATCGTCTAATTTGAAACGTCAAGTTCTTTAACCAGTAGAATCCGTCCTCCGAGTGGTGTTGGCGAGAACTTCCCGCGAAAAAAATCGTAACGCTTACGTCTTCCGGTTTATATGCTTGCAGTTACTCGCGTAATATATTCCTTAACATACGAAAACAAATGAAACCGTTTTTAAAGCGATATCTGTAACAGTTTTTGGTATAAGTGGAACAAATGTTTATGTAACTCATTTTCGGTTTGGGTACATCGTGGGTTCGTTTCCCACCGGTGCCGCCGCGGCGGCAGGAATGTTCTCATCCCACGGCTAGTTGGGAACATTCCTTTCTGCACCCTAGATGTCGGCGCTAATGGCCTAGACGTCGATGCGCCGTAAAAAAAAAAAAGAAATTAGTCTATAAGGCAAGAAAATGAGACACTTAATGATAATAGTGTTTTCCCGGGGCGAACGTTGTGTTGTCGGGGAGTCCTAGGATACTGTCAGTTTCCTGTTGTGGCTTCTTAAACTTCCATTGGTTTGAGATTTGGAAATTCCTTCTCATCCATCACTATCTCCTTCTTTCGTCTTCATCTTCTTTATTCTCTATTACTTATTTCGAAATCCTTACATCTTCAGTCTGAAAATTGACCCTATTTCCGAATGGATGATAAGCACCTGTATACCTAGCAACCCAATTTAATTGGGGAGCCCATTTTATTTCGTTTTAAATAAAGTTTTCTCTCTTATATTTTTAAAGAAAGATCAAACCCATTCCATAAACTGTATTTATTCCTTTACAAATAGCTCTAGGGCTAAGAACGGAACCGCGCTAAGATGACGCAGTTCCTGAGAGTCGGACGTATTTTTAGTTTTATATCGTCGAGTATGTTTATATAAAATTCTTTTATTTTAGGCTTTTCTGATACAAGCTTTGTCATTTTCCAATCAACGATCACAACACACAAGCGTTTAATCGATCAGAAGGTAAGCACAAAATGGCGCCGGCCGGTCACTATGCAGTACACTAGTAGATTTCCTCCCCTCGGCGCGCCGACTTAATAGGCTCGGCGGCGGCGGCGTCATTAAAACCCGGCGTGGCGTAGCGGCGCCGGCGCGGCGCGCATGTCTAGTCCAGAGTAAACCTCTCCTCCAGATGAACCAATTTTTCTGGTTAAAGAACTCGTTAAATCATTTGCTAAGAGAATACTATATACAAAGTTTCGTGACAAAAAAAAACCTCTGGTGTGTATCGTATTAACGATAGTTCATGAAATGTTGGACGTGATTCTTTACATTGGCATAACTTTTTTATTTATGTACCGATTCGCATGAAACAAACACAAAATGTTAAGTGAAACGTACCACAATATATTAGTGAATACTGCAACTAAATCTGATAAGCCGTTTCTGAGATTAGCGCGCACAGATAAACAGACAAGCAGGCAAAAATTTTAATAACCATTGTTTTGGGTACTATTGCATTGATAAAGGTCCCCAATAGTATTTTTCCCCATCTTCCAGATACAGACAGCGATCCGTTAAATTGTATTATTTGTATAGATTTGCATTAAGGTATGATGAAAAAATATATTATTTATTTGTATAAAATACTGTAAAAATTATTATACCATTTATTTATTATAATAATAGTTACCTAATAAAACTTTTTAATAAAAAGAAAGTCTGACTCTTCACCTTCAGAATCATTACTTTCGATATTTGTAGTGTTTGTGAGGTCATCCTGCTGTCTCTCATGTGAAAATACTAATTATTGGTATTGAAAAAATGATGAAACATTAATAAAGCAAAGAAAATGAATAATTTTAATATCTTCAGTGAATTACTGATCTCGAACAATCATTTCAACTACTGGAGGTAATTGTTTGCCATCAAACCATTTACACGTGTACATTGTATTCATGTTATTATTAGATGTTAAACTTTGAATGAATATGGGAACGTGAACAAACTAAACTATTTACATAATAATAAGTTATTTTTAACACTAGGCGAAACACTGCCCCAATCGTTGCCTGATTTTCACGCATTCACAGGCGAAAATTGTTTATGTGCTATGTATTTTATACAAATAAATGATATATTTTTTCATCATACCTTAATGCAAATACATAATATATTTTAAAGTTGATAATAAAAATATTCATTTACAAATTGTAAATGAATATTTTTATCTAGGCGCACGGTAGTGCGCCAGGCCAAGTTCCGGCCTAAGCATACTGTGTGTATATTACAGGAGGTCTTAGAGCCGATTTTTACTCTCTCATAACTTTCAACCAAGTAAAGATAAAGTTATGAAATTTCACAGAGGTATTATACTACTGGATGTAAGTAAAACTGGAAATTTTCATAATTCTACATCGAATAGTTTCTGAGATATAAGCGATCGAAAATCGGGATTTATAGGACTCACTCACTCACTCACTCACTCACTCACTGACTCATCAAAATTATTAGGCACTTCCCATAATGCTATAGACTTGAAATTTTGCAGGATGATAGATTTTAAGGTGTTATTAAAGGAAAAAATCGAAAAATCCTGAAAAGTTGTGTTTGACGCTGCTTCCGGGGCGGGGGCGTGCCAGTTTTGTACTTCCTTCGTAAACCCATCATTTCGTCCGAAACTCATGATGTGGGGTATCAAATGAATCGTCTCGGTATGAAGAACCTATATTTGATGCTTTAAGAAACATTTAGGTGCATATAGGCTTGGTAAAAATCGTACACCAGCTGTCTGTCTGTATGTTTGTTCCTTATATAAATCCGAACCGTTTGATCGATTTTGACCAAACTTGGGACACAGATGGGTCTTGATACGGGGAGAATCATAGGCTAGTTCAATATCACCTATCAGCTGTCTGCCTAACTGTTTATTCCTTATACAAATCCACACGATTTCACCGATTTTGACCAAACATGGTACACAGGTAGGTCTTTATCCGGGTAGTGTCATAGGCTAGGCCAAAATCGTCTATCAGCTGTCTGCCTCCATGTTTGTTCCTTACACAAATTCACACCGTTTGACCGATTTTTACCAAACTTGGCACGCAGGTGGGTCTTGATACGGGGAATGCACTAGGATAGGTAAAAAAGGTCTTTCAGCTGTCTGTCTGCATGTTCGCTCCTTACACAAATTCACACCGTTTGGCCTATTTTGACCAAACTTGGGACACAGGTGTGTCTTGATACAGGGAATGCACTAGGATAGGTAAAAAAGATCTTTCAGCTGTCTGTCTGCATGTTCGCTCCTTACACAAATTCACACCGTTTGGCCTATTTTGACCAAACTTGGCAGGCAGGTAGGTCTTGATACGGGAGAGTCATATTACTATGACATTTTGTACTTTTTGTTCCATCGGAAAGCCATCATTCCTTCTGAAACCCATCATGTGGGGTATCAAATGAATCGTCTTGGTAAGGAGAACCTATATTTGATGTTTTAAGAAATATTTTGATGCATCTTAACAACAACACGTGTGACTTCTTTCTTAAATGTTGTAAATAAAGTCGTAAGGGTTAAATATATAATATGCTTGAAAGCAGATACTAAGTTTTTCAAAGTCATCTAAATTACAAAGTTTAGGATCACAAACCCAAAATGTATCGTCTTTGTTCTTTTCTTTTTCTTGAAGGCCTTCTACACTTTCCTCGTGGTGACCTTTATCCTCGGGATGAGGTTCCTGTGTTTTACAGTGTAATAGTTTAGTTAGGCGAGCAATCAATTTGACCTCTAGAGTACTGTCATCTGGAAAAGCTTCTAACTTTTCTAGTCTAGTGATTAGATGTATGTAGGTTGATTATTGGTATCAAATATCAAGCATTAAGGAGAACTTTATGCAGAATCCAAAGACCCTGGTTTTATATGAAGTAAAAAAGCCAGTAGGTATGTGGCAACTAAATTTTATTTAATACTTAGAAAAAAGTAATGAGATCCCAAAAAAAACATAAATGTGAAATAGAGGCCAAGTTCCTCCCCCACAAAGAAACACTCCCTTCCCCCAAAAGCGAGAAATATCTCCTCCTAAAACCCCCAAAAAACTCCTTACCATCCTACACTCCAAAAAAAAAGTAGTATGAGTTGGTGTATTAGGTGTACCATATTTTCAACCAAAAATATTTGCCAATACAAGAGATGATACAAGAAAGAAATGTCCAAGTTCATTACTTAGAAGACCTCGTAATTACTTACTAAGAACAGTAAAGACACTTCAACTGACCTTTAAAAAAAACAATAAAAATACTTATATCCAGTTACTAAAATATCACTTTCCTCAACCAGGTATATTCTTATACTTGGCAATGTTTTTTTTTGTGCCGAAATTATATTTAGTGAGAAAACTAAACATTGCCAAGTTTAAGAATATACCTGGTTGAGGAATGTGATATTTTAGTAAATGGATATAAGTATTTTTATTGTTTTTTTTAAAGGTCAGTTGAAGTGTCTTTACTGTTCTTAGTAAGTAATTACGAGGTCTTCTAAGTAATGAACTTGGACATTTCTTTCTTGTATCATCTCTTGTATTGGCAAATATTTTTGGTTGAAAATATGGTACACCTAATACACCAACTCATACTACTTTTTTTTTTGGAGTGTAGGATGGTAAGGAGTTTTTTGGGGGTTTTAGGAGGAGATATTTCTCGCTTTTTGGGGAAGGGAGTGTTTCTTTGTGGGGGAGGAACTTGGCCTCTATTTCACATTTATGTTTTTTTTGGGATTGTAAATTACAATCAATATATTCATAAGTTGTAATCAATATAAGCATGCTTTCGTTATTAAATAGTCAAAAACTATATTAAGATTCCTGAAATTTTGTTAGTAGGTAGTATTCGTAATAAGATTGACGAAACAAATTGTCAGCTGCTTATATGTGGGTGGAAAAGTTGTCAGCTGGCGGTATAAAGCGGAGCGCGCGCCATACGCTTAGCGCTTATACCCCCCAGCTGACAAGTTTTCCACCAAGATATGAGCAGCTGACAATGTTTTTCGTTAATCTCACTACAAATACTAGTAAACACCAAAATTTCAGCGATCTTAAAATCGTTTCAGAATTTCGTATTTTTGCCAAGTTTAGACCCCCAGCTGAGAAGCAGTCCACCGCTGACCGGCCAGCTGACAAGTGCCAATGATTATTGTATAATGAAAGGTGTTTCTCCAAAAAATTTCATGAATCTTAAAATCGTTTCACATTTTCATATTTTTCCGAAGTTTGCAACGCCCCCGCAGCCAAACCCATCGCTACCTAGCCAGCTGACAAGTGGTACTGTTCTAGTTCAGACTTGTACAATCAATAGTGAAAAAATGAAGAATCTAATGAAGAAGTACCATTAGAGTTCAGTGTCCGGCAGTTCCAATCAGTATGTTTACAATTCAAGTCCCCTAAAAGTAAGGTAGGTTCTCCTGTAAATATCAGTTCGAAGTCGTTTTGGTTTACTCTCCGTCGAGGTCTAAGGTAAGCTGAGATAATGTTCACGGTTCTGTTGTTGTTTGTCGTCAATTTAACTCCGACGGCTTCGAGATGTAGCAGCCTGGGAAGGAGAAAGTGGGAATGTTTTAAACCCCTCTTTATACATAAAGCTACTCACTCCTCCAAAACGTTCTTCGCTGTCCAGTCTATATAAAATGTATCCTCCTATTCGTAATGGGTCGTTCAGTTTGATGTGAGTCTCTGTCACACAAGCAATGTCCACTTGGTATCTACTCAGGAAATTTGAGAATAAGGTCTGTCGTTTTTTCAGTCCATTGGCGTTCCAGTTAAGGATTGTCAGATTTTGAGTATGTCCGTAATTAGGGTTGCCCATAGCTGTTTTTGAAGAAGTCTTGTATGACATTGAGAAGGAGATTTTGTAGGTAAGGCAAAATTGGTATAATTAATGTAGTAATTAGATAGCTTAAGTCTAGGTCTGGTTTATTGGAGTCAGTATTTT
Source organism: Gonocerus acuteangulatus (assembly GCA_946811695.1). NCBI lineage: Eukaryota > Metazoa > Arthropoda > Insecta > Hemiptera > Coreidae > Gonocerus > Gonocerus acuteangulatus. The sequence continues at coordinate 36,280,415 of OX328123.1, forward strand.
GAGTTTGTGTAGGAGAAGAAGGTTTTGGAGTAGATCTAGGGGCAGAGTGTGTACCCAGAGGCCGACGTTCAAACCAGGGTTTTAGGTGGCTGTGGACAGTGTGTTGACTGTATTGGGGTGTGAGTGTATTGAGAGTTGATTGGGGTGTGAGTTTTTATTATGGGTGTAGGTTTTGTTGGTGGACGAAATGTTTGAGCTCTTGCTGGCAGTTGCTTGTTTTCGATTATGTTTGGATTTGAGGGTTGGGGAAATATTCGATGTCTGTAATGACCTTTAAAAGCAGAACATCCGCGATACTTCGCACTGTGCTTCTCTCCACAATTCGCACACTTAAGTAAGTTATCATCGGCCGTACAAATGTTTGTCAAGTGAGGTCCTGCACAACGGCTGCACCGTGGATCTAGCTTGCAATAATTTTTTGTGTGACCTACCCTCAAGCATCGTCCGCATTGTACTTCGCGATTTGATAGCCTTCGGTGCTCAACTGTTACAATAGTGTAGTAGAGTGCTTTGAGATTAAATATTGTTTGGCCCTTTTCATCGTTTTTTAATTCGACTGAACATAACGGAGTGGGGGCCCTCTGTCGATTATGAAGTCTTGTGACGCTCAGAACCGGATATTTCTTATTTGAGAGAAATTCGAATACTTCCTTAACGCTGAGTGAATAGGGAACTCCTCGGATGACGACTGAAAGGTTTTTAGCGCGGTTCCTCCCTCCCCCATAGGGAGGAACCCCGCTTATAAGGTTGATACAATGAGACAATCCGGAAGTGCCGACTAGAAAATTTCGCGTTTCAGAACCCCTAGAGACCGAAAATAACGGTGGTTCAAATTTGAATATATATATATATATTTCTGGCTTCGCTCATTTCTGGCTTCCCGTTATATATATATAACAGACAAATATATATATATATATATATATATATATATATATATATATATATATATATTTGTCTGTTCGCTCATTTCTGGCTTCCCTAACGGTCCGATTGTGATGAAATTTGGTAAAAAAATCCATTGTCCAATTTAAAAGGTCAGGTTCGTTAACCAGCAGAATCCGCCCACTGGAAGATGGCGTTTGGCGCGAAATTCGCGCAAAAAAATCGTAACGCATACGTTTTTGAGTTCATAAGCTTCTAAGTACTCGTTTTATAGGCTTCTTGGGCTAGGAAAACGAATGAAACCATTTTCAATGCGATAGCTTTAACCGTTTTCGAGAAAATTGGAAAAATAGTTTTTGAATACCGTTTTTGGTTTGGGTACTTAGAATCATGGGATTCAGTTGAAACATTTTCTGCATGTTCTACTTTCATTAAAACTAATATGTTGAAATTTTGGTTACGTTTGGGAGAAGAAAGGGTTGGAATAAAATATTTTATTAACAGACATAAAAAGTTTTGGTAACTTTGTATACTTTCCTTAATATCTCGAAAAAGGTTGAGAATCTTGGGAAACGGAAGATGACCATTAGAAAGCTCACTAAATGCTCTACAAAAATGGTTCTGATGAAAGTTTTGATTTGGCGATGTCAATCGGAGAAATAAGTGCTTTAAACTTTAAAGTAATTGATTTCGCTTATTCGAACTGTTCTTTTTGTCTGTTTTTATTCCTTGTTATTTTTTAACTGCTTATAGTTGGATAATGTATTTTATAATAAATTAGGTTAAGAAAAATAAGAAAAACAATTTAATCTTAGAGATATGGATTTCCAAGATAAAGCTTTTCAACTGCCTAGCGGGGTCGTTCCTAGGGCGGGTTGGCCTATCCAGGTAAGATCGTAAATAAGACCTTTCTTGAAAGTAAAGATGGAACTGTCAACTTTGGTCCTCCTCTGCCTCCCGGCACTTTCAATGCTGACGACGCTACCAATGAGTAGCTGAAATGTCCTAAATATAGATTTTTTAACAAAAATCGTATTGAGGTTTCTTTAGCCGAATCCCAACCATTCCATCTTTACTTGTCACCTTGACGGCTAACTATCTAATCTTCATGCTTTCTAGAAATGTGGACCCAAAATAATAACAGCTTCTATTTTAATAATTTTAAATGAGTCTAGAGATAAAAACGGAACCGCGCTAAGATGATGCAGTTCCTGCGAGTCGGACTTTCTTTTCCTCGGGGTTAACGTATGTATAATATTTTTTGGAATTTAAATCGTAAAATTTTGTTAACTTTCTAAAATCTCCTATGCTGGTAAGTGTAATCTTGATTTTTTGATTACATTGTTTAATTTCGAAACTATTAGTGACGTTTAATATAATATCGTTTGTAATTTTTAAGTAGTCTTCATCTGAGCAAAGAAATATTGGTGGAATTTTTAAGGGTTTGTCTGTCGTATTTTCTGAAGAGGATTCTGTTAAGAGTTGTAATGGTTGGAATCTATTATGTAATGGTATTGGTGAGTTTGTAGTCTGTTTGTTGCGTTTTGTAGATGGTTATGTATCTACATCATCGGGAAACTGGCAATCCATTCTTGGAGAAGGGTTATGAGGAGATGGTAAACAAGGCCAGTCGTTGTCATGGGCAACGGATAGTTGAGAACTCGCACCTGAGCTTCTTTCTGTCTTGGTTAGGTTAGGATCTAATATAAAGTCTTTATACTCTTTTACTTTTCTAGATCTTTTAATTTTCATCTTCTTCCTGAAGTTCGGGAGAACAGTGATCTGTACTTGATCCCTACAGTCCATATATATAGAAATAAACACTTAAAAATCACTTTTAAAATAGGAGTATTTTTCAGTAAACAATCACAGTACTCTGCCAAAACAGCTGTCAAAAAAAAAATAAATAAATAAAATAAAATAATCGAAAAGATCATTTTTCAATATATTACTGGAGACCCGGTAGCCGTGAGGGTTAAGGCGTGAGCTCTTAACACTCCGTTCTAAATGTCGTGGGTTCGATTCCCACTAGGGGCGGTGGCTTTTCTTTCGAAAAAAAGTAAAGGCATCACCCCTATCCTGGCTAGAAAAGGGTGGTAACCTACAGATAACCCGTCCTAAAATTCGTAGTTAATAATAAATGGACGTTAACATTTAAATAAATAAACAATATATTACTTCGTCAATGTCGTATCGAATATGTTCGCTCACTAGTTTGCTCCGATTTTCATATTCGATATTTTGACAGGGTAGGGACAATATTATCACCACCCGCTATGGGACGTGGCTATTCTTTTGGAAGAGTTAATTATAATGGACGTTAAAATTTAAATAAATAATAAATAATGTATAAATAAAATAAGTGTTTGATATTTGTAATGAACAGCTGACTTAACTGAACCGCTTACATCCCCCATAGGGAGGAACCCCGCTTATTAGGTTGACCTCATGACGTACTACGGACATGGTGACGTAGATCAAAAAAATAACGTTGGCTTAAGTTTATATATATATATATATATATATATATATATATATATATATATATATATTGTTCACTCTGTAGCATTTGTAGAAAATTGTTCGATTTAGATAAGATTTGGTACAATCGAAAGGTCAAGTTCGTTAACGGTTTGTGAGGCATAATTCGCGCGAAAAAATCGTAATGCTTACAATATCTCAGTGATATGCTTACAGATAATGTTTTTATAGGTTTTCGAACGTAGGTAAATGAAAGACGCTATTTTCAAAGGGATATCTGTAATCCTTTAGAGGAAAGGTTTAGTTTTACTAAATAAATAGCGGACCATATTTGAGGATACTAGTGTGAGAACGGACAAATACACACACAAACAGATACAAATATATATATATATATATATATATATATATATATATATATATATATATATATATATAAATGAATGAGAAACTGGGAAGAGAAAGACTAGTATGAACAATGAACAGGTGTAAAACCTCCAGTTTTGGCAAACTGGTTGACAGTTGCTAATTATTCTGTCTTGCGGGCTCATTACCGTACACCTGTATAATCTTTCCTTCATTAACAAGTGCTAGATAATTTACCAATAAGTCTAAAACCTCTAATTAGCCCAAAGTGTTGACCACTTTTTAATGCGAATATAGATAGGTTTCAAGTCCTTATTTATCCGATTGACATCGCCCCATCGAAAATTACATTAGAATCTTTTTTAGTAAGCTTTCAAATGGTTACGTTCCACTTACCTTAATTTTCCAATCTTTAGTCCAAAACATACATTCTTTTCAGGTTTGACTTTAAACAAAAATAAGATATGTGGATAATACTTACGTTGGTATGAAGGAGAAAAGGATGCTTGAAGTTGAAGGAAATTATTTATCTCTTGATGATAAGCATTATCAGAAACCACTTTAAGATAGTTCCTGCGAATCGAAGTTATTTCCAGTTAGCTAAAATGTTGTTCTTGCAAAGCTCGGCGTTACTATGCTCTCCACGCCTCCTGCAACGGGATTGTCAAGGCACACTTGATCGCCTAGGATTGGAATAGACAGCAATCCAATCAGCTCCAATAGAATATTGATCAAACTTCAGCTGGCCGATTAATTACATTTCCTCCTTCATAGTTACGCGAACTAAACGTATAAACGGACGCATTTATACAGGGTGTCATAATTTTAAGGGTTTATTCTGCCCTCAGTTGTAGTTCTGGGACATAAAAATGAGCGTTCTATCTCAATATGTAGCAGAGCTATTGAAACATTTGTCTATTTTCAAAACTATTGGTTTTTTCAATGAAAAACTGTATTTCCCGAATTTCTAGTTCATGTATCGTAAATGACGACCACATGTTTAGAATCTACATTAAATTTTCAACAAGAAAACCCCCTTTTTGAAATGTTGTCATGTAATTAAAGAGCTATACTAAGAGCCATATAGATGTGAACTATTGTTATTAGTATTTTCTTAACTCATTCAATCTTTTCTTAATTAGCTTTTTGTAGACTTAGAGGTTTACCTCCGCCCCAAAAGATACCTTATTCAATAAGCTTTAAAATGGTACCCCGTTGTTTTAGAAAAAAAATATATATTTAACTCCAATGTTTTCTGATTTCGAAGTCAAAACCAATAAATTTGCTTTAGCGTGAAGAAGCCAATGTGGACACATTATTTAATTTCACACGATTATGTTGATGCCCCATCCTTCCAACATTAGGTACATACACTTTTGCTGTGATTAAGGAATAGGGGACACTTTGGTAAGAGTGAAAGATGACATTGGAAATTATCACAATTATTGTTAACATAATAAATACAGATATTATATTTTTATGCTTTGAGGGTCTTGTTTTATTAAATTTCTATTTTTAATTCTATTCAATTTAATAAAATTAGACACTACAATTTCTGCTTATAAGTTAACTGGGTGTTCATTGGAAATTGTACATAAAAAAACTCTCTTCTGCAAATATAAAGCAAAAAAAAATTGATTTAAATGAAAAGGCTATTATACTACTCTTAAAAATAGAAATTTAATAAAACAAGACCCTGAAAGCATAAAAATATGTCTGTATTGAATTTATTTTGTAAACAAGCCCCACTTCAAACAGACCGCTTTAGCTTTTTTTCACAATTCATCTTTCTCATTAGCACTGAATCTTTGTCAGATTCAATCAGACGGTACGACCACTAGTGGCACATGAATAAATTGACCCGAACCGGAGTGTGTCTTGAGAACCCCCACTTCTAATGAACGGGATTTGCTGGATAAATGATCTGCCCAATCGTTCCATATGGAAATGTTATATGCCGATTTTCGAAAGGAATGAAAAAACAATGTCGAGTTAAAACAAACTTAAAATGTGTTCTTAACATTCAAGGCGGGCCCAATAAGACCACACGAAGTGCAATTAATGATGTTTTGATTTTCTTTGTTTCCACACTTCTTTCTGAATGAGCTATTTTTAATTCATCAGACGAAGCAGTTCCTCTCTTCCATAGTACAACTATATTATACATATATATATATATATATATATATATATATATATATATATATATATATATAGGGGAAGGTGTTGTACCTTTGACCACTTTGCAAAATTTAATTTTTTTTAGCTTGAATATTAAGGCTAAATTAATTTCTTTTATTTCATTGTAATTAGTATTATATTGCTTATCATATTTAATTTTTCCGAGATTCTAGCTTTACATTTAATATTTTTTATTAATTTTTTAAAAAAATGATCGTACAGTGGTCAAAGGTACAACATATAAGTTGTACCCTTGACCATGGGGTGTTGTACCTCTGACCACCTAAAAACAACACAGCAGTGGAGAAAAAAAAATTGTATTTAGTAATATTGTAAATAATCGTAACTTTTAATAAATACAGGCCAAGGATGTAAGCATGATAAAAAAGGTATTATTCATATTATTTTATGCTTAATATGTTGAAAAATCCAGTCCAATCTATAAACGTTTTAACTGTCAAGCAGATCCACTAGCAATAGTAGGGTATGGATGTTGAGCCACAATGTCTTCAACATCAATATCATACAAATTTTGCTTTTCTCCTGTAAACTTGTCACTTAAAGTTTGTTTTATCAAATATTGGTTCTTAAACATTGGAAATTTAATACCACAGATCTCTGCGACTTAACATGTAATAGTCTTTTTACTTTAATTTTTAACAAGTATAAAATTTCCTTTTTCGAAATCATACTTTTCAAATTGTTGTTGGTTATCGACTTCATCGACTCATGACATTTATCAGACAGATCAACGTCACTTTCTCCTGAAGAAATTTCGGTGTCAGTGTCAGAATCTTAACGGTCATTAGAATAATTTTCTTTTTATTTACCACTTTGTTAGGAAGAGGTTTATGTGTATGTGCTGTCTTACGTTTAGGGTGATGCTTTCGTTTTTTTTTTTTTTTTTTTTTTTTTTTTTTTTTTTTTTTTTTTTTTTTTTTCAACTTCAATAATTAACTTTTCAGGAATATCTGTCAGGATACGAGGTTTCCCTTTAGGCCGGCCCCTATTTGACATTTTCCTTGCCTGCGCTTTTCGATGAGGCCTTACAACTTCAAGTGGAACGATAAAGGGCGATAGATTCGAACTGCTACACTGAGGATTGAGGAAGTCAGTTTGAATTTCTTCAATTTATTATTTTTTTTCAATCTTTGACAATTGAAGGAAACAATATTAATTATTTTTTTAAAGTTGTAGCAGAAGAACATAAAAGTTGAATTATGAAAAAATTACTCAGATGTGTTATACCTTTGACCTGGTCAAAGGAACAACACCTAGTCGTGGTCAGAGGTACAACACACTGGTAGTGCAAATTAAAAGGCATGCTAAAAATTACACCATCTACAGTACACTAATTACACCATCTACAGTAATTTGATGTCCGTCTAATGCATGTCTATGTGTTTGTGCATAGGGAAATTTATAAAGAAAAAGCAATCTAATCTTCACACTTGAAATACTGCGGCAGATAAGAGAAATTAAATCGACCTTTGGTAACTCGAAGTTTGATAAGAGGGGCAGGTTCGACAGAGGCATTTTATACTAATTCCACTTATCCATTAATTCCCTGATCTTGTTTTAGCGTTTTTCCTCCTTCCCTGCATATGGAGGAAACCCGCTTCTGACGTCAACATGGAAGCGGACCTTGATTCTATATCAACAAGTTGAATTCTTTAGACTTTCACTACTTTGACTGAGCAATCTCGAGAAAGTTTCCCCATTTTTTCATATTTTATAAATGAAGATATCACAAATTGTGAAAACATACACCTGTAAATCCGCTTGTCAAATTAAAGACAGATTGATAAATGTTCTTCTTCTCTTGCCATCTCTTTATTGTGCTCCTTTGGAAGGGTTTAAATGCCTCTATGTAGTTCTGGTATATGAGCCTGGGCCTGCCTCTAGTTCACCTTCTACTGGTCTTGCTCAGGGAACTCCTTCAGCTGTCGCTCATACGGTAATCATGACCAAACCACTTGACGGCGGTCTTCTTACTTGTTTTACCAGCAATATCTTCTTGTAGCATATACTAAGGTATCTTAATCGAACAGTTACCATGCTGATGTCACGGTCCGTCCGACTCTCAGCACCATACATAATGACATGCAGATATACTTTTTATGTTTTAATTTAAACAAGGTTATTTTTCCCTCTTCCCTAATCTCATGTTTTCCCAAGACTGTAGTGCAGATAGAGGAGAATATACCATCGGCTTTCTTTTATCTGTTTAAAAGCTCTTGGTTGAAAATCATACCAAGGAATCGCAGCCTGTCAAAAAGTCACTGCTCATCCCTATGTATTAAAATTTTGTGCATTTAAATATTTAGTAGTTTCCCAATTAAATCCACTCGTCGAATTAAAGATAGATTGGCAGATCCATTTTTTGGGGGAGGGGGGGAGTTCTATGATGTTCCAGGATGGCTTTGGGCCCCAGCTCCAAGTCCAGTCCTTTTCTTTCAGCAGTTTCTGTAATTATGTCTTCATTTTTCTTACTCATTAAAATTTCTCCATCAGCTTTCTTCGATAGATCCCTATCTTTTCTTCATGGAATTGCTTCTGAAGAGTATCTTTTCAGCTTTCTGTTTTCCATTTCAACGAAGAGCGTTTCTATCCAACGAAATACTTCTTCAAAGCCTTTTGAGAGATGTAAGGTAGGGATTGTCGGGGTTCGGTCACTGCTACTTAATAAAACTACATTTCATCATAAAAATGGTTTTATTGTGCCGACGTTTCGGCTTGAACTTCAAGCCTTCATCAGGGCTGTAAAAAACAAGTAGGACGGATGTAGTACTGAAATATATACACACACACACATATATATATATATATATATATATATATATATGCCTACAAACACAAATACACATACATATATACATACATACATACATATGTGGAAAAAGACAAAAACATAAAATACTAGAACATAATATATAGAAGAACAATGTGCTCTAGAAGTGTTTGGATTATTATGAAAACAGATATAAGAATAACAGATTACATATTAGATTAGATATAAGAATAACAATATGGGCTTACCGATGGGAAGATAGAGAACTATTCCAAATAATCCAGTTAATGACAAAATTGACAAAGAAGTCATCTCCTCTACCTACTCAAACATCTTCCATTTATTAAAAACTCCATCCTAATCCCCTATACCGCCTGCAATATAGCTCCTTATACCTGCCTCCCTTTCCATTAACACAACATTTTATGACTTTATGACCCCTTACTGTACTTTGCCGCTCTTTCTTTCATCTTCTATGTACTCTGTCCATTGGGTGGTCCAGAATTCCCCCCCCCCACCAACTCCTTTCTTCCTATATTTCCCTGTATTAACTGTCAGAAACGATCCCGCATTTGTGAGGAATAGTTCTCTATCTTTCCATCGGTAAGCCCATATTGTTATTCTTATATCTAATCTAATATGTAATCTGTTATTCTTATATCTGTTTTCATAATAATCCAAACACTTCTAGAGCACATTGTTCTTCTATATATTATGTTCTAGTATTTTATGTTTTTGTCTTTTTCCACATATGTATGTATGTATGTATATATGTATGTGTATTTGTGTTTGTAGGCATATATATATATATATATATGTGTGTATATATTTCAGTACTACATCCGTCCTACTGGTTTTTTACAGCCCTGATGAAAGCTTGAAGTTCAAGCCGAAACGTCGGCACAATAAAACCATTTTAATGATGAAATGTAGTTTTATTAAGTAGCAGTGACCGAACCCCGACAATCCCTACCTTGCATCATCTACGGTCAACGATCTCCTCTCAATGAATTACACGAAGAAAAGGGGCAACAACAACAAAATGGACACTACTACAGCGAGAATGACTACCAGACTCCAAGCCCGACTAGCCATGCAGACCTCGCTCCAAGCTCAACACAGTAGAACCTCCAGCTCTCCTTCCAACTCCTCCGCAGATTCTTTCAACACATCCACCGCTTCTGGACCTGACCCCACCTTACAACAGAGGAATCTTCAAGCTTCTCAACAAACCGAGGTAGATCATTCCTTTAGCTCCATCAAAGCGAAATTCCCTGCCTATAAATTTCTCATCAACAAAATATCCCGGCTTACCCAGGCAAACACGATTGCTCGGGAACAGAGAATTTTCCTTCTCAAATGCCGCAGAAAAAATGTTTTCCCCACATTTATTGAACATTGTTTAAACAAAATCTCCCTCCCGCCACGCTACTCTGAAAAATTAGATGAGGCCAAACATCATTTTAAAAAATCAATTTTGAATTTAAAAATAAAAGAAATTAATTGTAACATTTACTTTTCGGACTTAAAATTAGAAAACCTCCACCACTCACTCCGGGAAAATATCGATGAAGGAGATTATAGCTCGTTTGTTTCCATCATGGAAACAACCAAAGATTGTACAAAAAAACAAAAAAAGCTCACCCTTAAATCCAAATTTGATGCAATCCTACTCAAGAAATATAACCATAATTCATTCCCCTCTGGGAAACCAGAATGGGTCCATAATATCTCCTCCATCGATATACCCCCCGAAGTGAACAATATTCTATCACTTGGGCCCAATTTTGCCACCCCTGTCACGAACCTGGGCAAATTGGTCCCAAAGCTTATCACCGATTTAGAATACATTCATAGAGATAAGACACTTATTGTAAATGATGAAGAGAGAGAACTATCCCGAATACGCATTTCCAACGTTATTACAAACCACCTACACCATCCTTCCCTCAAATCCCCCAAAATTTCTCCCCTACTCTACAAAGACATAAGAACCACCCGCTCCTTCCTTAAATCCCATAACGAATTAATCGTTACCCGGGCTGACAAAGGGAACAAAACCGTTATCATGGACAGGACTGAATACACGGAAAAAATGATCACACTCCTTTCTGACAATACCACTTACTTACCGACCCCCCCATAACAGAAATCCCACCCCCTCCCTCACACAATCCTTTAACAAACACATACATAAACTACATGACAACAAAGAGATTGACCAACGGACCCGCTCACACCTCATCTCACATAACTCCCAAGCCCCCAGATGCTATGGCCTCCCGAAAATCCATAAAGAAAATAATCCCTTACGTCCCATCATTTCTAATATAAACTCCCCCTCCTCAAAACTAAGCAAATTTCTCCTTACTTCCCTCCAGACCTTAAGTCACAATAACCCCTATGACGTACAGAATGCACACGACCTTAAAAAAAAACTACACTCCTTCCTCATCCCCCCTAATTTCATTTTAGCCTCTCTAGATGCCCAGTCCCTCTTCACAAACATTCCCATAGATAAAACCCTAGAAATTATTGACAAGAATTGGACCACCCTCGAACCACACACCAAGCTATCTCGATCTTCCTATCTTGAATCCCTATCCCTCTGCTGCAAATCCGGATACCTCCTATTCCAAGATAAATTCTTCAACCAGATCTCTGGCCTCGCCATGGGTAACTGCCTCGCTCCTGAGCTTTCCAATATTACCCTTAATGACCTCCTTGACCAAATCCTCCCCATGTTCCCCGACGATATTATTTTCCTTAAAAAATATGTTGACGACCTCTTCCTCATAATTAATCCTGATAAGATTCCAGAAATTCTAACAGCCTTTAACTCCTACCACCCCCGGTTAATATTCACCATCGAGACCGAAACTAACAACTCCCTCCCTTTCCTTGACATACTCCTTATAAGAAATACAGACGGCTCTATATCCACTGATTGGTATACCAAACCCACTTACTCAGGACGACTTCTCCATTACCTTTCCTCACACCCCAAACACCAAATCCTCAATACTGCCAGCAACCTAATAAATCGAGCCCTCTCCCTATCCGACACCAAATTTCACCCTGCCAACAAATCCCGACTCCTCGATATTCTTACCACCAATGGATTTCCTACCAACATTATCACCCGTCTCATAAATTCTTTTAATAACCCTAAACCCATCCCCACTACCCAAGATAATATTGTCCCTCAATTCAGAGGCCTCCCATATATCCCAAACCTCACAGAAAAAATCCAAAAATCCCTACGCGATACATTCCCCACTCTAAAACTAGGACTATCGACACAGAACAAACTGAAAAACCTACATACGACTCTTAAAGACCCTATCCCACAAAAAGACAGGACCAATGTAGTCTACAGAATCCCCTGCATCACACCCAACTGCAATAGTGCGTACATTGGACAGACTAAAAACCCAGTAAGAAAACGTATCAACAACCACAAAAATGATGTACGGAACAAAGACATAAAGACAGCTTTAACTAGACATGCCATCACAGACGGACATGACTTTGGTTTTGACCAATACTCCATCCTTTCCACTGAATCCAACGAAGAAAAACGCCTCCTTTCCGAATCAATCTTTATCCACCTAGAAAATAATCCAGTTAATGACAAAATTGACAAAGAAGTCATCTCCTCTACCTACTCAAACATCTTCCATTTATTAAAAACTCCATCCTAATCCCCTATACCGCCTGCAATATAGCTCCTTATACCTGCCTCCCTTTCCATTAACACAACATTTTATGACTTTATGACCCCTTACTGTACTTTGCCGCTCTTTCTTTCATCTTCTATGTACTCTGTCCATTGGGTGGTCCAGAACTCCCCCCCCCCCCCACCAACTCCTTTCTTCCTATATTTCCCTGTATTAACTGTCAGAAATGATCCCGCATTTGTGAGGAATAGTTCTCTATCTTCCCATCGGTAAGCCCATATTGTTATTCTTATATCTAATCTAATATGTAATCTGTTATTCTTATATCTGTTTTCATAATAATCCAAACACTTCTAGAGCACATTGTTCTTCTATATATTATGTTCTAGTATTTTATGTTTTTGTCTTTTTCCACATATGTATGTATGTATGTATATATGTATGTGTATTTGTGTTTGTAGGCATATATATATATATATATATATATATATATATATATATATATATATATATATATATATATGTGTGTATATATTTCAGTACTACATCCGTCCTACTTGTTTTTTACAGCCCTGATGAAGGCTTGAAGTTCAAGCCGAAACGTCGGCACAATAAAACCATTTTTATGATGAAATGTAGTTTTATTAAGTAGCAGTGACCGAACCCCGACAATCCCTACCTTGCATCATCTACGGTCAACGATCTCCTCTCAATGAATTTTGAGAGATGTGTATTTTGACTGATTACTGCTGGCTCTCGAATTTACTTAACTTGGGTTATGGTTTTGTTTTAATTTTTTGGCATATTCTTCGCTAAAAGCCACCTCCATAAAAAAGTTTTTCATATGTCATTTTTGATCAAATATTTGGTTCTGTTTTATATAAAAAACAACAACACCTTATCAAACAAATTATGACTTTGATTGCAATTAATGCATTACATTTTACTATGATGGCCTTCGTGTTTAATTTCCGAGCATTGGGGATTAAGATGCACATATTTTAGCCGGGTGATTCAGTTTATAGCACTGATAACATCTCGTAAGTAATGTCACAAAGGAATCTAGTCTTGTAATCAGATGACCTAACCTTATGTTTCTAGGAAACGATGCTCCCTGAAACGTTACCACAAATATTACTCTTACTTTTTTCGGCGTTATTATTTGTAAATTAACAAAATTACAGAGAAAATACCAAAACTAGTATTTCTAAAGTGAAACAACTCAAAACAAAACGTAATTGAAAATGTGTCACTCTTGCCTATGTAGGGGGAATAGCATTAAGACAGGAAGAGTGGCACAAGTGCCCACAGGTGTATAAGTTCTGAAGCTAGGTAAATACAGTTTTGATGGTTGATAAAGAGATATTTACCATTTCATAGCCATAACTGAAAAACAGCGATTTTTGGGTTGGGTCATTTTAGAAATAGCCAATAATTGATTAATAACTAGTTTCAATCATTCCGGAGTTGTTTAAAGCCTATCTCTAATCGACTGAGTGGGGATTTTTGGAAATAATTTGAAAACAATCATGTAGATTCTATGTGGAAATAAATGGATAGTGGCTGTTTGAACGCTCAACGATTTAGAAGATTAGACCTTGAAAAGGCATCTGAATGTGAAGAAGTTTTTCTGAAGTGGACAAGCGGAGATGTTTCCATAAATAACGACTGGGAGGTGATTACAGCTGACAGATCTATTTGTAGATGAGCACTACTTGGCAGACAACCATCTCTCGAGCGTATGGTAAATACCTAATCTAGCAACAAGTATCTTTCTTATTCAACAAATGGAGCGTTAGTAGAAATAAGTTCATCTCTAGAAACTGTTTTTAGATAATTAAAAAATAAAAATCCAATCTTATTCAGAGCCATTGTCTGCCTAAAGTCAGATACATCTCACACACACATCTCAAGAGTTGTGACTGAAGTTCAAGCGCCTTCTTAATCTTTAACCTGAAGCCCTCTTCGTATATAAGTGGGAACATAGGACTGCGCCATCTTAGCGCTTTGCTATAAGCACAATGGATTTCCATTCTTTAATCAAAAAAAGTCCGAAATAAACAATAGATACAATTTCATTGAAAGAACAGAACTGAATTTGAGAAAGACAACGCATTAATCAGCTGGTCTGAGTAAGATTGAATGCACGTCCTTGTTCATGGACGACCCTGCAAAGATCGTGGGCGATAGGGAATCAATGATAATTCTTAACAAAACCTTTTTCACAAAGATCAAATAATACAGACTTCTTTATCGTTTTAACCCTATAGTTTTATTTACAATCTCATATCCTGGCTAATCAGTTTTTTAAAGAAATCTAGATACCTACTCCAATTAAATCTTCAAGAAAAGCAAAATTTAGATGCTCAAATGCTCAGGAAAATGGCCAACTCAGCAGAAACGAAGGGAAAGCGGAAACGATTCAACAACGCTCCTTCCGGTTGTTTTTAGAAAAAGCTTTGAGACAACCATCAAATGTAACAATCCTTTTAGCACTTTCCTTCGAAGGAAAGTAGCTATTGAGGTTGGACTCATGACGGAATTTTTGAAAAATTTCTTCAAATCTTTATCGATCCTACCTAGTAGACACCGAAAATGACCCCCGTTAAAATTTATATATATATATATGTGTGTCTGTTAACATGATAGCAGCCAGAGTTTTTGTTTTTTCGTCACGAAACTTTGTATATAGCATTCAATTAGCAAACGATTGAACGAGTTCGTTAAACCAAAGTCGGTCCACCAGAAGGGGGGGTTTACCCCGAACCCAAAACACTAATTTGACTATGTCAGCCGTAATATTTGTTATATTTCAACGAAACTAGGCATTCGTAGTGGTAATATAGAGAGAAAAGTGAGATATAAAAATGAACTAAATCAGTTCATTAGAAGGGGGGGTTTACTCCGGACCCACAATACTAATTCGCCACTACCAGCCGTGATTTTTGGTATATTTCGACGAAACTCGGTATTCGTAGTGGTATTCCACAGGTAAATATGTGTTGTAAAAATAAACTAAATCGGTTCATTAGGAGGGGGGGTTTACTCCGGACCCACAATACCAATTCGCCACTACCAGCCGAGATTTTTGGTATATTTCGACGAAACTCTGTATTCGTAGTGGTAATCTACAGGTAAATATGTGTTGTAAAAATAAACTAAATCGGTTCATTAGAAGGGGGGGTTTACTCCG
The DNA here is from genome assembly GCA_946811695.1 of Gonocerus acuteangulatus. Lineage (NCBI taxonomy): Eukaryota > Metazoa > Arthropoda > Insecta > Hemiptera > Coreidae > Gonocerus > Gonocerus acuteangulatus. Next base: position 36,295,992 of record OX328123.1, read on the forward strand.
GACCCAAATTCCTATTATACTCATACCGGTCGTAATTTCTGCTGTATTGTAACGAAACGCGGTATACGTCGTGGGTAACTCATGAGAAAGAAGTGTTGTAAAAATGAGGGGTTTAATTTGAAATATATTTCAATAGAAAAGCCCGCCAGACGTAGGTTCACAAAGCCGCCGCAAGGTGCGCTTTCTACCACTAGAGTGACTGTATCCTGTTCCTGCGTTAGATCAAAATACGATAATATGAGGTTTTTTGTATTCTTTACGTAGTGTAATAGGTACCATGTGTAAACATAACTCTGGAAGCAAATTAATAATTGATCAGTTACTCATTACAAATTTAAAAGAGAACTATTCATGTTTTTATTTTATTTATGTAGGATATTTTAAGCAAATTGTTCTGGAAAGCAGTCTACACTACCCAAATTCTGAGGAAAGTGCTTAGTTATGCAGCTCCTGCGTGACGGACTTTTTTCTAATGTTTTTACTCTTTGGCTATAGGATTGTCACAATCACTGTCTTCAGGGTCTTCATGAACATCTTCACAATAATCACCGTTATTATCTCTAATGCGATGGTTTCAGGAAATAAACTATCTTTGCCTGATTTGTGTCCGTAGAGGGGGTCGAAGTTCGGAAATAGGAGGGCCTGAAGAAATCAATAAGTTAGGCAAAACGTCATCATTTTTTCATAGCCTATTCATTTTACGAGACCTGAATCCTCTTGGTATCCGAAACGTTTTATTGAGAGATTCTTGAGCTTTCTCTGCCAGACTTCAAGAGACTCAACCAGTCTTATATACACTATCTCCTAGTCGAGAATCAGATACCTCAACACTATCTGCCCCACTGGGCTCTGGTGGCCTGTTAGAGGACTAAAGTTTATATGTGTTCGTGTGTGTAAACACACAAACACATATAAACAAACAAAAATTTGAACCGCCGCACAGTGGTCCAAATCCAGCCATCATGGTGCAAAAAATACTTTGAGTGGACGGATTGCCTTCAAACTCGGCATGATGTTTATTGAATGGTTGAGAAGGTGTTTTATGAGGATTATGACAAAATAGGTAAGGGTGGGGTTAGGGGTAAGAGGGAGAGTGGGAGGTACTTCATAGCTTTTCAATTGCTTTTCGTTAAAGGATTTTGTTCAAATCTTGTATGATGTTCATTGAAGGGTTGAGAAGGTGTTTTATGAAGAATATGACTAAATAGGAGAAGGTTGTGCTGGGGTTGAGAGGCCGACCCCTTTTCCCCGAGCTTGTTGAAGGTATGGCATCCACTTCGCCAGTAAGAAAAATAATTACTACTTCCAACCACGATGAAAACTTAGATTCAAATTTAGATTTATCCCTATTAGTCTTCCTCCATCTGGCCATATACTTTGAATATAAAATTTTGAGTGTTTTTCGAACACGGTCATCTTCTGTAAGACCAAATGTTTGGACCGCCCTTCTATAAAAAATTTCAAACGTTTTCGAAGTAATTATGAGCTCTCCAAAATCTCTTCTACATAGCATCTCTCTTAAAAAAAAGAATAAATAAATAAATAAAAAATTAAAAAAGGTGTCTTTTAAATTATTTTTTCGGTAATGGCACTTCTATATTTGAAGATCAATAATCTATTATGGACTAAGTGGCAAAAAAACATTTAACAATTTTTATTACGTTCAAAGTGCCAGTTTATACGGATAGAACTCCAGTGCCCAGACTTTCATACTTTTATACAAAAATAAAAATGTCACTCTATAATAATTTTAAGTAATTATTCAGACTTTTTCATGGAAATATTTCACAAAATGTAGCACATTATAGATGATTTGTCTTCATTTAAAAACGGTGCAAATCAGAGTTTCATTTATTGCAGCATAATAAATTACCTAGTTAAAAAAAAAAGGAATTTACCAAAATCTGTATTATACTTCTCAGTAAAAATCGGTTCGCAGAAATCTATGTGCACTAGACCGACTAGATCTATATGCAGTAGTAATTTGACTTCAGAGAAACACAAGGAATACTGACCCAAATTACTGCCAGCAGATGACCTACGGGTAGGGGTCATCTGCTGGCATATGGGGGTCAGGGCTACCTGCTACCGCAGCAGGCAGCGCACCGAGCCTAGGTTTTCCCCATAAAATTCCCTCCCAATACCAAAGGGGTACCGAGGGGCAGACAAACCTTACATATTCTGTTAGAGGAATGTATAGGCTAAAAGCTGACACAAATAACTCCATAATGATTCCTCGTGACGCTGATGTTTAAAACCTTTCTAAATTTCACATAAGCGTGTTATAAAATACTTAACTTTAAAAATCTGTTACCCAACTTCATATCAAGAAATTTCGATCGTTTTGTCATATTTATGTAGTCCATCTATGGTACCTTTATTACAGAAAAAATTATAAAAATAAAAAAAATATTATGACATATTAATTGACTAGTATCCTAGGGTTGCATATAATGTTTGAGCACACATGTATAGAACCGCCATCTTTGAACCGTCTCTGAGACTAAATGGACGGACACAAAATTAAAATTTCTTTATTAATATAATATATGGTTGCTATAGAACCTTCTAGACATGTTTTGGTGTTTCTTAAAAAATGTTGGAAGCGTTGATCGTCGGGGTTTCGGTCAATGTTCTTATTTAATAAAACTCATTTTATGGTTAAAATGTATATTTATTCTGAATCCATACATATCCATCTAGAAAATAATCCCGTCAATGACAAAATTGACAAAGAAGTCATCTCCTCAACCCATTCCAACATTTTCCATATCCTCAAAACTTCCCGTTAGGTAATCCCACCCCGTTCGTTGTCCTGTTCCCACTCACCTGTCTTATCCTTCCCTGGACCTGGAAAACCCCTGGCATGTCGTTTATCTTTACCGCGGTCGTTTCCCTGCGTCCATACTTCCATCTCCATTTCTCCCCACCCCGTCCCCCTCCATCCTCTCCTGTCTAACCCTGGCCCTATCCTTCCTGTCTTCAGAAATGTTCTCTACTTGAAACGGAACAGTTCTCAATTTTCTCGATAGGTATGTTACTACGCCACTAGTTTTGTATTCTCTTGTATACCATACACATGTATATTTATTTAGATTTCTATTATTACACTATATATATATATATATATATATATATATATATATATATATATATATTCACTCATATATGTACTCATATTTTTGTTAATTTATCTATCCTTTTTTGTCATTGTTATACCATATATGTTTTTACAGCTCTGAAGATGGCTTGCATAGCAAGCCGAAACGTTCGCAGTAATAAATATACATTTTAACCATAAAATGTGTTTTATTAAATAAGAACATTGACTGAAACCCCGAAGATCAACGCTTCCTACTTCTGAACGGTCGACCATATCTTCTCAATCATTAAAAAATGTTGGGTTTTTCGATTTTTTGCACCATTATGGCTGGATTTAGACCACTGTGTGCCGGTTTCGTGGCCTATGGGTTCTGAAACGAGAAAATTTCTCATTGCCCCATTTCAGTTAGCACCATCTGCTCGACGTAATTGCCGGGCTTCCTCCATATTGAGATAAGTAGAATCGCGCTAAGACGAGTATGCCTCTTTAATCTATCAAATAAATATGTAACTGGAACCAAGCATAATATAACACGAACGAGCCCCCATTACGAAAGACAGGCGGACACAGCCTACTAACACAGGGGTATAAGTATCTGAAAGTATTTCAGACCTCTTTGGCAAATAGCCTGACTCCTTAATGAACGTACGCCCGAGCCCACAAAAAATAACTGCATATCTCTTTCAGTAATGTTCTTACGTCAGTCTGCAAGGACAGAGCAAGGAGCCTCGTAAAGAGATACGAGAATATAAAATTAACATAAAACGTTTCATTGAGCTAGAAAATATTAAACACTTCTCCTTACCGAAATTGCGTAATTTTGGCGTGATTCCATAAACTTATAAGGAGGAGATAACAGTTAATTTTTTTTTTTTTTTTTTTTTTTTTTTTTTTTTTTTTTTTTTTTACGGCGCATCGACATAATTCTTGGCCATTAGCGCCGAGATCCAGGGTGCATCCAGGAATTTTCTCAGCGAGCCCTGAGATGAGAAAATTTCTGGCGCCGGTGGGGATCGAACCCACCATCTCCCGCTTATGAGATAACAGTTAATATTTTGTTTTCCAAATTGTTATATTTCTGTCATTGTGGACAACGTCCATTAATAAACGAATTTTACTTTCGAAACATTCAAATACATACTGCAATCACATCTGGAAGAAAAAGGAGATATTGCTTACAAAGGAAAAAGTCCGTCACGCAGGAACTGCATAACTAAGCACTTTCCTCAGAATTTGGGTAGTGTAGACTGCTTTCCAGAACAATTTGCTTAAAATATCCTACATAAATAAAATAAAAACGTGAATAGTTCTCTTTTAATTTTGTAATGAGTAACTGATCAATTATTAATTTGCTTCCAGAGTTATGTTTACACGTGGTACCTATTACACTACGTAATAAATACAAAAAATCTCATATTATCGTATTTTAATCTAACGCAGGAACAGGATACAGTCACTCTAGTGGTAGAAAGCGCTCCTTGCGGCGGCTTTGTGAACCTACGTTTGGCGGGCTTTTCTATTGAAATATAATACAAATTAAACCCCCGCTTTCCGATTGACCGATTCAGCTCATTTTTACAACACTTCTTTCTCATGATTTACCCACGACGTATACCGCGTTTCGTTACAATACAGCAGAAATTACGACCGGTATGAGTATAATAGGAATTTGGGTCCGGAGTCAACCCCCCCTTCTAATGAACCGATTTAGTTTATTTTTACAACACATATTTACCTGTAGATTACCACTACGAATACCGAGTTTCGTCGAAATATACCAAAAATCACGGCTGGTAGTGGCGAATTGGTATTGTGGGTCCGGAGTAAACCCCCCTCCTAATGAACCGATTTAGTTTATTTTTACAACACATATTTACCTGTGGATTACCACTACGAATACCGGGTTTCGTGGAAATATACCAAAAATCACGGCTGGTAGTGGCGAATTGGTATTGTGGGTCTTGAGTAAACCCCCCCTTCTAATGAACCGATTTAGTTCATTTTTATATCTCACTTTTCTCTCTATATTACCACTACGAATACCATGTTTCGTTGAAATATAACAAATATTACGGCTGACATAGTCAAATTAGTGTTTTGGGTTCGGGGTAAACCCCCCCTTCCGGTGGACCGACTTTGGTGGTTAACGAACTCGTTCAATCGTTTGCTAATTGAATGCTATATACCAAGTTTCGTGACGAAAAAACAAAAACTCTGGCCGCTATCGTGTTAACAGACACATATATATATATGCATATATATATATAATATATAGATATATATAAATTTTAACGGGGGTCATTTTCTACTAGGTAGGATCGATAAAGATTTGAAGAAATTTTTCAAAAATTCCGTCATGAGTCCAACCTCAATAGCTACTTTCCTTCGGAGTAAAGTGCTAAAAAGTCCGTCACGCAGGAGCTGCATAACTAAGCACTTTCCTCAGAATTTTGGTAGTTTAGACTGCTTTCCAGAACAATTTGCTTAAAATATCCTACATAAATAAAATAAAAACATGAATAGTTCTCTTTTAAATTTGTAATGAGTAACTGATCAATTATTAATTTGCTTCCAGAGTTATGTTTACACATGGTACCTATTGCACTACATAATAAATACAAAAAACCTCATATTATCGTATTTTGATCTAACGCAGGAACAGGATACAGTCACTCTAGTGGTAGAAGCGCTCCTTGCGGCGGCTTTGTGAACGTACGTCTGACGGGCTTTTCTATTGAAATATATTACAAATTAAACCCCCGCTTCCCGATTGACCGATTCAGCTCATTTTTACAACACTTCTTTCTCATGAGGTACCCGTTTCGCTACAATACAGCAGAAATTACGACCCGTATGAGTATATTAGGAATTTGGGTCCGGAGTAAACCCCCCCTTCTAATGAACCGATTTAGTTTATTTTTACACCGCATATTTACCTGTAGATTACCACTACGAATACCGAGTTTCGTCGAAATATACCAAAAATCACGGCTGGTAGTGGCGAATTGGTATTGTGGGTCCGGAGTAAACCCCCCCTTCTAATGAACCGATTTAGTTCATTTTTATATCTCACTTTTCTCTCTATATTACCACTACGAATACCAAGTTTCGTTGAAATATAACAAATATTACGGCTGACATAGTCAAATTAGTGTTTTGGGTTCGGGGTAAACCCCCCCTTCCGGTGGACCGACTTTGGTGGTTAACGAACTCGTTCAATCGTTTGCTAATTGAATGCTATATACCAAGTTTCGTGACGAAAAAACAAAAACTCTGGCCGCTATCGTGTTAACAGACACATATATATATATGCATATATATATATATATATATAGATATATATAAATTTTAACGGGGGTCATTTTTGGTGTCTACTAGGTAGGATCGATAAAGATTTGAAGAAATTTTTCAAAAATTCCGTCATGAGTCCAACCTCAATAGCTACTTTCCTTCGGAGGAAAGTGCTAAAACAAAGAAAAGTTCAAGTAAGAAATTACTCGCTCCATCTCCACAATTAACGCTCTACATTCACATAATAATACCTTGTTCCATTTTACTTATCCAGGTACATTACAACCACCATTATATTGTTCATCTTTGGACTCACCGTCATAAGAAAGTTCGCGCCATACGGGGTTAATTGAACGTTGTTTTCATACTCCACAATATACGGCAAAGAATCCATTCCATTCACTTTATTACGAATATTTTTAAACTGTCCCTACTCTCCTTGTGGGAGGAATCCATCTTTTTCTTTCAGTCCAATACCAAAGGGAGAAAAATAAATCTTAACGTTTCATGACAAATACTTCAGGAAAAGGTCGATTTTTTAAATTCTTACGTACGTGTTTCAATAAACAAAGTCCGACTGGCAGGAACTGCATCATGTTAGCGCGGTTCCGTTCTTATCCGAATTGCGATTAGTAAAGGAATAGTAGCAGCCATCGGTAGGTTTTGATCTTTCGTTAAAAATATAAAATAAAATCTCAAAGAGAAGGAAGCTTAAAGCGCCACATATGGAAACTGACAGTTTTATAAGCGGATGGGACACTCCCGTCATCGCGACGCTCACTCTAGGAAAACTCTATTACCAATATGATTCTTATTTTCTCAGCTTTAATGAAATACTCATTCCACCGTTAAATAAACTTAAAGAAACAAAAGTGAGGTAAACAGTGACAAAATCCCGTTTAAAATAACAAAACTAACACTTTCGTAGTTTTAAGCACTTACTTCTCCGACAAACGATTCATCGAAATTTGCTTCAGAATCTTTTTTGTAGAGAATTTAGTAAGTTTTTGAATGGTTATATCGTACTTCCCACGATTTCTTAACTGTTTTGAAGATAATAAGGGGGGGAAAATGGTGCTACCGATAGCTGCTATATTCCTTCACTAATCGCACTTGAGATAAGAACGGAACCGCGCTAAGATGATGCAGTTCCTGCGGGTCGGACTTTTATTTTTGTCAGACAAATTAATGTATTATGTTTATATTATAATATAAATATTATGTTTATAAGAAGAGCAAGTCACTTTAATTGCGGTGTAAAATATTGTTGCTAGCTAAATCTAAGTATTATATAAGCTCATAAGGCTCAGATTTCGATGCACCATAAAAGGAAAAAAATAGCGGACAATATACGAAGATTCCGAACCATTTCATGTCTGTTAATAAAATATTTTATTCTATTCCCAATAACGCAACACTTATACACAAATAAACTTTTTTTAGGTACCTATTTAATACGCATAAAATAAGATTATAATGAGCGATCCGCTGTGGCATACACCAAGTACTACCACCGTGTGGAGTGCAACTAGTGTAGACCGGTACGTCAGTACCACTGTGGTTTGTAAAGAGCGGCTGTTCTGATACTGGCAAAAATTAGAAATCCTACATTCCTTAAGTTGTTTGGAGGCTTATCTTTATGACTCTGGAAAGGGACTTACAGATGACGAGGGTAAACTGGGCGCTACCTGGACAGGGAAAATGCCCCCCACTCTAAGCCTCCTAGCTCCTCACCTTCGAATTCATATGATTTTGTTCAATGAATTTTAAAAAAAAATTAATAAATAGATAAAAACGACTGAAAATAGGGAATACCAAAAACAATTCTAAAGAACGGAATCAACACCAGTAAAATAATCTAGATATTCATAGGGCATCTTCGAATTCCAAGATGCCGTTGAAACAAAATATTCTTTCTATTTATACGTATCCTGTTTTATTCACTAATACATTTGACTACTATAAGCAATCACAAAAATAACGAGCAGTGAAAAAAAAACTGTAGGAAACATACAAAAAGATTCGTTCCAATAAACGAAATTACCTATGTTTTAAGCACTTATTTCTCCAAATACGACCATCCCATCGCAATTTTTTTTTTTTTTTTTTTTTTTTTTTTTTTTTTTTTTTTTTTTTTTTTTTTTTTTTTTTTTTTTTTACGGCGCATCAACTATTTGGCTATTAGCGCCGGGCTATCTACAGGTTGCCACCCTTTTCTAATGCCAACAGCACGTGGTCGGTCACCCATTCAGGTACTGACCACGCCCGACGTTGCTTAACTTCGGTGATCTAAGGGAACCGTATTCAACGTGGCTATGGCCGTTGGCTCCCATCGCAAATGCCTTCAAAACATTTTTTGTAGAGAATTTAGTAACCTTTCGAATGGTAATCTTTTGCTTGCCAAGATTCCGAACCGTTTTCATGATATTAATGAAAATATACGAAGTTCCCAAAACTTTTCATGTCTAAAAATGAAATATTTTATTTTAATCCTTCCTTTACTCCAAACGTAACTAAATTTTCAAAATATTAGTTTTGATAATATTCGAACATGCAGAAAATGTTTCAACTGAATCCCATGATTCTACGTAAGTAACAAAATCAATGACAAAAAGAACAGTCGAAATCAATTACTTTAAAGTTTTAAGCACTTATTTCTCCGATTGACATCTCCTAATCAAAACTTTCAACAGAACCTTTTTTGTAGAGCATTTAGTAAGCTTTCTAATGGTAACCTTTCGTTTACCAGGATTCTCAACTTTTTCGATATATTAAGGAAAGTATACAAAGTTACCAAAACTTTTTATGTCTGTTAATAAAATATTTTATTCTAACCCTTTCTTAACTCCAAACGTAACCAAAATTTCAACATATTAGTTTTAATGAAAGTAGAACATGCAGAAAATGTTTCAACTGAATCCCATGATTCTAAGTACCCAAACCAAAAACGGTATTCAAAAACTATTTTTCCAATTTTCTCGAAAACGGTTAAAGCTATCGCATTGAAAATGGTTTCATTCGTTTTCCTAGCCCAAGAAGCCTATAAAACTTGTACTTACAAGCTTATGAACTCAAAAACGTAAGCGTTACGATTTTTTTGCGCGAATTTCGCCACAAACGCCATCTTCCACTAGACGGATTTCGCTGGTTACCGAATTTGACCTTTCAAATTGGACAACGGATTTTTGGACCAAATTTCATCAAAATCGGACCATTCGTCTTCGACCTAGAGAGCGAACAGACAAATTTACATATATATATATATATATATATATATATATATATATATATATATATATATATACAAAATTGAACCACCATCATTTTCGGTTTCTAGGGGTTCTGAAACGCAAAATTTTCTAGTCGGCACTTCTGGATTGAGTCATGAGATCAACCTTATAAGCGGGGTTCCTCCCGATGGGGGAGGGAGGAACCGCGCTAAAACGCACAAACATTTGAGCCTCCAGTCATATTCCAGAAATCATACGTCTGATACGATGACAATGGCACCACTATATTGCGCCATCGGGTCAACCTCATGAGCGGTTTCCTTCCTTAAGAAGCGAAAAAGAAAAGGCACTAAAAGTGTATCGCAATTGCAAGAATTATTGCTAAATGTTCAAATATCATTGCAGGAGTTACCGCGCAATGGCACCTCACTGCCCTTGAAGGTTACATAAGCTTTACTGCAGCTCCAATTACACTTAGAATATTCCATCACACCGCAAATAATACTAACAGTTATTTCATCACTACAGGTGTGAATTTTCTCAATTCCTGGACTAATAGACTAAGTCCTATTGTTATAATATTTGTAACAGCTGTTTTATATTTCATTGTTTACAGCTGTTTTATATTTCATTGTTTATTCTATTCATTCATTCTAATATGTAGTATTATTCTAAGTTCAATAAAGCCTAGTTTCAGGTTATTTTTTTCTCTTCTATAACAATTTATTGAACTTAGTTTTTGTTTTGGAATGGATCGTATTCTACGCCCTGAAAGATTCAGTATCAATCCTAATGAAGATGGAGCTCCACAAGAATGGAAACATTGGTTTCGTACATTCCAGAACTTTATTACTAGTGCTGATGTTCGTGAATGTGATAGACTCAAAGTGTTAACTAACTTTATTTCTCCTTCAGTCTATGAATATGTGAGTGAATGTGGAACATATAATGATGCTGTTGCAATTTTAAAAAGTTTATATATTAAACCAATCAATGAAATATTTGTTCGACATAAGCTCAAGACTCGACGCCAGGAACCTGGGGAAACTATTGACAGGTACGTCGAATCTCTTAAACGTTTGGCTAAAGATTGTAATTTTAAAGCTGTTAGTGCTGAAATTAACAGAGATGAATCTGTTAGAGATGCATTTATAGATGGGTTGCGGTCATCCCATATTCGTCAGAGATTATTGGAAAATCACACTTTAACCCTAGAAGAAACAGTTACTCAAGCAAGATCGTTGGAGCTCGCGGAACATCAATCCCAGGAATATTTGACTCCATCGACCATCAATACAGTCTCAATGAAGAAGGAATCGGATCCAAGCCACAGCGAAGAAGACTCTCGACCAGCTCCTCAATCAATCTCATCAGTCAGTCCAAAGTGCTACTTTTGCGGTTTCCAGAAACACAGTAGATCCATCTGCCCAGCCAGGGAGGCTATCTGTAGAAGCTGTGGGATCAAGGGTCACTACCAGAAGGTATGTAGAAATAAGGATAAATATTCAGTATCACCCCGGCGTCCAACAAATTCCACTAATTGTTTAGCATCTCTACCTTCAAATCTAAGAAAAGCTGTTGTTACTGTCAAGATTAATGGCTCAAATGCTCATGGTTTGATAGACACAGGTAGCACTGGTACTTTCATTAGTCATTCCACTGTCTCAAAACTTAAAATTCCTGTGATTCCATGTAAAGTAGAAGATGTTGCTATGGCATCAACCTCCTTGAAATCCCAAATTAAGGGTCAATGTAGGATAAACCTTCAGTTACAGGATCATGAATACAATGGTGTAACAGTTAGCATCCTTAGAGATCTTTGTACGGACATCATAATAGGTCATGACATCCTAAATAGACATTCTTCAATTCAGGTAACATTTGGAGGAACTGAAGCTCCCTTGAATATTTGTAGTGTTGCAGTTGCTAATGTAGAACCTGCTCAACTGTTTACTAATTTATCTCCTAACTGCAAGCCAATATCAATAAGATCGCGTAGACATTCTGCCGCGGATACGAAATTCATTGAAAATGAAATAAAGAAATTGCTAGAAGATGGCATCATTGAAGAGAGCATTTCACCATGGCGAGCTCAAGTATTGGTTGTGGAATCCCCTAATCACCGGCGTAGGATGGTTGTCGACTACTCCCAGACAATCAACAGGTTCACTGAATTAGATGCATTCCCACTCCCAAGGATAGATGACATTATTAATAGAGTTGCTTCATATAGAGTTTTCAGTTCGATTGACCTCCGCAGTGCGTATCACCAAATTCCTATCACACCTGAGGACAGACCTTATACAGCCTTTGAAGCCTGTGGACGACTATATCTATTCACTCGTATTCCGTTTGGTGTTAGGAATGGAGTTCCGGCTTTTCAAAGAGCCATAATGAACATAGTTGCCGCAGAAAATCTTTAAGGAATTGAGGTATATTTGGACGATGTGACAATCTGTGGTCGTGATCAACAAGAACATGATCAAAATTTAGAAAAATTTCTAAAGGCTGTTGCTAAGTACAATTTAACAATAAATCTACAGAAAAGTGCATTCTCATTAAGCACAATAAAGCTTTTGGGATTTATCATTCGCCACAAAACAATTAGTCCAGACCCTGAACGGTTGCAACCTCTCCGTGAATTGCCAATCCCAGGTACCTCATCTTCTCTCCGTCGAGCTATAGGTATGTTCTCCCATTTTGCCCCATTCATACCAAAGTTTGCTGAGAAAATCCAAGTATTAGACCTATACCTCTCAGTTTAGAAGCTGTGAAAACATTTGAGTCCATTAAGCTAGACATTCAAAATGCTGTGGTATCTTCAATCGACAACAACACTCCACTAACTGTTGAAACGGACGCATCTGATTATGCCATTGGAGCCACACTATCTCAAGACAAGAAACCGGTTGCCTTTTTCTCAAGATCTCTCACCAAGGCCGAACAGCTTCATTCGTCTATTGAGAAAGAAGCTTATGCGATAGTAGAAGCATTACGGAAGTGGAGACAATATCTTCTCGGTAGGAATTTTCGTCTTATTACCGATCAACGTTCAGTGTCATTCATGTTTGACAGTAATAAACAAGGAAAAATAAAGAATGAAAAAATAATGAGGTGGAGACTGGAACTTTCAAATTATAAATATGAAATAATATACAGACCAGGCAATGAGAACAAAACTGCGGATACATTATCACGAATTTGTTCTTCCATAGAAACTTCTTTCCCAAAGTTGAGAAATCTGCATGAAGTTTTGTGCCATCCAGGAGAAACAAGACTATATCATTGGGTTCGTTGTAAAAATCTCCCTTACTCATTGGAAGAAATACGAAAAGTCATATCAGGATGTCGTATTTGTTCTGAAGTAAAATCAAGATTCCGCAAATTCGAAGGAACTCTTATCAAAGCTACACAACCGTTCGAAAGGATCGTGATGGATTTTAAAGGCCCTTTGCCGTCATCTACAAGAAATCGTTACCTCCTAATAATTGTCGATGAGTATTCACGTTTTCCTTTTGCTTTTCCATGTCATGATATGTCATCCAATACAGTAATCTCGAAGCTTAAAGAACTTTTCTCAATTTTTGGCACACCCGCTTACTTGCACACTGACAGAGGCTCAAGTTTTCTTTCTCAAGAACTCAAATCATTTTTAACTGACATTGGTGTTGCTACGAGTCGAACGACTGCATACAATCCTCAAGGAAATGGACAATGTGAACGCTATGTTGGGATAGTTTGGAAAACTATTGAGCTGGCAGCAAGAAATCAAAATAGTGATATTTCTAGATGGGAGGAGTTTTGTAATCAGGCATTACATTCAATTCGTTCACTCCTCTGCACATCAACAAATACAACACCCCATGAACGTATGTTTAATTTCTCTCGCCGGTCCAGTGTGGGAGTCGGGATGCCAACGTGGCTCATGACCCCTGGTCCAGTCCTTATGAGAAGACATATTCGCTCAAAATATGACCCTCATGTCGATGAAGTATATTTATTGGAAGGGAACCCAGAATATTCATATGTTAGATTGCCTGACGGAAGGGAGACTACTGTGTCTACTAGACACCTTGCACCAATAGGCGAGACAGAAAGTATTCCCGAAAATCACTGCAACCATGAACAAATTGAAACATCAATTCGTGACATGGATGTCACAGGTCACCCAAAACCTTCCCCACAAAAAGACGCTCTTAAAGAAAATAAAAGTGTCTCTGAGAGTGTACCAGACGTGCCAAACACAACTGAATTCAATCCTCAACATCAACCAAATCCAGCAGTTCAACAATCATTAAGAAGAAGTACCCGTGAACGGCATCTCCCCGCATACTTGAAAGACTTCACTACCTAGGAGGGATGAATGTTATAATATTTGTAACAGCTGTTTTATATTTCATTGTTTACAGCTGTTTTCTATTTCATTGTTTACTTTTGTTTATTCTATTCATTCAGTCTAATATGTAGTATTATTCTAAGTTCAATAAAGCCTAGTTTCAGGTTATTCTTTTCTCTTCTATAACACCTATTACCTAGGATGATTGGAAATTTGCACAATTACGGTTTTTCAAGAACGTTTGCTAACCATTCGCGAGTGGTCACTTTTCACATAACTATTGTATTTATTCATTTAAGGAATGTAACCTCAATACTTTCAGAAAGTGCTGAATGTCAAACTCAGTTTGTTCCATCGAAAAATAAATTTTAAATCTGTGTTATTTTTCTGCATTTAACTTACAATTATATTGCCATTTCTCGAGATGTGTGGAAACTATAAGCCGAGTAGAATTATTGATGCCTCTTTGAGCGATAAGATAAGCCTTCTTGACGGAAAGTGGTACTTGAGCTTTCTTCGGTTTTATCTTTTAGGACAAGGTTGATGATACATTCACTTTCCACTATCCAAGATAGCTGTAATGTATTGCAGCCTTGGAATGCAAAAAAAAAATACAGGATTTGCGTAACTAAAACACCTTTTCAGGAAGGCAACGGGGTTTAAAAATTTAATAAATGTATAGTGCTAAGTTGTTTAAGTTAATATTGGCTGAATCTATAATGGACGGAAAAGTTAAAATGCGCATGCGTGAGCTTTTGAGGGAAATTTACCTTTCTTTCTCCCTCCCATCCGGCCATTTGCAAAGCTCGGAATGAACTGTACAAAATGTTCTTACCTTCATTATTCCACCTGAAACATTTAACTTCATATACCTTTTAGCGCGGTTCCTCCTTCCCTCCAAAGGGAGGAAACCCGCTTATGAGGTTGTCCTCATCACGCAATCCGGAAGTTCCGACTACAACATTTCACGATTTTGATCCCACAGATCACAAATATAACGGTGGTTCAAATGTGAGTATATATATATATATATATATATATATATATATATATATATATATATATTTGTCTGTTCGCTCTCTCACCGGCTAAAAATGGCCCGATTTTGATTAAATTTGGTTTCAAAATCATTCATCTAGTTCGAAAGTTCAAGTTCGTTAACCAGCAGAATCTGTATACCAGAACATGGGTTTTAGATCAAAATTTAAGTCGAAAAACAGTTTCGAGTTAATATGCTTGCAACTTTTGTTTTATTAACGTAGTAAAATGAATTGATCTATTTTTAAAACGATATCTGTACCAGTTTTCAAGAAAAATTGATAGAATTACTTTTCCAAACTAATTTTCACTTCAGAAGCGATTGATTCAGTTGATCAATGATTGTTCCAGACCGAAATTCATCTACTCTACATATAAGTTTTGGTTGGGTTTGGAGTTTAGGAAGTACTAGGGAAAAAATATTAATGGAGATGAAAAGTTTTTGGATCTTGGTATATTTTTAAAAATATTTCGAAAACGGTTGGAAAATCGTGGTAAGTGGAAAGACGCCAGTCGAAAACTTACTAAATATTCTACAAAAACGTTTCTGATGTAAGTTTCGATGGGGGATGTCAATCGAATAAATAAATGCTTGAAACGTCGAAAGTGTTTTGTTCTATTGATCAGGTTTTGTCTGAGTTTACCTAACTTTGTAATTGGTTGTTTTTTAATTGCATTTTTGTAAAAAAAAGGTAAGACAATGAGAAATATTGGTATAGTAGTTCCAAAAGCGAACGTTGAGAAAATGAATGGAGTAATTTCCGTTTAGGATATAATCCTGTTACCTGTTGTGGCGCTGAAAATCTTATAATTTTTGGGATTTTATTTCATATTTTTCACGAAATATAAGTACCTACCAGTAACTGCTTCTATTCCTTTTTTAATAACCTTAGGGCTATGAACGGAACCACGCTAGGATGAAGCAATTCCTGCGAGTTATCATACTGAAGAATGATTTATTACTAAAGAGATATACTGAAGAATGATTTATTACTAAAGAATAATCATAACAAACATTTGATTCTACTATCAACAGTTATAGGTCTCTGCCAAATATACAAGCCAGTAGGGATTAACTTGTGCCTCATCGTTTATATTTTGTCAGAGTGTAACAATAGAATTGGTGATTGCTAACAGAAAATGGTCCCCCATTGTAAGTACTAATCTGATTAAGCTGCTATCCGGGGAGTTATTGAAAGAGGCCTGTCTGTGCAACATCCTGATATGATGAGCTGGGAATCTCCCAGTGGCTCATCTGTAGGACCATTGTACGCTTTCAATATGGCTAGACTACTTGTTAGGATTGATTTAATCTAATAGGAGTATGCCCACTCTCTCATTGTCCTCTCATTAACATCATAAGACCCATCTCAGGATCTTCCTCCTTCTTCCTCTAGGCCAGCAAGATCAAGCATGGAAGGTACGGACCAACTGAAACAGTGCGACATCCAGGGTGCAGCGAGGAATGTTCCCAACGAGCCGTGGGATGAGAAACGTCCTGCCGCCGGCGGGGATCGAACCCACCATCTCCCGCTTATGAATCTAAGGCGCTAGCCACTAGACTAGAATCGTTCTTTTTTCACGGGCGCTAGTCTGCAGGCGGTATAATTTTTAATCTAGGACGAAAACTAAAATTATTTGGAATAAAGAAGGTTAAATGAAGGGGTCAGTGCCAAATGTGGCTAACCCACAATGAGAACAATCTGAGAAAATTGGAAGTTAAGAAGATTCTGAAAAACATAGTGTTGGTGACAGATATGATATAGTTGTACCAATTAAAATCATTTCTGTCATCAACACAATTTTTTTCTTAAGATTCTTCTTAACTTTAAGTCCAATTTTCTCAGTTTGTTCTAATTGTGGGTTAGTCACCTTTGGCACTGAGCCCTTTAAATCTAGTAAAGTACTTAGGATATTTAAAAAATATTAATTTTTTCGAAAATGGTGAAACAAAATGGTGAAAATCGGTCTTAAAATCGTTATAATACAATTAATCAAAAAACTCCTACTTACTTTACTAGCAAATATCAATAGGAAGCTGCAGTAAAAATTTGAAGTAGATTTAGGGGGGGGGTTGAAAGTGCTAGCGTATTGCCAGATTTAAAAAACTTAGTTTTGAGGAAATCGATTTTAAAATTTAATGTACCAAAAAAAAAAAATTTTTATTCATAATTTATTGTAATAAAGATAAAAAATTGGTTTTATTTTGAAATGTATTGAAAAACTTAACAATTAAAAAGGGGTCAATCGAAGATTGCTCATATAATTATCTTCAAATCAGCATCGCCTTCACTGGGCGTCGGGACTTATCTCGGAAAATCGGGTTTTTTTCCCAATTCAAAAATTTCCTTCTCATGAACACTCTTGGATATCATTTTCGATTAGTTAAGGAAGAGTTTTAGACCATAAGAAATTGTAAAAAAAAAAAAGTTACAAGGTAGTAATACCCCTTAAGTAAAAATGCTTAATAAAATTAAAATGGCAAGATTCAAAAAGAAGCTGGATAAAATTCATCATTGGGAGACAACCCCATTTATGTTGTCCTCTCGTTGATGCAATCTTCTACTACTGAGGAGAAATTTTCATGTTCCCTATTCAAAAGATTGGGAATAATTGGTCATCTATACATATAATAAAAATGTAACGGATCGCTTTGGCACATGGAAGATATATTAGAAAGAATTGGGGGTCTTTATCAACAAAATATCACCCAATAGAATAATCCCCCCTTCGTTTATTGTTAGAATGTTTGTCCGAGTATTTATCCGATATAGATGTTTTTTTCACTAATATATTGTGGTAAGCTTCACTTAACAATTAGTGTTTGTTTCATGTCAATCGGTTCATAAATAAAAAGTCATGCCAATGTAAAGAATCACGTCAAAGCCAAGGTAAAATTGCGCTTGCTGTCGTTACAGCGGCAAAGCCCAAGGACAGACGTTACAAGTTGTGGGTGTGGAAATAAGTATTAGCTGATTCTCGCACGGTCAGCTTTATGTGGCTCTGTCACGTGTTAGCAATCCTAGCAGTAAGTATGCGTTGATCCCCGATGGCAATAAGTCTAATATCGTTTACGGAGAAGCATTAGTGTAAAGTAGATTGTTTTTAACCCAAAATAAACCAAAAGATATATCCAAAAAATGCTGTCCAAAGTCACTATTCCACGCGGACGAAGTCGTGGGCACAGCTGATTAATATGTTTAAATACTCTCCTTTACGTAAATGTTCACACTCTAGCGTCTACAAAAATGGTCCAAGTTTGATGAAATTTGGACCAAAAATACTTTGGCTGGAACGAAAGGTCAAGTCTGTTAATTAAATGAATCCGCATAACAGAGCACGTTTATCCAGCGAAATTCTAGCTAAAAATTGTAGAGATTACGGTATTGTATTTCCACATTAATGTAAAGTTGCACTTTATATAGATAAGTTGACGCGAGGAATTAACCGAAACCGATTCCTCAGAACATCAATAACCGTAAACCCAAAAAGAACTAGAATTTTCGTTTTGGCTGCTTCAAGTGGTACAATGGCTTTTCGAGATTAACAATTTCGTATTGTCCCATCGTGTCGCCGACATAAATGGGTCTTCATCCCTAAGAGGAGTAAAGAAACACGCTATATCTGGCCTCTTAGAGACACTAGCTACATGCGTGGATTCTAATTTCTAGTATCTGCATCTCTCTAATCCTTCTATAAATCAGCCGTCAATGAGTAGTGATGAGGTGAGTGTTCGAGTCAAGTGGACCAGGACGGGGTGAGGGAGGTGCAATCGATAGGGAGGCATGGTATGATGTCTGACGTCATGGAATCGATATCCAGTCTGTTCAGCATCATGGTGCCATATGGTAGACAGGAAATCAGTCAAAGTCCGACTGTTATTATTTGTACACTACCGCCATTTCCTCCTTACATGCTGCTGATCAAGTGGTAACAGGGCGATTAGTTACTGTTCCTAAATTCATGGAAACATGGCACAGTAACATGTTTTATGGAAATAGTACTTTTTTTTTCTTTTTTTTTTTTACGGCGCATCGACATAAATCTTGGCCATTAGCGCCGACGTCCAGGGTGCAGCCAGGAATTTTCTCAGCGAGCCCTGAGATGAGAAAATCGCTGGCGCCGGCGGGGATCGAACCCACCATCTCCCGCTTATGAATCCAGCGCACTAGCCACTAGACCACGGGAGACCCCGGAAATAGTACTATATAGAAAAATAAATTATGAACCTTCCGACTCATCTGCTATACTGCTAACACAAGTCTCGCGATCTATTTGTTGTCTGTGTCGTGGACTCTCGTTATCTTAGTTTGAAGAACTTCCAAGCCCATCCGTCGTTTCTAAGTACCCGAAACAAAAACAAATTAGTTTTGGAAAAAGGTTTACTAGCTAAAGACACGAAATGTTTAAAACTCGTTTAGTAGAAGAGTACTTCATTAAAAACTATGTTATATATCTTTTATTAGATTCTATTTTAGCACGGTTCCTGCTCCTTCTATGGAGACTTTTCAAAAATCATTGGAAAAATTACAGTAAATATACATTATGATAACTGCTATGCTAGTCATATAAAACAATGTAGGTTCTGGCGTAAAAACATAATAAAATGTTAATCGCCACTAAACCCTGATCCTAATCCTGATAACTACTACTATATATTTGTCAAATACCACTTGACAGAAAAAAATCGCATGGACGCTGCGGTAAGAAAGGTTTTTGATATTCAAATTTTTAAGTATTTTTAGAGGGGTTTGAATTTTAGCACTTTCCTCCGAAGGAAAGTAGCTATTGAGGTTGGACTCATGACGGAATTTTTGAAAAATTTCTTCAAATCTTTATCGATCCTACCTAGTAGACACCGAAAATGACCCCCGTTAAAATTTATATATATATATATATATATATATATATATATATATATATATATATATATATGTGAGTGTCTGTTAACACGATAGCGGCCAGAGTTTTTGTTTTTTCGTCACGAAACTTGGTATATAGCATTCAATTAGCAAACGATTGAACGAGTTCGTTAACCACCAAAGTCGGTCCACCGGAAGGGGGGTTTACCCCGAACCCAAAACACTAATTTGATCAAGTCAGCCGTAATATTTGTTATATTTCAACGAAACTTGATATTCGTAGTGGTAATATAGAGAGAAAAGTGAGATATAAAAATGAACTAAATCGGTTCATTAGGAGGGGGGGTTTACTCCGGACCCACAATACCTATTCGCCACTACGAGCCGTGATTTTTGGTATATTTCGACGAATCTCGGTATTCGTAGTGGTAATCTACAGGTAAATATGTGTTGTAAAAATAAACTAAATCGGCTCATTAGGAGGGGGGGTTTACTCCGGACCCACAATACCAATTCGCCACTACCAGCCGTGATTTTCGGTATATTTCGACGAAACTCTGTATTCGTAGAGGTAATCTAAAGGTAAATATGTGTTGTAAAAATAAACTAAATCGGTTCATTAGAAGGGGGGTTTACTCCGGACCCAAATTCCTAATATACTCATACCGGTCGTAATTTCTGCTGTATTGAAACGAAACGCGGTATACGTCGTGGGTAACTCATGAGAAAGAAGTGTTGTAAAAATGAGCTGAATCGGTCAATCGGAAAGCGGGGGTTTACTTTGTAATATATTTCAATAGAAAAGCCCGCCAGACGTAGGTTCACAAAGCCGCCGCAAGGAGCGCTTTGTATCTAGAGGGACTGTATCCTGTTCCTGCTTTAGATCAAAATAATAAGATAATATGAGCTTTTTGTATTTATTACGTAGTGTAGTAGGTACCATGTGCAAACATAACTCTGGAAGCAAATTAATAATTGATCAGTTACTCATTACAAATTTAAAAGAGAACTATTCATGTTTTTATTTGATTTATGTAGGATATTTTAAGCAAATTGTTCTGGAAAGCAGTCTACACTACCCAAATTCTGAGGAAAGTGCTTAGTTATGCAGCTCCTGCGTGACGGACTTTTTTTTTATATTTAAAGAGAGCATGCTCGCCTAGGCAGAATGCGTTGCTAGTACGATAACAGAACAGCTGTTACCGTACTGCATCTATTTCATAGTATTATTTTTAATAGCGGTTAATTTCAACTATCATGGCAGTCCTTGAATTACTAGAAATAAACTGTCCCTCGTAGAGTTTATGCTATGAGGGACAAAATCACCATTTTAATTGCGGTTCGTTTCAACTTGTCCCCCATAGAGTTTTCGGTATACCTGGTAATGACGGTCCATCCAAAGTAATAATATTGCCGGACTAATACAGATTAAACAGGATCTAAAACATAGGGGGCCATGAATCAGATACCTGTATAGTATGGGTCATTTCATATCAAATCACTCAGCGCTTTGATGATTATCTAGATTGAGTAAATTGTTCGTGTAGTGTAGGTTGTCGCGTTTCCGGAAGTTAGTCAGTGTATATCTAATACTGACTAACTGCAGGAGTCAGTATTAGTCAGCTTTTCGCCACACTCTCAGCACACGAATTTTAATAAAATAATATTATTGTAATAGTATCTTCCGCGTGGAATCACGCTATGATGGTTTAGTCTTTCTGATTCGGGTTTTAATTATATGAAGATAGTTAAGAGAGGTGATGAAGGGATGAGTAAGGTCATAAATACTAATAAGGTTAAGAGGGAATGATTGAGCAATGACCAGTAGACTGCCCTAAACATACCGAGCTCTTCAGGAACCATTCAGAGTACATAGTATTTAGAAACATACTTGAAATTATATACCTGGGACTGGCTGACTTTAAATATTTATTAACACTAGCAGATGAAGCTGTGTTTAGATTCTCTCGTTTCCTTCGCCCTCCATAGGCAGGACTAGTGCTAAACAAAGCTCTGATTTTCGACATTTTCCCTTTTAGCGCGGTTCCTCCCTCCCCCATAGGGAGGAACCCCGCTTATAGGGTTGATACAATGAAACAATCCGGAAGTGCCGACTAGAAAATTTCGCGTTTCAGAACCCCTAGAGACCGAAAATAACGGTGGTTCAAATTTGTATATATATATATATATATATATATATATATATATATATGTATATATTTATATATATATATATATTTGTCTGTTCGCTCATTTCTGGCTTCCCTAATGGTCCGATTGTGATGAAATTTAGTACAAAAATCCATCACCTCGACGGCTAACTATCTAATCTTCATGCTTTCTAGAAATGTGGACCCAAAATAATAACAGCTTCTATTTTAATCATTTTAAATGAGTCTAGATATAATTACGGAACCGCGCAAAGATGATGCAGTTCCTGCGAGTCGGACTTTATATGTATATATTTATTTATATATATATATATATTTGCCTGTTCGCTCATTTCTGGCTTCCCTAATGGTCCGATTGTGATGAAATTTAGTACAAAAATCCATCGTCCAATTTGAAAGGTCAAGTTCGTTAACCAGCAAAATCCGCCCACTGGAAGATGGCGTTTAGGGCGAAATTCGCGCAAAAAAAATCGTAACGCTTAAGTTTTTGAGTTCATAAGCTTGTAAGTACTCGTTTTATAGGCTTCTTGGACTAAGAAAACGAATGAAACCATTTTCAAGGCGATAGCTTTAACCGTTTTCGAGAAAATTGGAAAAATAGTTTTTGAATACCGTTTTTGGTTTGGGTACTTAGAACCATGGGATTCAGTTGAAACATTTTTTGCATGTTTGAATTTCATCAAAACTAACATGTTAAACTTTTGGTTACGTTTGGAGTTAAGGAAGGGTTAGAATAAAATATTTTATTAACAGACATAAAACGTTTTGGTAACTTTGTATACTTTCCTTAATATCTCGAAAAAGGTTGAGAATTTGGGAAACGGAAGAATACCATTAGAAAGCTTACTAAATGCTCTACAAAAAAGTCCGATTCGCAGGAACTGCATCATCTTAGCGCGGTTCCGTTCTTATCCGAAGTGCGATTAGTAAAGGAATAGTAGCAGCTATCGGTAGGTTTTGATCTTTCCTTAAAAATATAAAATAAAATCTCAAAAAGAAGGAAGCTTAAAGCGCCACATATGGAAACTGACAGTTTTCTAAGCGGATGGGACTCTCCCGTCATCGCGACGCTCACTCTAAGAAAACTCTATTACCAATATGATTCTTATTTTCTCAGCTTTAATTAAGTACTCATTCCACCGTTAAATAAACTTAAAAAACAAAAGTGAGGTAAACAGTGACAAAAACCCGTTTAAAATAACAAAACTAAAACTTTCGTAGTTTTAAGCACTTACTTCTCCGACTGACATTGCCCCATCGAAATTTTCTTCAAAATCTTTTTTGTAGAGAATTTAGTAAGGTTTTGAATGGTTATATCGTACTTCCCACTGTTTTGAAGACATTAAGGGGGGGAAATGGTGCTAATACCTACCGATAGCTGCTATATTCCTTCACTAATTGCACTCGAGATAAGAACGGAACCGCGCTAAGATGATGCAGTTTCTGCGGGTTGGACTTTTCTAATGAAACCGTTAACTTATTCCGAAGGTGCCCATGAGGAATGTCCACATTTAGTCCAGGGCACATCTTTTTAGCACGGTTACTCCCTCCATAAACCCGCGTATGAGGTTGACCTCATGACGCAATTCGGAAGTGCCGACTAAACATTTCACGTTTCAGAACCCGTTTGCTCTCTTAAAAAGAAATTTGGCTCAAAAATCGTTCGTATAATTTGAAAGGTCAAGTTCTTTAACCAACAGAATCCGTCAAGCGGAACGTGGTTTCATCCCTTGATTTATTTTCTAAAATAAAACCGCTAGGAAATTGAAGATGGCCAAAATCGAAACTTTTGTCCCTCACTTTTTAATTGGTTGTTTTTTTTTAATTACATTTAACATAAAATTAGTATTTTAGGGAAACAAAGTAAGAAAATGAAAAACATAATGGATATAGTATTTCTAAGTGCGAACTTCGGGAAAGAGGATGGCTTAATTAACGAGACTTTTCATACATTCTATTAATAACCGCTGGAATATCGTAATAAGTGGACGGTAACCATTCGAAATGTTACTGGTAAAAATTCTCTTAATGGTTACTTTCTTCATAAACTGTTCTGTAATTTTCTGGGCGATCTCGAGTGGAGAAATTGGATTAATATGTCGAAAGTGTGGGTCTTTGTTGTTTTCGTTTTCCCGGTTTTTTATTTTTTGTTTCTATAATTGATTTCTACAGTAAAGTGATTTTTCCAGTAAAATAATATACGTAGTATGACAATTTTCGGTTACTGGTAGTCGTACTATGCTTTGGTATCATGAGTCGAAGATGCCAAGTGATTAATTTCCGCTACTGTAAGTTTTCTGTACTTATTGCCTCCTAAAATCTCACTCTTCAAGGCCCTGTTGGAGCAGGTGCTTAAATTTTTAAGAAAATAGTACCTAAATGTACTCCTAGCTTTGCAATCGAAATTAGAGATAAAACTTAAGTTGAGATGATGCAGTTCCTGCGATATGGACTTTCCGGTGTCTAGTAGGTAGGGAAGTTTTAACATTTCATTCAGGAGTCCAACCTCTATTCTATAACTTCCTTAGGAATGTGCTAAAAGTTTTTTGCATTGAGAAATGAAAGAAAATGGAACATTATCTCCGAAATGATTAATCTCTAGACATGCATTATCAATTATAGCTCTGAATCTAGAAAGTTTTTATCAGAACCTTTACATTTTTGCGCTAGGATTATCACATCAGCTATCAATTCGGGGAACTGATAAAAAAAAAACACGTTAAATCAACACTTAATATCCTCACTCATACTGATAGGAGGTTATCTTCTAGTTGGCCGATATGGAACACACCTTCTTCGCAAATAATCAATATTAACACTTGTGCAATACATAAACCACCAACAACTCCCTCAATATTTCTAAAGCAAACAAATGTCCTTGCACAATGATAAGATTTAATTCCCGTTTAATTGTGGAAAAAGCCTGAGATTCGTTATCAATCAAGAGCACAGTTGGAAATTATTTCCTTAAAAAATCATTCTTCTCCATAATGCATAGCTAAACACTTATCGCCGCACACATAAAAGTCCGTCACGCAGGAGCTGCATAACTAAGCACTTTCCTCAGAATTTGGGTAGTGTAGACTGCTTTCCAGAACAATTTGCTTAATATATCCTACATAAATAAAATAAAAACATGAATAGTTCTCTTTTAAATTTGTAATGAGTAGCTGATCAATTATTAATTTGCTTCCAGAGTTATGTTTACACATGGTACCTACTACACTACGTAATAAATACAAAAAACCTCATATTATCGTATTTTGATCTAACGCAGGAACAGGATACAGTCCTTCTAGATACAAAGCGCTCCTTGCTGCGGCTTTGTGAACCTACGTCTGGCGGGTTTTTCTATTGAAATATATTACAAATTAAACCCCCGATTTCCGATTGACCAATTCAGCTCATTTTTACAACACTTCTTTCTCATGAGTTACCCACGACGTATACCGCGTTTCGTTATACAGCAGAAATTACGACCGGTATGAGTATATTAGGAATTTGGGTCCGGAGTAAACCCCCCTTCTAATGAACCGATTTAGTTTATTGTTACAACACATATTTACCTGTAGATTACCACTACGAATACCGAGTTTCGTCGAAATATACCAAAAATCACGGCTGGTAGTGGCGAATTGGTATTGTGGGTCCGGAGTAAACCCCCCCCCCTCCTAATGAACCGATTTAGTTTATTCTTACAACACATATTTACCTTTGGATTACCACTACGAATACCGAGTTTCGTCGAAATATACGAAAAATCACGGCTGGTAGTGGCGAATTGGTATTATGGGTCCGGAGTAAACCACCCCCCCCCCCCCTTCTAATGAACCGATTTAGTTCATTTTTATATCTCACTGTTCTCTCTATATTACCACTACGAATACCAAGTTTCGTTGAAATATAACAAATATTACGGCTGACATAGTCAAATTAGTTTTTTGAGTTCGGGGTAAACCCCCCCTTCCGGTGGACCGACGTTGGTGGTTAACGAACTCGTTCAATCGTTTGCTAATTGAATGCTATATACCAAGTTTCGTGACAAAAAAATGAAAACTCTGGCCGCTATCGTGTTAACAGACACATATATATGTATATATATATCCATATATATATATATATATATATATATATATATATATATATATATATATATATAAATTTTAACGGGGGTCATTTTCGGTGTCTACTAGGTAGGATCGATAAAGATTTGAAGAAATGTTTCAAAAATTCCGTCATGAGTCCAACCTCAATAGCTACTTTCCTTCGGAGGAAAGTGCTAAAACAAGTAACCAGTAGAAACAGTGATTTTTCTAAAAAATCATAGCTTGTATTATGATTTTCTTTTGTCAAATAATTGAAGAGTACCTTTACAAATCCTTTTATTTTATACGGTACAAATTATTATTATTAAGAGATTTACCCTTTAGAAAAGGCGTTATAAAGCACTTAACCCATTTACGGACAGAAACGGAGATTGAACATGTGCCGATTTCCTAAAAAAAATATTGACGTTTCGGTTTTCTTTTCTTTTTTTTTTTTTTTTTTTTTTGGAGAGAGGAAACCCGTTTATGACGTCATCCCTCAACCGATCACGCAATACGGAGGTACGAATGAAAAATGTGCCAGACCTAAAAGATGTCGATGGGTCATATATACATATTTGTGTGTGCTCTAACATTTTCAAAAATGTTGATGAAATCTGGTACAATAATACGTTGCTTCAAACGAAAGGTCAAGATTGTTAACTAGCAGAATGTGCCTGCCAAAATTTTGAGAATGAAATAGCGCGAAAAACAAAATAGTAATTCTTACTCCAATAAATTATCCAGGTGCAATTTTTATAAGTACCGGGGGAGACCCAGTGGCCGTGAGTGTTAAGGCGTGAGCATTTACACACTCCGTGCCAAGGGTCGTGGTTCGATTCCCACTAGGGGTGGTTGCTTTTCTTTAGAAAAAAGAAAAGGCATCAGCCCTCTCCTGGCTAGAAAAGGGTGGTAACCTATAGATAACCCATCCTAAAATTCTGAGTTAATTATTATGGACGTTAAAATTTAAATAAATAAATCATTTTTGTTTTTTCATTTAGTTGAAAAAAATTTTTTGTCCAAAAATATAAACAAATGTTATAATATGGTTAATAAAAGTATCCAAGCTAGGATTTTATAACTAACCTAAATTACCCATTTTTATTTAATTTTTATAACTAAAATATTTAATTTATTATAAATATTATAATTTATTTATTTAGTTGCAGTTAATAGTAAAATGAATATTTCAATAAAACATGGTAAGAATATGAGAAGTAGGTTTGTAATATTATGTTTAATGTGACTTTTAATATTTAATATTAATTATTTCAATGGGGACCCGGTAGCCGTGAGGGTTAAGGCGTGAGCTCTTAACACTCCGTGCCAAAGGTCGTGGGTTCGATTCCCACTAGGGGCGGGGGCTTTTCTTTCGAAAAAAGAAAAGGCATCACCCCTATCCTGGCTAGAAAAGGGTGGTAACCTATAGATAACCCGTCCTAAAATTCGTAGTTAATAATAAATGGACGTTAAAATTTAAATTTAAATAATTATTTCATGTGAGGGAAAGTGAGCAATTAAAACAAACGGTTCTTTCTTCTCTAAATCCTTTATATCTGCGGTACATGTTTAATACCATTATGGCGCCTCTTCAGGAGCAAATAACTAAAAATATGTTTGGTCACATCATTAAAAAGTTGATTGAGCCGACGTAGGTTATTAGCACCATAGTTTTTATTATCGATCTTCCGCCACATATATGTAATAGTTTCCCGTAAGAATGTGCGGATGTCGAAGAATTGTTTTTTTTCTACTAAGTTTTTGTTTTGCAAGTCCTTTTTTCAGTAAATGAGTTTTTATGGAAGGAATGGGAAAGAAGTTTGTTTTATTTGCTGTTTCTGCTTGACAAACTTTATTTATTCTATTCTACCCACTTGGCATATCCCCGACAGATGTCATGGTTGGGCGTGGTTACCATGTACCTTCAATTCCAGTATTCCTGCGTCGATCAATAACATCCCTATGTTTAGGGACTCTACGGATTCTGGGCACTTATCAAAGGTTAACATTTCTTCTAAGCTCAAAATCGTGCATTCAAAATTTCCATTAGTAGTTTTGTGCTTAGGTAGAGTTTAACCAAACCGATAACCGATTTTAAAAAAAGATAAATATTTTAGACTCCTTCCAAAAGAAATTATATGTATGTATGTATATATATATATATATATATATATATATATATATATATATATATATATATATATCATCATGTCATAGAACGATCTGAAAATAATAGCAATTTATGCTCTCTGAGATTTCAAGCAAAACTCGTTCAGTTGATCTTTTCTTTGCCGGATCATTTATAACATACTAGCTGAATACCTGTGCTTCACCATGGCCGATAAGTATTTTTTATATTGAGTTAAATAAGATATGATCAAAATTAACGCTACTACATAATTTTGTACAGCTTATTATTGCACGGACTTTAAAGCTACCAAGGAAACACCATGTGGAGGTAACCATTTCCGATGGCAAAAAAAAAATAAATAAAAATACAACAACCGCTTAAAAAGTTAAGTAAATAGAGACAAATACACAGTGAAAAGCATAAAACTAACAAATTTGAAGTTTTAATCACTTATCTCTTCGATTGACATCGCCCCACCGAACATTACAACACAATCTTATTTGTAGAGAATTTAGTAACCTTTCGAATAGCCGCCTTCCACTTACTACGAGTTCCCAACCGTTTTCGAGATATTTTCTTTCTTAGTGAGTGCCTACGTTATATAGGGAGTGCCCATGCAAAATTTCAAAATTTTCTGTCGAGCGGCTTGGGCTGGGCGATGATAGGTCAGTGAGTGAGTGGTATTTGACAAATATATAGTAGATTGCATATAACTTACAGCCAACATCCGTTCAAAAGTGCAAGTAATAAAGTTGGCGACTACTCAACAAATGGGCCGATTTTGATCATTTTAGTCCCTGCAACTCGCAGGAATTGCGGCTTCTTAGCGCTTTTTCGTTCATATCTCTGATGTCATTAGTATAGGAATTGAAATAGTTATTTATACGTTTTGATCATTCGTGAAAAATATAATATGATATCTGTTCGAAATATAATATTTCTCTATTCGAAATCTTACTCTATAAATAAAGTTTCTAAAATAATTTTCGATGGGGCGACCTTAATCGGAGAAAGAAGTCTTTAAAACTTCATAATTCTTAGTTTTGTCTTGTTGAACGGGGTTTTGTCTCTATTTATCTAACGTTTTAATATAGGTTATTATTATTATTATTGCACTTAACATTAAAATGAGTATTTTAGTGAAACAAGGTAAGAAAATGAGAAGCGTATTCGTTATAGTATTTCCGTTGAGAAAAAGGATGCATTATTTTCACTTAGGATACTATCTGTTTCCAGTTGTGCCGCCTAAAATCTCTCTTCTCTTTATGATTTATTTTATGTTTTCACGTAAGATCAAAATCTATCAATAACGTTTTGCGTTTGTTTGCCGCAGTTTTTTTTTGTAGTATTTTTAATTGACTTTAGCAGTCATATTGATTTGCCAGTAAAGAGTAAAAGGTTTTGATAGTTTGTCATAGATATTTGCGAGCGGAATTCGAAGAGGCCAAGATTTTCCCTCCTTTATGTTAATGGCGCCTAAAATCTATTTTTCTTCAGGATCCTATTGGAGCCGTTGTTCTCATTTTTCCCAAAATATTAACAGTATTTATTCCAGGCTTTCGAAATGACTCAAGGCGTTGTAAAGTTATGGAAAAATCGCTAACGTGACATAGTTGCTGCGAATCGGGTGTTTTTTTAATGATCGTCCACCTATGGATTTTGGAAGATTATTTGAAACATTGCGAATCTGTTTTGAAAGAAATGTTGTAAACTTAATATTTACTTGTCCCAAGGTCTACAGTTTCCTTTGGTTTGAGGAGATATACAAGAATGTGGTTAGAGTGGAAAAGGAAGGAAGAAGCCACCTATTAGGTGCAGCCAGCCCAGCGACTGGACGAATGACCATATGGTCACCGACCACAGCTGCCTATGGAGGAATGCATCTCATTAACAGGTGCTCGACACATTCCCACGCAACATCCTGCGTCGTACTTGTCATTCTCACTATTATATTTTCCTATATTAGTAATGTCAGTAATTTTCTAATGTATTATTATGTATGTTATTGCATATTCTACTCTCAACCATAAAATTATGGGCTGCAGTATTATGAAGAGCGTTTCAACTGATATACACTCAGTGTCAAAATGTTAGACACACCATTGACATTTCGAAAAGTGAATAATTTTTTTTTGTAATGGTGATTCAACCTTATTTTATAAGTTCTTTCAAATGTATATAATTGTAAATATATAATTTATTGTTTGCCTCTGTGCTATATTAAGAGATAAATAAATAACTGATAATGGTATTAATTTGGTTCGTCAAAATGAAAGATTAGAAATAATATTTTGCATAATGTGCCTAATATTTTGACGCTGAGCGTAATGAGGGGATATGTTTTTGAGCTACTAGAATAAAAAACTAGAACAAACTATTCCTTAAAATAGGCCGAAAATAAGTCTAGAACAAATGTAACTTTTGTGAAATTATATAAAACTTAATAATATAACATCCGTGAGCCTAAACCCAATACTAAAACTAATCAATGAAATGCATTAAATGTGAGATGATATACAGATTAATTAGTTTTCTCTTCGATCGTTTTTGGAGATATTTATGAAAATTTACAAAAATCTTAAAACATCTCAAGTCTATTATACATTTTATTTTACAAAGTTGTTATTGTTCTAGTTTCCTGGTAGCCCTAGGATTATAAAGCCAATGTTTTGTAAACTCTTAACGATCGTAATACATATATAAAATATTCTGGCTAGAAAACTGTAGTAACCTTGCCCCATTAATCTGTTATGCATAAGTGGACGTTAAAATTTAAATAAATAACCATATAAGCGATTATAATGTTTTGGTAGATTTTTTAGGCTATTTTTAGCAGGCTTAAGGGTATTTTTGTGGCTTTAGAACTAATTTAAATTAAAGAATATATTGTAATAATGATATAAAAGATTATTTTACTGATGCAATTAATAAGTTGTAGGAAACTAAGCTCAGAATGTATTTTACTGAATGTTACTTGTTAATTAATTGTAGTTGACCAATATTAAATTCAATCAATGAAAATTCAAGTAAGCATAAAATATATACTTAGTTTAGTAGAATTTTAAACGTCTTGAAAATTTTATACCTCAATCCGCCACTTTGAATAGCATAAAAAACAAATAAAAATCCAGAAACTTCTAGTTTATGCCAAATTTCTCATAAACGGTTAAAGATATGGTTCATTCCATTCCTCTCGTCAAATTACCTAATAAAGATTACCTGGAAGCCTATAGATGCAAAGCCGTCATCGAAACAATTTTTTTCGCACGATATTGCCAACAAAAAAAAAAAACTTTCGGTAGCGGAATCTTTCTATAAATATTATAACTCAATCCGCCATCTTGAATTACCCGAATCCAAAATCCAGAAAAGTATAGATTGCAGGGCCGCCACATCTCAGAGCCGGGCCCAGGACCAGATCACGGACCCCCAATTCTCCGAGCCGGGCCCCCACTTCTCAGAGCCAGACTAAAATTCTAGTATTTTGCTATAAGACTTTTGACATTTTAAAATTATTTTCATCTTGAGTTTTGAGCGAAATGAGAATAAAAGGCGACAATCGGTGCTGCAAAGGTCACTTTCGGTACTTGTAGTTTGATTACGACTCCTAATAAAATATACTATTCTGGGACTGCACTTGTTTTGCCGTTTATGTACATTAAAAAGAATATAGATCCTTTAGTGTACTGGTAGCGGGATAATAAAACTTGTAAAATAAAAGTCACTATAATGCTTCGATAAAATAAATAAGTTAACTCTGCACAGACGAAATTAAAAGATAATAATAAGGAGAAATTATAAAAACTGATAACTAAAATAAAACTTTCTTCGAGGTAATAATAATAAATGAATAAATAATGTCTGATAAAGAAACTTGGAACACCACGAGAGCACATGCACAAGTAGACGCCATTAACAAACTGGTTTTCACAGGTCTTGTGACGCAGGGTTGCTTTGCAGTGTACCCCCTGTAAAATTATTAATTTGTCTCTTATCTTTACACTTTGGCAACACTGACGGTGGGCGTGTATGGTTGATATCAGGAGGAGGTTACACTGGCCAGGTTAGTGTTTACATCTCGCTAGCTGCCACAATCCCATTTCAAAAAATATAGGCTACGCCCGTCTATATTTCTAAACCCCATACAAGCTTATAACCTATACACTATTTTCCAATTAGCGAGGCCCGGCCCGGGCCCGGGACAACTGTACCCGGCAGTACCCCCCCCTCCCATGTAACAGCCCTGATAGATTGTTTCAGTTTATAAACGGTTATAGATATAGGCCTAAAGCATGGACATTTCCCGTCGGCACATCCACTAACATCTACACAAAAGTAATAAATTTGTACAATATAACTTGAATAAATAAAAATAAGCATAAGTAGAAATTGTAAAATTTAAAACGTTACTGCCATAAATTTAATCAATAATTTGCCGTAAAGGTTATGTGGGGGACCTTCGTCATTAAGAGAGCGTCGTTAAGCAGTGCAGGTACTATTCGAAGACTTGTAAGGACTACTTCCTTTCAACAATATGTTTTATAGCAGGAGTTCCATAGTTTTATGAATGGCATTACCTCACGAGCTTGTCATTCGAATATTACAACACAGCCTATCATTTATAGAGTACGGGAGTTCTTAAACCTGCATCATGTTTTGTTTCTGTAACCCCCGAAATTTCCTAACTTCTACCATGTCTACATCAGTTGTTTTCAGTACTTTATAGTGATTTGGGTACTTACGTATTAGCGTTAAAGCAGGTTAAAGAGGTGGGTCTCGTTCAGAGATCTGGATCATGGATAACGCATTTCTATTGGTCAATCAATATCAGAGATATCATCTATTGTGTTTATAGTAGCCATCTTGTTCCCTTCGTCTTTTTAACGCAATTCATTTGTGCTTTATTTACCCACGCAATTGTTGTTTTGTTTTTTTGTTTTTTTTTTTACGCGATTTCAGTTTCTGTGCGAGATAGTGACATCAGAATAGCTAGGATGAAAGCTACTTTTTCGAAGCGATGCCAAATTGTTTATCAGTCCATTATCTAGCGAAAAACCATCCTTGATCTATATTATCAACGAGTTGGATTGACTAGAGTTTAGATATAATCTTGAGCGAGCGTAGCGAGCGGAAACGCATAGCAATTATGCTATTAATATAAGTGCTACGCGTTTTCGCTAGCTAAAGGTTATATCATAACTCTAGTTGACCTAAATCGTTGATAATTCCGTCGCCATATTGGCGAAATCTGATTTGACTCCTTGATCCATATCTCTGACACGGTGTAAATCCAGTTCTCTGAGACCCGGCTCTTTAACCTGCTTTGACGCTAATACGTAAGTACCGTGATTTGCTAGTCCACTATAATAATGTCAAAGTTATTGTTTCATAATGTATTAACTAAAACAATGTATAATTATATAGACTGGCTGGAGAAGGGAGGTAATCTGTAGATAATCCGTCACCTAAAATTGCGTGATGTATAAGTGGACGGTATAATTTAGATAAATAACCGTATATGAGGCTATAGACCTTTCATAGATTATTTAAGCTATTTTCTCTACGTGAATGGTATTATTTTGTATATAAAGCTGATTTATAGGAAAGAATATATTGTAATAATACTGTAAAAGAGCAATTAACTAGTGCGAATAATAAATTGTTAAAGAAACTGGCCTCAGAATGTATTTTACTTGGGAATAATTGTTACACTTGTAACAATTATATTAGAGGACAAATAATGAATATAAATAACTCAAAACACGTCCTTTGTATTAATAGCACAAAGGTTTTTCTTTATAGTCATGTCTTATCTAATATTATAAATCGTAAATAAATAAATTATAATAAAAGGCAAAACAAGTCGGAACAGCACCATCTTTGCAGGTTTTTAGGAGAGAATTCTCGGTGAGTGCTGTTTGGATGGGTTGAGCCTAGAAGCAGGGAAAGGGAAATATTCCCCTATTGAAAGGGAATGTTTCTCTCTCCGAGGCAGCCCTGTTTTCCCTTCTCTTCCCAATCCTCTAGGACATGTCTTATATCATGATTAGGACCAATCTAAGCATCTAATAGGGAATTCCTGTGGCCGAGCACCTTCTCTCCCTTTCTATCTAGTTTTTGTCTCCTCCTGGGTTAAGTGGAGCAGAATCAATGTTTTATATCGGTAATTTCGATAGGACAGTAACGTCGACAAAGGAAATTATTTGTGATCTGTGTAGGGAGTAAAAAAAGTAAGTGTAGGATGTAATTTATAGAAAAAAGTTGAAACAAAAAAACAAAAATACTTCTTATAATACTAAAATATACTACTACCACGGGAATAGGATATTTATTAATCTACAATGCGATATAATTTTCAAACACTTATTGAGGTTGTAACGCAAGAATAATTTTTAATAATTATTAAAAATTATCAAATCATGAGTCAGGTGCTGTAATTATAATTACAGCACCCGACTCATGATTTGGAGGACCTTAGTTCTAGTGTCGCCGCTTGGGGCTCGGAATCATGGTGCCAAGCCGATCTAGGCTAATCCCGCCTTTAGTGGGTATCTGTAAAAGGGAAAATTGGGCGGCCGGAGCAGAGTACTAACCACACCGGCTCCTTGGTGTGCCGTGAGATAAAGAATCAGATATCTGAACAAAAGTTGACCCTTTGTGACCATTTGGTCCGTAAAAAATCTGCTCATTTATGATGTGACATTTCGGTAAGGGCCGTGTTTGTAACGTGTGATTGTAAAGTTTTAATTTGTATGGAACGTTATATGGGCACTCACCAAGATGAAACAGTCAGAGTTCATTACATTTCTCGTTGTGAATTCTGTTTTCATCCCTCATAAGTGAAGGAAACACCTAAGTGAATGAGAATTATCTCGTAAGTCTAATAAAAATAAACTTATTATAAATATTTT
This sequence comes from Gonocerus acuteangulatus, assembly GCA_946811695.1. Classification (NCBI taxonomy): domain Eukaryota; kingdom Metazoa; phylum Arthropoda; class Insecta; order Hemiptera; family Coreidae; genus Gonocerus; species Gonocerus acuteangulatus. Next base: position 36,331,153 of record OX328123.1, read on the forward strand.
ACAAATAAATTAAAATAACTTTGAATTAAAGATAGTGGAGGGACCTCAAGGTGCATAATCTCTATTCAGTGAAGGCCTGGTAGATGTAGAAATATAGTAATGTATAGAGAGAGGAATGAGGATTGTAGATGGAGAGGAACGGAGGAAGCTGTAGACAGGACCTTGAACCCGGAGGGGAACAGGTGGTTCGGGTCTTATAGACTTGGTTTCACCAATACTAACATGTCGGGTGTAGGACACAATTCTGTCTCCGATTTATATAATATAAGCTGCATATTAGCACACAGAGTTAATATGGTAACGATTTGTCTTCTTTCTATATCGGACATGCAACAGACAACAAACAATTAAACACTCAGTAACAGACTGGAACCGAATGGTTCCTGTTTGGATTATGTTTGGAGATTGTATACACATCTGCCAGGTCAAGTAGATTCAAACTTCTTAACTTATACAGCACACAGCTCTGAAAATAGCTAAGGGCAGGGGGTCCCGTAAATGTTTAGTCATGTTGTGGGAGGTGATATAGGACTTTTAGGGGAACAAAAAATGTTCTACTCTCTGTTCTCTAATTAGATTTAAAGAAATTTGAAGATTTTTTTAGAGTGTAACCTCAATAGCTCCTCCTTCCGAACATGCTAATTATGAAGCAAAGGATATTGTTTCGAATTGAAAAAACACAATATAATCACCAGAATAGGAAATAAAAAGGATAACAGCGGGTTGGCAGTAGGCTGGGATCATTTATTCTATCAATGATTGTGATAGTATATTAACAATTTTCACACAATAAGATGTTTGTAAATAGATGTTATAGTATGTTAAAGATCTACATTTATTTTTCTATATTTAATAATGATCTACATTTTTATTTTCAAAATCTCAGGATCTCCAAGTAGTTCGGACACTGCTTCAAGAATTGTATTATTAAGTTATAAGATACAATGGACCTTTGTTGTAGTAAAGATCTAGATTGGAGGCTGCTGGACGTACGGTCTGCTGTTTATGATTGGTTGGGTGCAAGCTGGACCAGGAGCAGCCATCTCAAGGCCTGATGCATCTCTCATCCTCTCCATAATTGCGTCTTTATTGGCCTTTCTGCGCACATCACTGTAGCATGGATTCACTCACTTCACCTTCTATTCGTTCCTAGATCCACCCATTGATAACTGGTTCTTATCTTAGGATTAATAATGTTTATTTAATAGTGAGTTTTTCGATTTATATTCTTCATCTTGGAAATAATATGTAGATCTGTTACATATGAATTTATAAAAATTAGAACGTCAACTTCTAGAAGTGTACAAGCCTTAACGCTCAACTACAGCGCGCCTCCCTGTATTGTACCGTCCAGATAACACAAACAGATATCTCTTCAATTATTGGATTCTTGAAAATTTTGATGGTTCGTAGTATTTCTCTCTCTTGTAGGTGGCAGATAAAAAGGTCAGATTCGCAGGACCTTCGTCGTCTTAGCGCGCTTTCGTTTATATCCCTAATATCATTTGTAAAGCTTGAAACAGAAACAGTGAATAGTTTGTTTTAATATTCCTACTCGAATGACATATCCAAAAAAAGCAAGATATTAGGCGCCACAATGCACAAGAAACTGACAGTAGACAACCACGAAGCGGAAAATTAGAAGTACGCTATTTGAAGTACGTTTCTCATTTATTTACCTTGTTCTACTTAAATATTCATTTTTATTTAAATATCATTAATCTTAAATATTTCATTTTTAATAAAAAATCTTACCCAATACTTTTGAATTTTAAGCATCGATTTCTGTGTATGAGATGGCTCAAGAACTGACTGGGAATTTAAAAACTTTTTAAACACAATATTGTTGATAATTGTTTTTTTTTTTTTTTTTTCTTTCTATAACTTCCTCATATCCAAACAAACAATAAGAACCGTTCAAAGGAAAGAAAGCAAAACTAATTTCTCCGACTGAGGCTCGAATTAATTTCGACCGTTTTTGGTTATATGGTTACCTTCCATATACCACTTTTCCCGAACCATTGCCGCAATATCCAATAAAATATTGAAAATTTCCAAACTGTCTGTTAACAACGTAACCAAAATTTTAATATCTCCCGAAGTCCCAACGTCCTCAGTCGGAGAAATAATTGCTCAAAACCTCGTAAGTGTTTCGTTTCTTTATTTTCGTTTTCTCATTTTTTTATTGCTTGTCATTCCTTTTAAAATTAAAATGAATTCGCCATAAAAATGAAATACGTAAAACAAGAAAAAACTTGGCTGTTTTTAACAGAGCTTTCCGAGCGGAAATTACTTGCTTGGAAGAGGCCAAGCAAGTAATTTCCGCTACTCTAAGTTTTCTTTGCATTATTGGCGCCTAAAATCTCACTTCCCTAGTAGATAAAGGTTTTAACGAATGGAAGATGGAGTAGGTAGATTGAGATACTACCGCTTCTGGCAATTTTGCATGCATTCTTGCCATTAAAGCGACTATAATTAATGTCGTTTTTATTCATTTCATTGGAGAAAGAATTAACATTTGCTTAACAGAATAATTAATAGAAATACAAATATTAACAGTTCTAGATGCTAATCTTTTAGATGCAGAAGCACCGTAAAAAAAGAAAGAATAAAAAAAATCAAACTTTCTAGATGATACTATCGCACTAAGATCCTGCAATTCTGAATTCTCTTATATATAATTGTCTGTTTGCGTCGTTCGTATGAATTTGAAATACCGTTTTTTTCTGAGCTATGGGATTTGAAACTACGACATTTCTCATATAATAGTCTAAATTGTTCGTCGGGTCGACGCCATATGCGTATATTCTCTCTACAGTGAGGGAGGAGACGCCCTAAAATAGGCCGTTTCATATGTCCATTAATTTTGTTTCTGCCGTTAACCGTTCGAATCCTGAATTCTCAGTTTAAACTCTGATAAAGGCCGCGTGATAAAATCAATTCCCAGGGATCTCGAATCTTATCAATTTCCAGGCCCTATCTCGTTGTATTTTTAATTCTATATAATTCTATTTCCTGTCATTTAATTTTTTCAGGGGAGGCTTTCTAAAATCTTTCGAGATGTGAAAGCGTTTTAAGGAGAGTTTTATTTTTCCCCGAAGGTCTTTTCAGATAATACAAGTGAATGTATTGATTTTTTTTTTTTTTTTTTTTTTTTTTTTTTTTTTTTTTTTTTTTTTTTTTTTTTTTTTTAAAAAAAAGCATCCTTGTAGTAGGATACCCTCAGGCTTTTTCAGACCTTATTTTCCAAGTAACCTGCTTGGTTCACCTACTCTGCCAAAGTGCCAAAAAACGGATTAGCAGCCTGTTGATGGATTACATGGATCAGACAGATAAGGTGGACTTACATCTGTGTCCCATTGTTTCAGATGTTGATTTTTTTTAACATGCCAGTCATATACTTATATAATATTTATTTATTGACATGTAGAGCTCGCTCACGTAGCGATTTACTCTTCGTGATTGTTCGAGGTAGGAACCACTCTCAAATCCAAATTATATGGATATTCTGTGAAAGCATTTGTACATTTTAAGCTACAACTGCTCTCAAATGTTTAAGCATTGTGTCCATTACTACACTTCACGTTAAGTCATACATGTTTTTGTAATTTCTACCATGTGTGTGTGTGCAAAATATTATAAATATTTAATTCTTTAAGGTGAGTGATTATTGTGCTTATGTGTGTTTATCCGTCAAGAGTTCGTTCATGTCGTTTGGTAGATTTAATCTGTCTCATTTTTTGCAAATGTTTTCGCATTAGCATGCGTTAGTACGTGTTTAATAGTGAAGCTAGTGTTGCAGATAGCACAAGCTGGTCAGTCTTGTCTCGCCATTAAATGGCGATGTGTCAGCAACGAATGTCCGATACGCAATCTCTTCGGTCTGTTGCTTGATGGCGAAACACATACGGGTTTCTGTATTTACCTTAATTTGTTGTTTTGAGTGTTGGTCCAAATGTTTTGCCATTCATTTTTTAAGTATGTTATTACGTTCATAAGTAAGTCTTGTATCAGTTCTTCCACGTCTACTGTACACTCTGCAGTTGCTTGTTTAGCATATTTGTCGGCTTCTGTGTTCCCTGAGATGCCCATGTGTCCGAGTATCCACCTATACGCACAAAACCGACCGAGATTTCAGCTCGCATCGGTTACATCTGTTTGGATTCTAGCATACCATTGTGTTTTCTCATATGAATCTTTTATTGACGCGAATTTCACTTGCATGGACTAGTAGAGTTGCTAATGAAGCCATTTCCACTTGTAATCTAGAACAGGAGGTGATTTTACAGTCCGAAATTTTAGTTCTGGAAACAAGTGGCGTTTCAATAATAAATATAACACGGGAGCACTCGTACGCGGAGAAAACTTCTCTACAGTCACGATTTGAATTACAAACATAGGCTGTGAAGGTCAAGAAGCAAATAACCTATTTATTTAAATTTCCGGTTATAATTAACTGATATAAGGGAGTTATATGGTGAGAGATGAAAACTCATGAAGCGAATTCTCTCCTGCAAAGATCTTCTTAAATTTACTTGCGCAGTGTGTGAAGGAAGTTGTTCTTTCAAAACAATATACCCAAGTTCTTGAACTAAAACTCTTTTTTTGTGGAAATATCACGCTAGAATACTGATAAATAGTTCCAAGACGATTCCTTCTCTGCTGAACGCTCCTGACTAACTGTGACGGTGTTAGGGTACCGTAGTAATGGAGTGCAAAGTAGATGGGCATTCATTGCACGTACACAGACATTTGAATGGAGCTTTAGTCAGACAGGTTTATATCTCAGGTTCAAGGTCCAGGGGTATTTGACTTTCAAACAGATAACGCTTATCACCTCAACCAATTATTCGGATATTATTATATAATCAACATTGAGTTGTGATTTTTAGTTCGTTTCCTCCCTCCCAAGAGGGAGGGAGGGAGGAAACGAGAAATGTCGACGTTCCAGAAACAAAACGACATCCTTCGTCGTTTTGTTTCTACGTCGCTATATATTTTGTTCCCTTCCTTGAAGCTGTCTATTCATATTTACACTGATATGCTACAGTACTTCTCGTTGTTGGCGCTCCAGGAAATATCCCAAATTACGAGATTACTTCTAGTTGGTGGGTTTCCCCGTAGTTCATTGGCTAACTTCCTTGAATTCTCATCCCCTTCATCATAAATAATAGCAACAGCGGCTCTTCTGAACGAACAGCTTTCTGAAGAAGCCCAGGAGAAGAAGATGTGATCCAAATCTCATTAGAAGTTTTTATTTTAAATATAGAATTTATTTTAGAATCATTTTGCCCATTTATTATTCGGTGAAACCTTAAATTTTCATGTAAGTGTAGAAGTCTTAAAATTAATGATTTAAGAAGATTATATGTGATCATTATTACATTACAGTTTCATCACAACATTTTTATAATAACGTGTATCAATTCATGTTTTAAGGTGATTGTATTTTTTCTTTTTCCTTAAGAATAGAATTAGATCTATTGCAAGTCGAAAAATTTGGCCTCACTGAGCGCCGGAGGCCCTAGTTTGGGAAAGAAACATGTAAGTACCTCAATCTTTTTGATTACGGTATCATCTTTGAATTTTTTTTTATTTTTTTTAAGTCGAATGAGACCTCTAACAATTCGATAAAATAATTATTTTTATTATGAAGAAAAACATACATATTTTAAGTCATTTTTTGCTAAGTGAGTGAAGACACGTGTAATTCCAAATTTATTTTTGAGTTCTGATTCGAATAAATTATCAACCAAGGTATTACTGTTCTCGACGTCTTCATGTTTTGCAAGTATAAGCATAAATTGAACAGTTTTACACGAGGTAGATCTCACTGTTAATGTACAGTTACTTGCTAGCAAAGAATGTTCAACAACTCTCTGCAGAAAATAATAATGGTAAAGCCAAGTTCGGACGTTTTCGAGTTCATTGCCCTCCAGGGAGAAAAGTTCAAAGTTTGGGACTTGATCTATACAGGGTGTCCCGTAAATAGCGCACAGAGTTAATATGGTAACGATTTGTCTTCTTTCTATATCGGACATGCAACAGATAACAAACAAATAACCACTCAGTAACAGACTGGAACCGAATGGTTCCTGTATGGAATATGTTTGGAGATTGCATACACATCTGCCAGGCCAAGTACACCCAAACTTCTTAACTCTATAGAGCAAACAGCTCTGAAAATAGCTAAGAGCACATACAGATTGTCTCGTAAATGTTTAGTCATATTGTGGGAGGTGATAGAGGACTTATAGGGGAACAAAAAATGTTCTACGACGATTTTCCGAGCCTAAGACACTCCTCATATCAAGAGACCTACCTGTGTGGTCAAAATCGGTCAAACGGTGTGGATTTGTATAATGAACAAACATACAGAAAGACGGGGGGGGGGTAAACGTTTTTGACATAGCCTACGAGACTTCCCGGATCAAGACCTACCAGTCCAGGAAATGAATTCTCAAAAACAGCTATAGATGGAAATGCTTGGAACAAAATTTTGAGTTCACAATTTTGTTAAAAGACAACTTAGGAGGCGAACATATCAAAAGTCCCCGCCCGTAGCCTTTAGGCGGGGGGGGGGAGGGTTGGTAAAAGGGTGTGTACAATACTGTTAATAAATAATCGTGATGAATGGATAAAAATTACCTTTTCCAACGACTCAAATATTGTCCTCTAGTGCTATATTTAGATCAAGAAAACTATTTTTACACTGAGTCAATATCTGAATTAAAAATCATGGCTTCTGTTTCGAAGGTTGTGTTTGAACCATTTCCTTACTTTGGCCCAACCTCTAACCTATATAATTAAGCGTATTTTATATTTATTAAATGAGTTGAGTTTTCTAACGTAGGACGAATGAAACCATTTTTATTCCAATATCTGTAACCGCTTACGGGAAGAGTGAACACAACTAGTTTTCCTAATGTTCGGTTTCAGTATTCAGAAACGATAGATTTAATTTAAAATTGCCTGAGATTTAAATTGTCGTTACGTTTAGGAATGAGGAAAGTTTTATATTTTGTTAAATATCTCAGAAACAGTTAGAAACTCGTGGTGAGCGAACGAAATGTTTGAAAAGCTTACATTCTCTTCGGTTCTGATTAATTTTCAATGGCATGAGGAGAAATAAGTGCTATAATTTTTCAATCTGAGAAATAAGTGCTTTTATATTTTATTAAGAATATGTTTTGGTCCTTTGAACGGTTGTTTGTGTCTGTTTCCCTCTGCTTTTTATTTCAACAAAAGTTGAAATTTTTCTCGAGCCGCAATTAAATACATATTTAAAAGATATTAACAATTTTCTTCACAGAAATTATATTTATTGAAAACATATAAATAGAAGTACAAAATATGTATGTTAATATTAAATTAAAACACATTCATTTTACTTCCCTTGATAACCAAATTTTAAAATTTGGTGAATAATTGGAGACAGGAGTTGTCAGTACTTTTTTGAGATGCTGGTTAGTTAATACTAATCGGTGTTTGGATTTCACGAATTCTAAAGTGGAATAAAATGATTCACATACTTATGTTGTTTCGAATATTGAAATAATTCTCCAAGCAGCTTTATTTCAGGATATATCAATTCTTCTAAATGTTTCCAAAATTCAGTAAACAGCGTCGACTTATATTTTAAGTGTAGAGCTTGATCTTCTTGAATCTCTATTAATTATAATTCTCCAGGTTCACAAAAATGAAAAGGGAACTCGGGTACATTTATGGAGGGCCACAAATAATTCAAAGAGCCGCAGGTTGGCCACCCCTGCTATATTATCCACCATCAAATGGAAACACACATATATATATATATATATATATATATATATATATGTGTGTGTGTGTGTGTGCGCGCATTTTAGGGCCGCTTAAATAATTATCATAAACTAGTTTCATAACTATAAACCAACTATACAACATATAAAATTAGCAACGATTTTCTTTAAATAATTGGGATCGCTGGTTTTAATAAATTTATTATTTGTGATCGGAGTGCTTGTCTCAAAACCCTAGTTGCATTATGTTTTGGGGGGAAAAAAACCCAGATAGAATAAACTAATGTAGTGAAACAGGAAGGCTGATTGTAAAAAAAAACATAAATAAGACCGGTCTCAGAGCTGAGGTCATTCACCCTGTACAACACCTTGATAAAGCGAACCATGTACTAAGGGAGCCTTGTTTCTGTCCCTTTTATACAGCTTCATTGTTCACAAGACATAACGGTATTTTATTATTGTAAAGGACAGAAGGAGCTTTGGAAGAATTTAATTAAAATATTGTTGTGATATTTGTCAAGAAAAAAAAATCAAGGAAATTTACATTTAATTCTAAATCTTTAGCAATTTACGAAGGAATTTAGCTGTTAAGGTTGCACTGATGTAAGAATTTTATAAAAATATCTACAAATCTCCATCGAATCAATCAACTAGTTTCCGAAATATGCACTTATATGCACTCCACACTATTTATGAACGTCACAATGTTTGTCCTTTCGCCACGAAAGTTTGTATGCAGCATTTTCAACATTTGTTCGTTAACCAACGAGTTTGTATGCAGCGTTTTCAACATTTGTTCATTAACCAACACGTTTGTACGCAGCGTTATCAACATTTGTTCGTTAACCAACAAGTTTGTATGCAGCGTTTTCAACATTTGTTCGTTAACCAAATCAGTCCATCACAAGGGGGAGTTTATTACGGACTGGAACTACTAATTCATTCCTAACGGTCGAACATTACTCTGTAATCAAATTATTATATTGACAATATGGGGAGCTATTTTTACTCCCTTGCAACAAAATTTGGAATATATCGTGACCAAAAAATGAGAAAATGTGTAAAACAAAATTAGTCTGTTAAGAGTATGAGTTTATTCAACAAAAAAAACACACTTTTGAATTGCGTCATTCCCTTTACATCATATGCGGGTTAGCTCTCTATGGAAACTAGGAGGAAACGCGCTAACAGAAACTCCATTGGCCTTGAAGACGCCCTCCTCGAGAGGGGACAGGATCCTGTAGCTGCAATCTCAGGAAGGTAATTATCGACCTCAAAAATAGACCGCAGCCTACTAATTTTCAGCCTTCATGTCACGCAACTAAATCCTTAAAGAAATACCAAACCAATTGTTTTAAATACCTCCTACCATTTTTTCGCCGTAAGCCCCTATTTTCTCCTTTTATTAGCAATTTTAATAAGTATTTATTGCGTCTGTAAAGCCAAGACGAAATGTCTTCTTACCCGCTTTGATCCAGGGTTTCACAACAAAATGTCATCAAAATATGTTTCAGTTCTTATTTATTCATAAAGTTATTGTTAAAAAAATAACCCTTTAATTATCTCCTTTTATTATATGTTTTGTGTTCTTATTTTAGTTGGGGGGGGGGGGGGGGGATTTCAGGCGATCTTACTGCAGGGTCATTAGCATTTATCCATCTAGTACATAGGATCGATGCAGATTTAAATATTATTTCATGAGTGCAATAGCTTACATTCCTTCAGGAATGTTCTAAACGCGATGAAATATAATGAAATGGGCTTATAGACTTCCACTTGATGGATTAAATATATATCAGGCGGAGCCCAACAAATAGAGATCGGAATTTAATGAACATGATTTATTCATTTCAGCTCTTCAAGTTTCGCGCCTTTAGTGCCTTTTCAGGAGCTAGACCTAAAATTATTTACAGCTACGGTAGGCACGTCATCCTTCCACTATCAGGGCAATGTTACACAGTGGTGTCGATAGGGGAACACTCCTAAACCGAAAGATGAAGTCATCTCGTAGTTTTTAGTGAAAAGTAAAACAATATTTTATGCTACTTATTTTATGCTTGAAAAATGGCTTTACCTAAGAAGTATCATGTATATGTGTAGGTTTTAAACGATTTTTGTTGTTGGTACATTTACCATGAACTTGGTGCATTCAGACTGTGACGATATTTGTAATGAAACTCAACAATCGTTAGTTTATTTGGAGTAGGTAAAAAAACGGTACTTAGCAATGGTATTAGCTTAGTTGTACCTACAAATTTATCTATTCTAGTTGCTGTCCTATACATTTCATCGCCGTATTTGTGCGTAGCCTAATAAAATGAATGTGTCAATTAGCGATGCAGTTTAAAAAAAAAAAAAAAAAAACAAACAAAAAAAAAGCGTCTTTACCCTTATTATTTTCTGCAGAGAAATGTTGAATATTTTGTGCTAGCAAGTAACTGAACATTAACAATGAGATCCATCTACTATCTCGTGTGAAACTGTTAAATTTATTCGTTATACGCGCAAATTTCAATAAAGAGAAATACGTTGAGAACTGTTAACAGTACTACTGTTGTTCATTTATTTGACTCAGCACTCAAAAATACATTTGGAATTACACATCACTCCACCCATTGAGTTGCTGTTTGTCAAATTTTTCTTAATATAAAGCCCGTTTATGGAACAAAATAATAATTCTATCGAATTGGTACTGGTCTCATTCGACTCAGCACAAAATATACTTCAAAAAGGATGCCAAAATTGGCGTTTCGCACAACTATACAACATGATTTCTTTAAATTGTTGACATTCCACATCAACAACAATTGATCACTTGTCCTGCTTGCGGCAAATCCTCCAGAAAGGGCACGAAAACCAATTCACGACGGATCACATTTTTGTTGATTTTGAGAGTGCATAAAACAGCAATAACCGAAATGCAGTGTAGTGTGCTATGGTTAATATGAGAATTCCTCGAAAGCTTGACCAAGGGGGGCTCTCTGATGAATTCCAACCTGAGGATGGCGTTCGACATGGGGATGGCTTGGCCTGCCTATCTGGGATTGGAGAACGCAGTGAGGGAATCCAGGATAAAGACACAGGCAACTGTCCTTACCAGACGCACTCAGCTATTGGGATATGTAGATGATCTGGATATAGTGGGTAGGTTCCTGAATGCAGTAGAGGAGGCATTTCTTGCTTTAGAGGAAGCTGCTCGTAAAATGGGTCTCAATGTTAACGAAGGGAAAACCAAGTATATGGTGGCCGGACAACAAACTAGGCCGGGAGAAACTGACACCATGGGCCCCTTCTCCTTCGAAAAAGTGAGCCAGTTTAAGTATTTGGGCTGTTTTGTCACTTTTGATAATAACATGCCCAAGGAGATTAATAGTAGGATACTGGCAGCAAACAGAAGTTTTTATGGACTTCGTAGGCAACTGAGAGGGAGCATTCTTACAAGATCCACAAAGATATGGCTCTATAAAACCCTCATCTGACTGGTCCTCGGTTATAGCTCAGAAACAGGGACTTTAACGAAGCAAGATGAATTATCCCTCCTCTATTTTGAAAGACGGGTCTTGAGGAGCATATATGGGGGTGTCCTCGACCAGGGAAACTGGAGACGTCGGACAAACCAAGAGTTCGGCAACCTATTTAGGGAGGCTAAAATAGTAAAGCATATAATAAAAAGACCGTCTCGCAGGACTGCATCATCTTAGCGCGGTTCCGTTCATATCCCTAGTCTAATTTGGAAAGATTAAAATAGAAGCAGTTATTATTTTGGTTCCAACAGTCTTTTTTTTTAAATTAATTATTAAAATGGCGTGTCAACCCTTAAGGTCACTAACGCCATTCCTGTGAGTAGTAAAGTCTTGAAAGGTCATGATTTACAATCTTACCTGGAAGGGTCCGCTACACTACAAACAGACCCGCTAGTGACAAGGTCTTGGAATCTTGGAAATCTATATTTCTAACAATAAATTGTTTTTGTTATTTTACTTAACCAGTTTTATTGTCAAATACATTATCCAACTATAAGCAATTAAAAAATAACAAGAAATAAAACAGACAAAAAGAACAGTTCGAATAAGCGAAATCAATTACTTTAAAGTTTGAAGCTCTTATTTCTCCGATTGACATCGCCTAATCAAAACTTTCATTAGAACCTTTTTTGTAGAGCATTTAGTAAGCTTCCGAATGGTAATCTTCCTCTTCACAAGATTGTCAACGGTTTTCGAGATACTAACGAAATTATACAAAGTTACCAAAACTTTTTTTGTCTGTTAATAAAATATTTTATTCTAACCCTTCCTTTACTCTAAACGTAACAAAAATGTCGACATATTAGTGTTGTTGAAACTCCAACATGCAGAAAATGTTTCAACTGTATCCCATAATTCTAAGTACCAAAATCAAAGACAAAGAACCCTCCCTAGGAAGGACGCTAGGCAGTTGAAAAGCTATATATCTTGGAAATCCATATCTCTAACATTAAATTGTTTATCTTATTTTTCTTAACCTGTTTTATTTTCAAATACATTATCCAACAATAAGCAATTAAAAAATAACAAGGAATAAAAAACAGACAAAAAGAACAGTTCGAATAAGCGAAATCAATTACTTTAAAGTTTTAAGCTCTTATTTCTCCGATTGACATCGCCTAATCAAAACTTTCATTAGAACCTTTTTTTTAGAACATTTAATAAGCTTTCTAATGGTATTCTTCCGTTTACCAAGATTCTCAACCTTTTTCGAGATATTAAGGAAAGTAAACAAAGTTACTAAAACTTTTTATGTCTGTTAATAAAATATTTTATTCTAACCCTTTCTTAACTCCAAACGTAACCAAAATTTCAACATATTAGTTTTGATGAAAGTAGAACATGCAGAAAATGTTTCAACTGAATCCCATGATTCTAAGTACCCAAACCAAAAACGGTATTCAAAAAATATTTTTCTAATTTTCTCGAAAACGGTTAAAGCTATCGCCTTGAAAATGGTTTCATTCGTTTTCCTAGCCCAGGAATCATATAAAACGAGTACTTAGAAGCTTATGAACTCAAAAACGTAAGCGTTACGATTTTTTTTGCGCGAATTTCGCCCCAAACGCCATCTTCCAGTAGGCGGATTTTGCTGGTTAACGAACTTGACGAACTTTGGATTTTTGTACCAAATTTCATCAAAATCGGACCATTCGTCTTCTATCTAGAGAGCGAACAGACAAAAAAAAAAAATATATATATATACATATATATATATATATATATATATATATATATATATATATATATATGTATATATATACAAATTTGAACCACCGTTATTTTCAGTCTCTAGGGGTTCTGAAACGCGAAATTTTCTAGTCGGCACTTCCGGATTGTTTCATTGTATCAACCCTATAAGCGGGGTTCCTCCCTATGGGGGAGGGAGGAACCGCGCTAAAATGTAGACGTCTCCGCTGGGCAGGACACCTAGCCGGGATGCCAGACCAAGACACGCCTCAAAAACTATTCTCTGAGAGAGTTCATGGAACCTGACGAGTTGGCAGACCCAAGCTCAGATGGCAAAATGGAGTAGTCGCCGATGCCCGCAGCCTTCTCAGAGTCCGGGGCTGCAAAGTGGCAGCACAAGACCGTGACAACCGGCGGAAGCGGATTTTGGAGGCCATGTCTCACTAATGGGATGTAGCGCCGAGGAAAAAGAAGTTAAAAAAAGATATTCTACATGATATATTATAAGTAAATTGATTAGTGTCAGTTTTCAATAGTTATAATAAAAGATAATATAATAACTGACTGATATGAATAAGAAAGAAATGGCGTATAGATTGTCTCTTGAAAGTTTTTCAACTCGTTCTTATTAATTTAGCCCATCAACCCATTTAGTACTTTAATTGGTAATATCCTTATTTTAACTCATTGAAAAAGATGATTAATTAATAGAGTCTGCGTCTTGTAGCCTACATTTACCAGCCATTGCTTATTTATTCATACAGTCCGGAAAGTTTTATAATTTATTTTTAATTTATTTGTTTAATTATTCATTTATGTTACATCCATATATATTTATTATTTATAATTATTATCACATTAACCTTAAATATATATATATATATATATATATATATATATATATATATATTTAATTATATATTATATATATTTTATATATAATAATATATATATGTATATATATATATATATATATATATATATATATGTATATATATATATATATATGTATATGTATATATATATATATATATATATATATATTTATACATAAATACATATATCTTTTTTTTTAGCATTTCTTTTATTTTTACTCTTTATTTTTTTTTTGTTATATAGATAGATTTATTTGAAATCTGTACAAAAAATAAAGTGTACAATGATCAAATGTGTTGATACAGATATTGATATGTACATATGATCAAAACGGAAAAAATAAAATAAAATAAGATAAGTACAAAATTTGGATGAAGCCACTGGATTGTTGGCACTTCACTTGTTATTTAACTAAATATTTCAATGATTCCAGAGGGATCAGGCAAGTAACTCATCTCCGGGCCACTGTCTCTTAAGCCGCCTGGGAGGATTGTCCGGGTGGGATTGTGAAGATAAGGATTGACCTTCAGGATTAGGATGGTGAGACAATTTGGAATGGAAAATTTGGAAACGGGTTTTAGCGAGGTCAAGGACAAATGGGATGTTAAGGTCATTATGTAGGGTTTTGTTGGATACGTAGAAGGGTGTGTTGACAATTTTGCGGAGAACTTTTGACTGGAATGCCTGTATTCTGTTAATGTTGGATGTTTTTGCAGACCCCCAGAGTTCATGTCCGTATGTCCAGATGGTTGGAATGATTGTTTTGTATATCGTAAGTTTGTTCTGTGTCGTTAACTTAGACGAGGGTCCAAGAATTCGTCCAAGAACTAGTCCGTATCTTTTGTTCAGTTCTTGTCTTTTTAGTCTCGTGTGAGGGTTCCATGTCAGTCGGCTGTCAAGGTATAATCCTAGATATCGAACCTCGCTGAATACTGGTAGTGGAGTATTTTTGAGGCAGACAGAAGGGCATGATCTACGGTTGAGGGTGAATGTTACCTGTTTGCATTTTTCTGGGTTGATTTTTATTTTCCACATTTCGCTCCAACGTTGTATGGCGGTGAGATGTTCCTGCAGGTGTCGGGTTGCACCTGAAGGATCAGGGGAAGTTGATAGGATGGCAGTATCATCTGCGTAGGTTGTTAGTAGGGTTTGAGGGTGTGTGGGGAATATCCGCAGTGTAAAGAAGGAAAAGGAGAGGACCAATAATGCTCCCTTGGGGGACTCCAGCATTTATGGTTACTCTTTATAATAAAGGCTTACTTCATCCATTCATACAAAACGTTGTTACAAAGAAAATCAATTTATCAATTTGATGTTCCAAAACCAAAACATTTAAAATTGGAATATTGGAGCAAAAAGGGGATGGGGAACATTGTTATAGCGTTTCCATGAGCGAACGTTGAGAAAGAGGATGTAGTAATTTCCGCTTAGTATACAATCCGTTTCCAGCTGTGGCGCTTAAAATCGTATAATACTACTCTTTGAGATTTCATTGTATATTTTTTCACGAAAGATCAAAACATACCAATAAATGCTTCCTTTACAAATTGCACTAGGGATATGCGCTAAGATGAATTCTGCAAGTCGGAATTTTTTCAATGAAACGCGATACTTAAATGAGAAGCATGCTCAAATTTGTAGTAGGTACAGCAGAAGTCGATGCGTTGGAGTTGGAGGGACTTATTTCCGCTTGGCTACTGCAGGCTTCTTGTGCTTTGTGGCGAATATAATCTCGCCTTGCATAGAGCTGAAATCATTGGTGTAAGTTTTAAAAATGTCCACGAAATATAAAAAAAAAAACAAATAACTATCAACTTTTTCTATTTCGGACTTTACAAATCACACCAGGGGTATGAACAGAAACGCGCTAACATAACATCCAGGGAGAAGGCCGATTTTGCTTCTTAAATGCAATTGTTTTCTTCATCTGTTTTATTGATATCATTAATGAGTTAATAGGATGTCTACAATAGGTTTTATGAAATACCTTCCCAGAACTAAACAATGAGAACCTATTAATGGAATATTCTCACGTTCACACGGGAGTTGTCTAGCACCTAGTCTAGTTGCATATTATGTCACGTCACTCATATACAACAATAAGGAACTCTTCAACAATTATTCTTTCTTGACTGCTTATACTGTTGATAGCCTTTCTTAATTTTAATTTAATTAAACAATATGAACTTCCAGTGTTTATGTTCAGGGGTGAGCCTAACAGGCCTAAAACGCAGAATCATCAGATATATTAGCTCAAAAAAGATCAGTTTTTATAGAAAATCTTGTCAGTTTTCGATTGGATTCCACACTATAGCATGCACAACCACCTGACGATATTTCTACCACCTCCAGAGGCATTAGATTGCTGTAGATAAAGAGTCGTTGAAAGATTTATCATTGAAAGCCTAATCGAATTAGGTATTACAGGCCATATTCTTCAGTTCATAATAAATTTTCTTAACAATAGAACACTCAAAATCCGTAATAGTAGCTGTCTGTCAGAAGATACTCCCAAGAGAACGGTGTTCCTCAAGGAAGTGTGTTAAGTGCGTTTCTCTTCTCCGTTGCAATAAATAAACTGCTCAAGTGCATACCTGCTGCAGTCAACGCGATGCTCTATGCTGACGATCTCGTCATCTATACCTCCAACACCTCAATAGATTCTCTCCAAAACACCATTCAAAATTCTCTGGACATTATTAGCTCTAAGCTAGCAGATCATGGTTTCTCAATTTCATCTAGTAAAACTGTTGGACTATTATTTTCCTCAAGAAGAATAAATACCACCATTTCTCTTTTAATAAATAACCAATCTATAGACGTTAGTGATCAGGCCAAGTACCTAGGAGTTATATTTGACAGATCTTTAACTTGGACTCACCTTTAAAATCTCTCAAATCAACATGCCAAAGAAAAATGAACATCCTTAAAACCATGACATCCAACTCGTGGGGAGCTGACCGGAAAACCATGATGATGCTTTACAAGAGTTACATTCGCTCCAGCCTTGATTTTGGATGCACAGTCTACGGCTCAGCATCACCCAGAACTTTAAAAATGCTTGATTCCGTTCACCACAGCGGGATCCGGATTTCAACGGGTGCTTACCGTTCAAGCCCAGTAACCAGCCTGTGTGTTGAAGCAGGAGAGCTTCCACTTCATTTTCGACGACAACAAATTCTTCTCTCAAATTACATCGGCATAGATGCAACCCCTCTCCACCCACTCAATCAATATCTTAATTGGAACCCTAACCGCTCCTATCCATACAATAGAAAGCCCTTCGCAGTCAGAACTACTGAGATCATCACTGAATTAAGCATCGATACCCAAAATATGATCCACAACGTCTCCGCTTCAAAGCCGCCTTGGACATTGACTGTACCTAAAATGAACCTCTCTCTTACCAAATTTAATAAAAAAGACATAGATCCGCTCATTCTGCTTACTGAATTTAGAAAACTAAAAGGCGAGTCCCCAGAAGGTCAAGATGTCTATTCGGATGGCTCGAAGGGCAAAAATGGGGTTGGTTCTGCTATTTCTTCAGAAGATAGAGGATACATTTTCACATTAACACCTTACTGCAGCATCTACACGTCCGAATTATTAGCTATCAACAAGGCTCTTAATATCGTCGATACAAAAGCAAACTAACGAATATGAAAATCACCACTTTTCAGAGTGGAAAAGTATTTATTCATAACTTTTTTTTGGACAGTCAAATATTCGGCAGATTTGACCTTTTGATAGTGGAATACTTTCCCTTTAATAGAGTGAAGTCAGATTGAAGAATTTGCCGTAAATAAGTCCAGCAGAAATTATTAAAGATGGACAATGAAAGATGCATTTTTTCATATTCGTTAGTTTGCTTTTGTTTCGAAGATATAATAACCCCAAATTATAGCAATATTACTATATACACAGACTCACTATCATCACTGATAGCTATGAAGAATCCATTTGCCAAGCATCCACTGATAATAGAGATCATGGAATCACTTGAGCATCTAAACCGTCAAAATCAAAATGTGACATTTGTCTGGATTCCCAGTCATTGCGGCATACCAGGCAATGAAGCAGTTGATGATATGGCTAAAAAGGCAATTATAGAAGGAACTGAATACTCCTCCGGATTCCTCAAGGTGACGTTCTGAGCTATGTTAAGCATAAAATTACAGAAAACTGGCAACAACCCTGGGACACTGTAACTGAGAATAAATTGAGAATGATAAAAAAGCCAGTAACACCTTGGCAAACATCAATTCGACCAACTAAGGAAGAAGAACGCATCCTGACTCGCCTAAGGATTGGCCATACAAGAATTACCCATTCATATCTGATGAGCCGAGGCACCCCTCCACTTTGTGAAAAATGTAATCAAATAACCACCGTTCAACACCTGTTAATAAATTGCAAAATCTATGATAAATAAAGAAGAGAAGCCCAGTTATCAGATAGAATTGACGAAATTTTAGCGGATCGTCCCAACCAGATTGATAAGCTGTTCCAATTCTTAACGTCAACTCAATTAATAAATAATATCTAAAAATATATATATATATATATGTGTGTGTGTGTGTGTGTGTGTATAAATATATTAAACTCTAAGTAATGAAAGCCTTAATATCATAAAAAAAAACAAAAAAAAAAAAAAAACATTTTAATCAAATCACCAAATATCATTAAAAAAATAATAATAATAACAAAAAATAATTAAATTAAATAAATAAAAACTTTTAAAATAAAATTATTAACTCCTATCCCCTCACATCTTCTTGTTAACTTCGCGTGACTCCGATAAAATTATTTTATATAAATATCCACCTACAATCCTGTGTTTCTTGACCTCATAGTGGTTGATAACACATTAAATAGAAAAAAAAAAAGAGTCGTTGTCCAACAAGCCTATGGTAGAGCACGCACAACCACCTATCGATATTTCTACCACCTCCAGAGGCATTAGATTGCTGTAGATAAAGAGTCGTTGTCCAACAAGCCTATGGTAGAGCATGCACAACCACCTGACGATATTTCTACCACCTCCAGCGGCATTAGATTGCTATAGATAAAGAGTCGTCCAACAAGCTTATGGTAGAGCACGCACAACCACCTGTCGATATTTCTACCACCTCCAGAGGCATTAGATTGCTGTAGATAAAGAGTCGTTGTTCAACAAGCCTATGGTAGAGCACGCACAACCACCTGTCGATATTTCCACCACCTCCAGAGGCAGTAGATTGCTGTAGATAAAGAGTCGTTGTCCAACAAGCCTATGGTAGAGCATGCACAACCACCTGTCGATATTTCTACCACCTCCGGAGGCATTAGATTGCTCTAGACGAAGAGTGATTACAACAACAAGCCTATGGTAGAGCACAACCACCTGTCGATATTACCAACAGACCTTCATCTCTCAATCCCTTTATCTTAGCTCCCTGAATAACCTTTGTTGGCGAGTTGGGGCCTTCGTCAAGCAATGGTTTTCATCTACCACTCGCATTGCTCATCTTGTTTCCACGCCTCAGATATTAGAGGTGTTACACTATCCCAAAATATTACATCACAGAATTTTCATTTATGTAGGTTCTTAGTAGTATGAAGATATATTTAATTAAAAAAAGAGGATGTGCTAATGAAATTCATTTTTCTGCTTAAGTTGCGCGAAAGTGGCACTTTGAACTGACTGATGCGACGGATTGAGAACCTGGTTGAGAGTCTTCTTCGCTGTGGCTTGGTTCCGATTCCTTGTTAAAGAGACAGTATTGATTGTAGATGGATTTAATACTAGCAGAATCCGTACACCGGAACGTGGTTTTTGGGGCGAAATAAATCGTTGCGTCTAGATTATCTCGTTCATATACATGCAGGTAAACGTTTTATAGGTTCCTTGCCATAGGAAACCGGGTAAAACCGTTGTTAAAGCTATATCTGTAACCGTTTTTTGAGAAAAGGGTAAACAAATATTTCTGTGACTTATTTTTGGTTTGGGTACTTAGAATAGTTGGATTCATTTGAAATATTTTCTACCGGTTTGAATTTAATCTAAACTAAGATGTTTAAGGTTTGGTTACATTTGGAGTTAAGGAAGTATTCGAAAAAAATATTTTATTAACAGACATGAAACGGTTTAGGTGCTTCGTAAATTTTCTTAAATATCTCGAGAATGGTTAGTCATTATGGTAAATGAAAGGTAACCATTCCAATGTTTAGTAAATTGTCTACAAAAAAAGTACTGAAGCAATATTCGATGGGGCGATGTCAATCGGAGAAATAAATACTTATATCTTCGAATGTGCTAGTTTTGTTCTTTGGAACAGTTTTTTTCTTTGTTTAACCCACTCCACTTTTTACTTGGTTGTTTTTTTTATAATTGCATTTAGCAGTAAAATTATTATTTTAGTAAAAGAAGGCAAGAAAATGATAAACTTATTATATAATAGCGTTTTCTAGAGCGAACATTGAGAAGTAGAGGAAGTCATTTCATCTTGCGGCGAATTAAAATTCCTTCTCTTTGGGATTTTATTTTATATTTTTAACAAGAGATCAAAACCTACCAATAAGTGTTTCTAGTTCTTTTCTAATAGCACTAGAGATATGAACGGAATCGCCCTAAGATGACGCAGTTCCTGCGAGTCAGGCTTTCTTTATAGGTTTATCAAACCATTTTCGATATCTGTAACAGTTTTTGATAAAAGTGAGTAATACTATCATAGTTTTTCGAACTAAGTTTCGTTTGAGTATTTAGAGTTGAAATATGTTCTATATGTTTGAATTTCACCTATGCACATATTGCAACTATTTAAATTTTGGTTACATCAGGATTAAAAAAAAAATGGTTTTATTAATCAATATAAACAGTTATAGGATTTTCTTATATTGTCTTAAATATGTCGAAAACGGTAGAGAAATCATTGTAAATAGACTGTAATTATTCGAAAGCCTAATAAATATCCTAAAAAACGTTTCTAAAGTAATTTTCAATGGGACGGTCACATTCGGAAAAATAAGTGCATAAATCTTTTCTTTTTTTTTTTTCCTTCTTTTAAGGCATGTCAACCCCTTGGGTCATTAATGCCTCGAATGTAGTTCTGGACGATCACCTTGCCACAGGCACATGTATTCAGGAAACACTTTCAGAAGGAGCAAATATTTGTTTCTCTTAGTGCTAAATTATTCATTTTTTTCACAATTGTTATATTTATTTAATTTCATAATAAAAAAAAAATTAGATGTTTATTTAGTAGCTTAAATCTTTGAAGTCGTTTGTTGGTTTCGTTTTATTTATTTATTTTTTTTTTATCTGTTTCCCGTAGTTTTATATTCCTGGTTATTTTATTTTTAATTGCTTACAGTATCAAAAAGTATTTTTCAGTAAAATAGGATACAAAAAATTGAAAATAATGGTTTTTTGTTTAAAATAGAGCTTTCCGGGCGGAATTCAAAACAACGTGTGAGTATTTTGAACTACTGTACTGCTGTCGGTTTCGCCCTTTTTCCTTCTCTGTACACCACACTCACTGTATTTTATTTTTTTATTGAATGCAATTGAGAGAAAAATTATTACCAGGAATGATCGAAAATTACTTTTCTATTGCTTTACAAATGACTAGGGATACGAACATAAACACGCTAAGATGATCCATTTTCTACGAGCCGGGATTTTAATTAAATATCATATAACAGTAAAATTACAATTTTAGTACAACAGGCTTAGAAAATGAGACTAATATTGGTAATAGCGTTTTCCTAGAGCTCCCTAAGAAAGAAGAAAAGTCCGTCACGCAGGAGCTGCACAACTAAGCATTTTCCTCACAATTTGGGTAGTATAGACTGCTTTCCAGAAAGATTGGCATATTCCAAAAATATCCTATATAAATAAAATAAAAACATGAATAGTTCTCTTTTAATTTTGTAATTAATTTGCTTCCAGAGTTATGTTTACACATGGTACCTACTACACTACTTAATAAAACCCCCTTCGGTTTGACCGATTTTGTTGGTTTACGAACTCGTTCAATCGTTTGCTAATTGAACGCTATATACCAAGTTTCGTGACGAAAAAACAAAAACACTGGCTACTATCGTGTTAACAGACATATATATATATATATATATATATATATATATATATATATATATTATTTATTTCCTTCCCTAAGTAACCCTTAAGGAAGGGAGTTTATTTTTATTTTCTACATGTGCCGTACATGACAAATGTACATAGCATGTAATTGATTACATATATATATATATATATATATATATATATATATATATATATATATATATATATATATATATGTGTGTGGCTTGGTTCTAAAAGGGCCAATGTCAATTTTTCCATATTTTGTTTTGTTGATCTACTTCCCTTGGAATTCTTGCATAAAACCAAATATATATATATCAATACTATATATATATATATATATATATATATATATATATATATATATATATATATATATATATATACATATATATGTAATCAATTACATGCTATGTACATTTGTCATGTACGGCACATGTAGAAAATAAAAATAAACTCCCTTCCTTAAGGGTTACTTAGGGTAGGAAATAAATAAATAAAAATATATATATATATATATATATATATATATATATATATATATATATATATATATATATATATATATATATATATATATATGTTTGATGTTATTTTTCGTCGCTGGGATAGTATTTTTGGATGGAACGGGATTTTTCTCCAGCGGTGGTACTCCTCCCCACTTCTTAAAAAATGTCAAATTAAATCTTAAAGAGAATGGAGATTATAGGCGCCACGACAGGAAACTGTATCCCAAGCGGAACTAGCTTTTTAGCACTTTCCTCCGAAGGAAAAAAGCTATTAAGGTTGCAGTCATGACGGAATTTTTCAAAAATTTCTTCAAATCTTTATCGATCCTACCTTGTAGAAACCAAAAGAGTCCGTCACGCAGGAGCTGCATAACAAAACACTTTCCTCTGAATTTGGGTAGAGTAGACTGCTTTCCAGAATAATTTGCTTAAAATATCTTTTATAAATAAAATAAAAACATGAATAGTTCTCATTTAGTTTTGTAATGAGTAACTGTTCAATTATTAATTTTGTAATTAATTAACTTCCTGAGTTATGTTTATGCATGGTACCTACTACACTACTTAATAAATACACAAAAACTTCATATTTTCGTCTTTTTATCTGACGCAGGAACAGTATACAGTCTCCCTAGTGATAGAAAGCGCTCTTTGTGGCGGATTTGCGAACCTACGTCCGGCGGGCTAATTCTATTGAAATATATATTACAAAGTAAACCCCCTTTTCCGATTAACCGATTTAGCTAATTTTTACAACACTTCTTTCTCATGGAAAAATACGGCGTGCATTGTCAAATTAGTGTTTTGGATCCGGGGTAACCCCCCCCCCCCCTTCGGGTTGACGGATTTTGTTGGTTTACGAACTCGTTCAATCGTTTGCTAGTTGAACGCTATATACCAAGTTTTGTGACGAAAAAACAAAAACTATGGCTACTATCGTGTTAACAGACACACACATCAATTTTTTCATATTTTGTGTTTTTTATGTACTTCCCTTAAAATACTTGCAAAAAAACAAATATACAGGTATATATGTATATAAATTTATGCATCTATATGTATATTATAAAAATATATATAGTATTGATATATATTTGGTTTTATGCAAGAATTGCAAGGGAAATAGATCAACAAAACAAAATATGGAAAAATTGACATTGGCCTTTTTAGAACCAAGCCACAGATATATACTAGTATAAATTTAT
Source organism: Gonocerus acuteangulatus (assembly GCA_946811695.1). NCBI lineage: Eukaryota > Metazoa > Arthropoda > Insecta > Hemiptera > Coreidae > Gonocerus > Gonocerus acuteangulatus. The sequence continues at coordinate 36,354,820 of OX328123.1, forward strand.
ATATATATATATATATATATATATATATATTTTTTTTTTTTTTTTTGGATGGAACGGCATTTTTCTCCAGCGGTGGTACTCCTTCTCACTTCTTCCTGGAATATTTCGATGGGTTCATCTCCATCTTCTTCAGCCAGGTACTTGATGTTTCTTCCTTGGTGGTAGCCAAGGGAATGACATTTTTCTCGATCTGGGCGCCTTTTCTCCTTTCTAGCCCCAGTATCGGTGGACCAATGATGTTGAAGCTCCCTGGTGTAGTTGGGATTCTGTCCGTTGGTAGCGCTGATGGTTTGCGTCTTTTTTTCTCCTGCTTCTATTTTCCTCGCCGTAAGGTTTTGTATGTTTGATGTTATTTTTCGTCGCTGGGATAGTATTTTTATTGATACTACTTTTATTAAAAAAAAAAAATTACTGGGGGTTGGGATTCTTCCCAACTACACCAGAGAGCTTCAATATCATTGGTCCGCCGATACTGGGGCTAGAGAGGAGAAAAGGCGCCCATATCGAGAAAAATGTTTTGTTTTTTCGTCACAAAACTTGGTATATAGCGATCAACTAGCAAACGATTGAACGAGTTCGTAAACCAACAAAATCCGTCAACCCGAAGGGGGGGGGGGCGCCTATAATCTTCATTCTCTTTAAGATTTAATTTGACATTTTTTACGAAAGATCTAATTCTACCAATAACTCCTTCTACTCCTTTACTAATGACACGAGGGATATGGACATAAACGCTCCTGGATGAGGTAGTCCCTGCGAGAAGGATTAATTCTTGCAGTAAAGAGGAAAAACATTAAACAGGTGAAGTTCCTGCTCCAATCTCTATAAGGTTTATCACACCGCATTACCTTTTTTTATTTACGAATTGTAATGGTGGGGATTTTTATCATAAACAACAACAAAATCTCATTTTAAGGAAAATCCCTTTCATTAACTTAAATTCGCCAGTTTCACCTTTATTTAATAGGAAAAAATATGTGAATATATATATATATATATATATATATATATATATATATATATATATATATATATGTCTGTTTGTGTGTGTACATATTAGTAATTTCTCAAAAAGTGCTTCATTTTCTTTTGAAATGGGGGGATCACACGTAGAAACAGTTCTTCAGAAAAAAAAGGTACTTACGTATTAGCGTCAAAGCAGGTTAAAGAGTCGGGTCTCAGAGAACTGGATCTACACCGGGTCAGAGATCTGGATCAAGGAGTCAAATCAGTTTTCGCCAGTATGGCGACGGAATTATCAACGATTTATGTTAACAAGAGTTATGATATAACCTTTAGCCAGCGAAAACGCGTAGCACTTATATTTATTTAAATTTTAACATCCATTTATTATTAACTACGAATTTTAGGACGGGTTATCTATAGGTTACCACCCTTTTCTAGCCAGGATAGGGGTGATGCCTTTTCTTTTTTCGAGAGAAAAGCCACCGCCCCTAGTGGGAATCGAACCCACGACCTTTGGCACGAAGTGTTAAGAGCTCACGCCTTAACTTATAGCAATAGCATATATTGCACTTATATTAATAGCATAATTGCTATGCATTTCCGCTCGCTCAAGGTTATATCTAAACTCTAGTCAATCCAACTCGTTGATAATATAGATCAAGGATGGTTTTTCGCTGGATAATGGACTGATAAACAATTTAGCATAGCTTCGAAACAGTAGCTTTCATCCTAGATATTCTGATGTCGCTATCTCGCACAGAAACTGAAATCGCGTAACAAAAAAAACAACAACAATTGCGTGGGTAAATAATGCACAAATGAATTGCGTTGAAAAGACAAAATTGTCTACAAGATGGTTACTATAAACACAATAGATGATGATATCTCTGATAGTGATTGACCAATAGAAATGCGCTATCCATGATCCAGATCTCTGAAAAAGACCCGCCTCTTTAACCTGTTTTTTTTTGTTTTTTTTTAATTTACGTTGTCATAATAGATTTACGCGCCCAAATTTTCAATTTATTTCCCGTTTGTTGTTTAATTCATTACTAACCACAATAAGAATTATATTAAATACAATTAAAATTTCTTAAATGTTATAATTTTATTGTAACATATGAGTCAGATTTTTTTATTATAATGCATAAATGTGGCACTAATGGCCTAAATGACGTTGCACCGAAAAAATAAATAAAATACTGTGAAAATTAACTTACCATTTTTTGAAGTTCTTTACTTGAGAAGATTATTTATTTATTTCATTATAGAGTTCCGCAACTTAGGCAAAACAACTCTTTAAAAACAGTCAACTGAAGAGAAAATTATGTTTCTCATTTAAGCAAGTATGTATTTTCAGTTTTTAATAATTATAGTCATAGTCAACATTGTTTACTTTGTGAACCATTTGTTTTTCTTAATGTACCTATAATATATATATATATATATATATATATATATATATATATATATATATATATATATGGTTCTACTTTGTTTTTTTTTTATAAATGCAAGGAAATAATTATTATTGCTGAACTTGAATAATAAATTGTAATTGATTAAACGTTCTTTACTGTCTGATTTTAGTCAACTGAAGAAAAGAAAATGATTAGCTATCCATTTTTACACGAAGTAAACAAATATAGTTTCTTCCCAATGTAATAGAATTGATAAGGAAAAGATATGCAGTTAATCCCAGATGAAGATGAGTAACCAGCAACTAGGCATGTATTAAACATGACCGATCCTTTATTGAAGGTGCCTAACATATGGTACTGATGTAACATTTAAATCAAAACTGTTTCAATTTAACGAGTTAAATACCTGTTGTATGGAAGGAAGGGAAAAAGGGAGCCGGCATTTTGTAAGAGCGACCCATGAGTCATACCAACATTACAAAAAATTGAAAGGCACTTATAATTCTTTGAAATATGAAATTGAAATGGTTTTCTGCAAAGTGTTGGCATGTTGAAAAGAAGATAAGAGGTGTTTTTGATCATTTAAATAAAACTTTACTCACCAACACTAAGCTGGATGCAGGAGTATTAATTAAAAAAACAACAAATTATAACACAATACCAGAATGTATTAAAAATATGATTAAATTACAATACCATTAATTGTACAGTAAGAAGAAAAATAATTACAGCTATTGGACTTTTTTGTAAATTCTTGTACAGACGATATCGCCGACGGAGAGGACCATCTTGCACTCGTCAGCTGTGAATTCCCTAATGATCTTGGACTCTTTGTCTCCCTTCTGGACGTGGATGAGCTTGTTGTCTCCTTCTTGTGTGATGACTGACTTGACCTTCCTACCATCTGGAGTGTCCTCTTCGAACTCCTCGCCAAGCTTGAAGGTTGTCACGGTGTTCTTGAAGGTGGAGCTAGACTTGAGAGTGTAAGTTCCTTTGTCTTCGGTGAGTTCTACGACCGGCGAGACAGCGTTGCCCATCTTCCTAGTCACCATACCCACACCGAGGGCCTTCATGAAGTCGTCGAAATTCTCGCTCTTGTCGAGCTTGTACTTGATGCCGAGGAAATCCTTGAGAGCTACCATGTTGGCTGGAGATTGGCAAGAACGCGGCGAAAGTCGAAAGGAGAGCTTCAACAAAAGCAGATGCGAACAGTAGCAAGACAAAGCTTCAACTGACTGGCTAGCCGACTCCCTTCTGCTCAGTGTTGCCGCTCGATAACACGCGAAAGGGAAATATTCTCTAACAAAATTCCCTACTTTCCTTATCACATTCCTACTTTTTCTTTACTTACTGATCATTTCCTTCAAACTATTTTCGTTACTTTTCTTTGAATGAATGCAGTAATTTATGGTAATTACATTTTAAAAGAAACAATAATACTAATAATAATATCTGGTTTATTATTCACCATAATAAACCAGATATTCTTATCATCGACAAGCATAATAAGACTGCTGATATAATTGATATCTCAGTGCCGAATGATGAGAATATCCGGAAAGCATATGCCGGAAAGCTGCGAAAATATCAGACTTGGCCATTGAGTTAAAAGATCTAGATAAATTAGATTCCGCTAGAGTTACTGCAGTTATTATTTCGACCAATGGTTCGATACCGAATACAACAACAGTCAGTGCCACCAAATATCTAAAATTGTCCGAGGAACACTTAATACTATCCCAGCAAGAAGTTCTACTCGACACAACGAGAATCGTAAGAAAATTTCTTAATAATTTGTTTACTGGTTGGAACTATCCCCCAGTAAAATATATATTGTCCAGTAATCTGAGAGACCCCACCCCCAATAATAATAATAATATAAAACCTCTCTATTATTATGGATAGAAACATATACGTTCACTATGCAACATGGGCGTGTATAGGAAATATTTCAGGGGGGGCTGGGAAAATGTCGGTGGGGCCATTTTCGAGGGGGGGGGCTGGGACCATTTCCGGGGTCCCAGTTAACCGTTTTAGCCAATTAAAACGCTATTACACCTAAAATTAAATTATTTAACTAAGTAATCTTATTTAATTTACTTTTTAAAGGTTTTAAGACACAATCAAAATTTCTGGGGAGGGGGGCTGCAGCCCCCCTCAGCCCCTCCCCTTATAGATGCCCATGCTATTTAACAGTTTATTCTATTTTTTTATAATTATTTACCGGAGGCTGCACAGTGGGACGAATGACCAATCTAGGTGGAAAAAAATCATGTTCGAAATTGATGAAACTGTTGTATTTATTGTAAAGGGAAGTAGTTCTTGGGACCGTATTCGAGGTTGTTTTGATTTTAGCAGGCGAATTCCAAAGTAAACACAACGCTGTAAATAGTATTTGATTCGACGGGTTACATTTGGTTTAAAGTATTCAATCTTTCAATTGAGCTCCGTACATCATCGTACTGATATTTTTTTCATTTTCAGTTTTTTATTAGTGAATATATACTGTTATTCAAGCAAGTGATTCTTCAAATAATTAATTTATAATTTGACCCATTATTATAATTTTTGTTAACATGCTTTAAAATAAGGCATTTTTAAAACTTAAAGGACTTTCACTAAAAAGTACCTCAAAGTACCTCTGTGAAATTTTTGGTACAGGTTAATTAGAAGGTATATGATTCAGCTGCTTTCGTCTGCTTATGTGTTTTGTGGAAAATAAATTCTATTTCCGCGTAGGAAGCTATTTAGTATTTGGTGAAATTGTAAGGATGTAGATTCAATATATATTGCCATATTTGGAAACGTTTGAGATAGTAAATATTATTCCAACGTTTTCAGCTACATTAAAGATTCATTTAAAATAAAAAATTGCGAAAATGAAAATGAAATGGCACGAGGCTGGAAGATATCCGGACAGATTTATAATTGTAAATAATGATTGGCTAGACAGTATGTTCATGTTCGAATACTTGTTTCAAGAAATGTTGCCATCTACTTGTCTGTCGATTTCGGTCGCTCTATTAAACGATTCGATGACTGCTGTGCCTGAGGAAAGTTAAAGTTATTATAAAGTCACGCAGTACGAAAGAATTAGCATTCGCCATAGAAGAATCTTTTAGGAATTCGGTTAAGATTCGATGCTAAATCGTATCAGAGAAATAGTTCAATCTCCCTCAGAATTTGCAACTCAAATGAAAATAATGATTTAGTGAAACTAATCATATGTGTCTTTTTTAGCGCGGTTCCTCCTTCCCCCATAGGGAGGAACCCCGCTTATAAGGTTGATACAATGAAACAATCCGGAAGTGCCGACTAGAAAATTTCGCGTTTCAGAACCCCTAGAAACCGAAAAAAACGGTGGTTCAAATTTGTATATATATATATATATATATATATATATATATATGTATATATTTATTTATATATATATATATATATATATATATATATATATATATATATATATATATATATATATATATATACATATATATTTGTCTGTTCGCTCATTTCTGGCTTCCCTAATGGTCCGATTGTGAATTTGGTACAAAAATCCGTCGTCCGATTTGAAAGGTCAAGTTCGTTAACTAGCAGAATCCGCCCACTGGAAGATGGCGTTTGGGGCGAAATTAGCGCAAAAAAAAAATCGTAACGCTTAGGTTTTTGACTTCATAAGCTTGTAAGTACTCGTTTTATATGCTTCTCGGGCTAGGAAAACGAATGAAACCATTTTCAAGGCGATAGCTTTAACCGTTTTCGAGAAAATTGGAAAAATAGTTTTTGAATACCGTTTTTGGTTTGGGTACTTAGAATCATGGGATTCAGTTCTTTAGCCGAATCCCAACCATTCCATCTTTACTTATCACCTCGACGGCTAACTATTTAATCTTCATGCTTTCTAGAAATGTGGACCCAAAATAATAACAGCTTCTATTTTAATAATTTTAAATGAGTCTAGAGATAAGAACGGAACCGCGCTAAGATGATGCAGTTCCTGCGAGTCGGACTTTATTCTAATAAAGAGGCCCTTGCTTTGATGGTAGACTACAAATTAACAAAGCATACTTATATTAAAGCTCGAAAGCTAGCTCTAAGACAAGGCCATTTTATTTACCAATCATCCACCCCCCCCCCCCAAGAATCCAAACCCAAGGGTAATTGTCATCCTTAATCGTGTGATATGTCCGTTACTGAAACATTCGAAACCATAAACGTCCAGAGCATTGTAAGCCTCACAACTCAGGGACTTGTTTCAGCTCAAGAAGAAATTATTCAAAACCTTGTAGAGGTACTCAGACATGTATGAAAAAAGTCCGACTCGAAAATTGCTTCACAACATTTTTTTATAGAACATTTAGTAAGGTTTCGAATAGTCGCCTTACACTTACCACTATTTTTCTACCGTTTTACGAAGAGATACAAAACTTATCATGCCTATTAAAAACATATTTCTTACTCCAATACTTCCTTTACTCCAAATGTAACCAAACTTTAAATATCTTAGTTTAGATGAAATTAAAACATGTAGAATACATATATATATAAAAATTTGAACCACCATTATGTTTTAATTCTATAGGTTCTGAAACGTAAAACTTACTAGTTGCCATTTCTGGATAGTGTCATGAGGTGAAACTAATAAGTGGTGTTTCTCCCCATAGGGGGAGGGAGGAACCCTGCTAAAGGAATATTATAAATTTGGTACATCGCCTTTACAAGCCTGGATCAGGTCAGTTGAGTGTTTTTATTTCAAGTCTATTGTTTAACTAAGACAAATATGTAGCTGTTGACTTGTTAATATGTGTCTTTACTACGCATTGATTGGAAAGCGCCTTAAAACATGTTATAAGTTCATCTTAAGTTGTTATTGTTCATTTGAATCTAGTTGCCGTGTCCATTTAAGTAATACAGATTTTTTTCCTCCTAGATTGCTCATTCGTCCCACTGTGGGCTGGGTGGCTTTGGCCCATGAGTTCCCTTACCACTAGAGGTGCTGGTTTTAGCATTTTCTTATGAAAAAATGTTTAGTACATTCCTTCAAATCAATCGAACCAACTAGATACCGAAAATAAATTCGTTAAAATTTATATAAATATGTGTGACTTAACAGGACAGCGGCCAGAGTTTTTGTTTTTATGCCCGAAACTTGCATTCTCATAACAAAGGGGGGATGAGGTTTAAATTTCTAATTTACTCATAGTGGCCGTAATTTTCTTATATTGTAAAGAAACTCCATATACCACTGTTATCCAATTTGAAAGATCTGTTTCAAAAGTAAACTAAATCGATCAATTAGGTGGAAGTATTTACTCCAGAACCAAATCATGAATATTCCAGTATCTTCATTGTAACGGAACTCTCCATGCACATTGTGTTCAACAAATGAGCAACGTGTGTTTTTAAAAAAAAAACAAAATCGGCACATTAGAAGATGAGGCTTACTCTGGAACAAAATCAAACCAAAATTTATAATTGAGTTATGAGTACATTAAAATTAGAAAATACCACAACTATTCATGATTATTAAGTATTTTTTGTATCTACAGAAAGCCTATATCAAGTAAATTATTCAGGAATATAACGTGCATTACCACCTTTCTAATCAATGTAGTTAGTAGTGCATGCTCCCGCATGACAGAATTTTTCTCTGGAAGGCAGTAGCCCTATACTTAGGTTTGCCATACATCCCGGATTGACCGGGACAGTCCCGGTATTTCGGTCTTGTCCCAGTATCTCGCCGGGTTTTATCAATGTCCCGGAAAAGGCTGTAAAATGCATAAAGTAATTAATTTATGTTTTTAAGAATCATTTATGAATTTGTTACTTTTCTGCAATGAACATTTTTGAGTACTGTGTCGATGAAATGAGAAGAATTCTAACTATAATCTGAGACCAAACACAGGAACTAGCAAAATTAACTATCAAACTTTTTTTTTTATTTCTAAAAAGTGGGTAGACTAACAATTTAGAGTTCCAGATTCCCCAATGCTGTTACTTGCTACGCTTAAAAAAAGCTTAAAACTCAACATTTTGCTTCTAATTTTTACCAATTTTATTCCATCCCCCCATATGCCCATCTCATATTAATGTGTCCTGGTTTCACTCACCAAAAATATATCAAGCCCACCTATACTGGCCCTGAAAACCTGTTGAAACCCCTCCCAAAAATCTATGTTATAAACAAGTGTCCGTAAATATTTAAATAATAATCCTCTCCCCAATAGCACTCCTTTTTTTACATGTCAATAATCCAGAAATGTGGTATTTTATTTTCTTCTAGTCTGTTTCATTAAAATCTCAGGTATTTGTTTTATATGAGATGAATAATTAATAAGTTGAGCATTAACAGTATGTTGTAACTTCATGACTACTTATATTCTAAACCAATAATAAACTACTATATCAATTTTTTTTTCTTTATTTGTTATTAATGTAAATGTTCAGTTAATACAAGAAAAAAAAATCGAATAATAACATTGATAAAATAATTTAATAAGCCATTTAAAACATAATTTATACATTCATAATGCTATATATATATATATATATATATATATATATATATATATATATATATATATATACACACACACACACACACACATATTAATTCAAGATCGCAGCAGTATTATATCATCAATTTATATCAATTTTTAAAAATTGTTTATTCATCCTCTTGTTTATCTCAAAAGTAAAATGGCCTTTGAACATTATATAAGTTTCAATAATCTACAATTAAAAGAGTAATGTAACAAGGGAATTTTATATACTTCACATTGATTAGAGTCATTCTTCTTCAATTAATTGCTATATTTCTAGTATTATCAGCAGTTGATGGGGAAATCTAAAAGTATTGATGCATAAATATCAAAGAAGCCATCCTGTACTTGGCAATTTTTTTTTTATCAAACGAAGAAAAAAATCCTTCATTATTATTCAGGGTTTTCAAAATTCAAATGACAACTATTTTTAAAAACTACATATTACGACAAGAGGAATTACAAGAATAACCTTTGGTCCAGTATTTTCCTGGTAGACAAATGGAGATTTGGAATGGAGGAACATGGGAGAGAAGCTCACTTTTATTACAGGCACACTACATTTAGATGGGCCTTTCAATGCATTTTGTTTAAGGATAAAATCAACCATACTGGATCATGGTTGCTCTGTGACATTGGCGTATATAAGGGGGGCTGCATTCCCCCTTCACAAAACTTTCATTTACTCGGTAATAAAAACATTAAAAATAAATTAAATAAAATCACTTGGCTGGGTGTAGCACCTGCGCACAGCCATGTTCTTTTGTTTGCAGCAGACCTATAGTATTTCAACCCCCCCCCCCCCAGAAATCAATCAGAGATCGTATATTTTATGGAACAAAATGAAATCATTTGGGGATGCATTACCAGAAAAAAATAACACGTCCCTCTTGCCGGAGCTACATAACTAAGCATATTCTTCAGAAAGTTTGTAAGCCACATTGCTGAAAATTAACATTCTTCTTATTTCTGACTACTAAATAGCTTCTTTCCTTGAATGAGAAAAAAATATATTTGTTATTAAGAGCTAACATACTCATTAAAAAAAAAAAAAAAGTTTTGAATAGCAGTTTGTCAGAAAACCCCCACACCCTCACTTATTGATTTTACTTATCTTCACAACACATCTTTCTGATAAATTGAATATGTGGTATTCCAGGTTTTGTTGCAAGGAACCAAAATTTATGGCCAATTAAGGAAAATTAATAATTTGGGTCCAGAATAAACCCTCCTTCTGTAAGGGCCGATTTTATTGGTTCAATCATCCGTTATGGAAATACTATGTACTAATATTCGCGACAAAACTTGTGGCCACTATGGTGTTAACGTGCATATTTATGTAAATTTTTTCAGAGGTAATTTTTGTATCAAGTAGATAGAGTTGATAAAGATATAAATGATGTTTCTAAAATTCTTTTATGAGTGCAACCTTAATATCTAAACCCCTTCAGAGAGTGCTAACATTTATTTCACCAACTTTGTTAAAAATTATATCATTTTTTTTACCATTCATAATAAAGTTCTTGCAAACAACTTAAAAAAAAAAAAAAAAAAAAAAAAAAAAAAAAAAAAAAAAAAAAAAAAAAATCCCCAAGAGTTATTTCATTGAAATTATTGAACATTTGTTCAGAGAGTTCTGTAAATATTTAAATTATTTCATGATAGTATAAACACGCAAATTATTTGATTGAAGTCAATATCAATTATTAATGAGTTTATATTTTACATTAGAGCAATGAGGAATAAAGAAAATTTATTTCTTCTTTTTCCTATTAATTTTTGTCACCAACAACATTTGAGGTAATTATTAGTACAAACATTTTAATCGATTTTGACCTCAACAAAAAAAAAAAAAAATAATAATAAAGACAATTGGTTTGAGGTCAAGATCTATTAAATTTGTCTTTAATGAAAATTTATTTCTTTAATAATGTTTTTACATCATTGACGATAGAGAAAAAACCTTTTTAATAGAGAAAATTGAGTAGGTTATTTGAGTTAGTTATTTATAGTCATAAATCCAGTAGGTGTCATTGTTAGTGTTATTAATTGTCAGTTTAGAAAGTCATAAGTCCAGTAGTTGTCATTGTTATTAGCAGTTAGATAGTCAATATCTAGGTGTAGGAACACTATATATTCCTCTCAATAAATCGATTAGTCCTAGTAATACATTAGCTTCTTAGTATTGCAACACTGCTGGCTTATTTAAAACTCAAAATATATCTCATCTATAAAATCACTTTCAATGTTGCTAAATTGCACTGCATAATTACCATAAACTTCCAAAATAACTAATTTAACCTACATAAATATAAATCTGGGGGCAAGGTTAGCTCCGTGGTAGAGCACTAGGCTTGTATGCTGGAGGACCTGAGTTCAAATCCCGAGCAAGCACTAAAGATTTTTATCTTTTAGAGTCTTTGTTCATGCGTTGGATTCGGCTCCCTGACCGTTCCTAGGCCAACCCAGCCTTAATTTATTAATGGATACCTTGGTTCTAATGACCCTAGCAGTCAAAGCAGCAAAGTGGAAAATCAGGTGGCCAGAGCATAGTACTGACCACACTATCTCCCTAGTGTGCCATGAATCCTCTATAGTATCTTTTATATGGGTCATTTCATGTCAAATCACTCACTCGCTATGTGCACTCTTGTCTCAGATATTGTTCAGCATTTTTTGAAGGAAACATTTATGAGATAAAATCAAATTAATTTTTTCAGAGTTCTTGATCAAAAATTGAACTTGGGGGAAATTTTGTTTTCATAAGTTTGGCTATTTTACTTCTGAGATCAAATTAAAGAGAAAGCTTTTCTATTTCAAAATGAGCTAAAAAAAATGATACTACGGACAATATGATGCCACTCATCAAGGAAAGTTTTTTTGATACTTTATTAATAGCTGCCTTAATTATACAACATTTTTTTCATTCCAGAGGCCACTTCTATTGTATCTGAGAAAAGCAGTAACACATTTAAAAAATGTTATATACAACTCCAAAATCGTCATTAATTTAAGTTATAACAAAAACGGCTAAGTCATGACTGATGAACGGTGTTCCTTTGACACTAGCCAAGGTAAAAATGTATGCAATGGAACTGGATCAAGGATCTTACCACAAGAGCAAGTCATCGAAGAACTGTTGGGGGCAGATTTTAAATGCTCATCATTTGTTTAAATTTTCCTCCTAAAGCATTAAGGGGATTCAGATGTTTTGACTCCACTAGAGGTAGCACTAAACGAAGATTTAAAAAAAAAAAAAAAAAAAAAAAAATAGATATGGAAAGCAATGCCAATTAAAGGAATCAGAGAAAATCACTTCTCAAAGACAAACTAAACAAATGAGTTGACTTACTTTAGAGTCAGATAAACTTCAAATTTACATTTTAAGAAGTTGGCTTTTAAGTATACTTTTTCTTAAGAATTTCTTTCTTTTTTTTTTTTATAATCGCAAAGAACACACTTTTTATTTTTTTATGATACATGTGGTGATTTGTGGGAAAGTAGTTACTTCTTATTTATTGTAAAATAATGTATATAAAATATAAGAAATAAAATAATAAATTAGAAGCCAAGAATCAGTCAAAAGATAAATAAATAAATAAAAACTTACTGAACCTATCAATTTAAAAAATTATAAACTTTTTTTTTCATCATATCATTCTATCTTCTGTGGCATGACTCTTTGTTGTAGTATTACTATTATAGCTTATTTTGAAAAGTATTAGCTTCAATTTGACACCGCTGGATCGGTAGAAAAGCAAATACAACACAAGCTTTTTTTTTATAACTGATATCAGAAGTTTAATAGCCAAAATCATGAAAAAAAAAAAAAAAAAAATCCTCTATGTTCAATATTCAGTTTTATATAGCATTTTGAAACTAAGAATAAATTTTTGTTAAGTTTAGGTTTTATGTTTATTTATACTTCCTGGGTATATTGGCTCCCCTTACGGACAAGTTATCTGTTAGATCAAAGTTTTGGCTAAATCTGCATGCAGTTATTAAGTGTTTTATGTTCTTGTTTTCAGCTCTTATCGAATGAATGTAAGCTTGAGGTTGCACGCAACAGAATCCCCTACTGTGTCTGGCCCTCTGTGCCCTTGTGACTTTCAAAGGACTGGATTTGATAAGAAATAAATAAGAATTAAGCAAGATTTTTATAATAAATATAAAAGAGGAAAACATTTTATGTTTATTTCACCTTGATATGGATTAGCTTAAGCCCATTAAACCAAGGATGTCTCGTGCTAACAAAATATCTTTCTGAAGAATGTACTTATTTATGCAATCCCTGCATGTTGAACGATTTATAAGGTGTGCATTAATACTGAATGGCCTATCCTTAGACAGCAAATAACAATAATTAATATATTATATATATATTATAATAATTATTGCTGAATTGCTCTTCTGTTACCTCTTTCGCTTGAAGCCCATTCCAATAATGCAACAAGAAAAGCAATTCAGCAATAATTAATGTCTATTTACTACTTCCCATTAAATTAATGGTAAATTTAAAAAAAAAAAAAAAAAAAACAACCTACTGTTATTTGTCAATCAGTACAATTGCGTTTTTTTTTTTTTTTTTTTCAACTACTGATTACAGCATATTAACCACTCATAAGACAAATAACAATAGCATTTTTTAAAATTCTAGTCATTCAAGGAATTCTATGTAGTCATTTAACGCAGCCTCTTGATTCGTTTATAAACTAATAGCCTGCTTAAAACTCCCCTAGGGAGCAGGTCGATCGCCACCATAGATCCAGTAAGATTTCAAAGAAAATGCTTGGGGAAAAAGTCCTACGGAAAATGTATGTATGTATGAATAGGGTTTAAGGACGAAGCACGTCAAAGGTTACCATCGTCCTGTCCTCCGGAAAAGCAACTCCTACAGAAAATGTATGTATGTAGGAATAGGGTTTAAGGACGAAGCACGTCAAAGTTTACCATCGTCCTGTCCTCCGGAAAAGCAACTCCTACAGAAAATGTATGTATGTAGGAATAGGGTTTAAGGACGAAGCACGTCAAAGTTTACCATCGTCCTGTCCTCCGGAAAAGCAAGTCCTTCGGAAAATGTATGTATGTATGAATAGGGTTTAAGGACGAAGCACGTCAAAGGTTACCATCGTCCTGTCCTCCGGAAAAGCAAGTCCTACGGAAAATGTATGTATGTATGAATAGTGTTTAAGGACGAAGCACGTCAAAGGTTACCATCGTCCTGTCCTCCGGAAAAGCAAGTCCTACGGAAAATGTATGTATGTATGAATAGGTTTTAAGGACGAAGCACGTCAAAGGTTACCATCGTCCTGTCCTCCGGAAAAGCAAGTCCTACGGAAAATGTATGTATGTATGAATAGGGTTTAAGGACGAAGCACGTCAAAGATTACCATCATCATGTCCTCCGGAAAAGCAAGTCCTACGGAAAATGTATGTATGTATGAATAGGGTTTAAGGACGAAGCACGTCAAAGATTACCATCGTCCTGTCCTCCGGAAAAGCAAGTCCTGCGGAAAATGTCTGTATGTATGAATAGGGTTCAAGGACGAAGAACGTCAAAGGTTACCATCGTCCTGTCCTCCGGAAAAGCATCTTTGCGCATTTCCCTATCTTTCTTATTCCTCGTATTATTTAAAAGGCTTAATGTTGGAACTGTTTATATATATTTTTTAAACCTCTAGCTATTATTGCGAGAACGTTACATTGATAAATTAATTATACTGCTTAAAAAAAATGTAAATAACTATTCTGCTCTATGGGCCCATGTAGGAGATAATTTCGGTGCGGGAGGAGGCTAGGAACATTTTGGAGAGGGGTGGGGGGCGTGGAATACTAACAATCTAGAACTTAAAATAGCCAACTAAAACGCTATTACACCCAAAAAAAAATTTCTGAACTACGTGATCTTATTTAATTTATTTTTAAAGTTATTATAAATACGCCCATATTGTACTTAAATCTCCAGAGATAAACGAAATTATATACGTTGAGACAAAGGATGGAGTAATTTCCGCTTAGGATACCGTCAGTATCCTGTTGTGGCACCTGAGATCTTACTTCGCTTAGAGGTTTCATTTTAACACTTTCCTACGAAGAAAAGTAGCTATTTAGGTTGCACTTATGACGAAATTGTTGAAAAATCTCTCCAAATCTTTATTGATCCTACCTAGAAGACACCGAAAATGATCCCCGTTAAAATTTATATATATCTATATATAAACAGTAAGGCATCTTTTCGAAAGCTTAATACATTTCCTACAAAAACGGTTATCTAATTTTTGAATGTGAAATCGGAGCCTAAAATTCTAAAGTGTCGCTTTTGTTCTTTTGAACGTGGTTTTATTAATAGCCTTTTTTTCGGTAAATGAGCAGCATGTTTACATTGCTTGCTGTTTTTGATTGGGCTTACCTAGTTTCCAGTGCATTGTGGCACATGAGGGTTTTTTCATTTTTCGCAAAATATTAACTGTTTCTGTTCCGAACTTTTCAAATGACACTGGTGGGATAGATGACGCAGTTCCTGCGTTTAGAAATGAAAGAAATCAGTTCTAAAATGGAATTGTATAGGAAGAAAACGATGGGGCCTGGAGAACACAGCGCACAATGAAATACTTGTCTAATAAAATAATTTGTCTTAATGGAATCCTGAGGAATGAATGGCCTTAAAGAGCTGGAATTGATGTAGACTCCGAGTACAATTCATCTCATTGTGTGTTATTGACTCTAATATATAGGATGTGGGCCTCTTCTCTCCACCATCTCCCCCCGTAGGGTGTGTCAATGGCAGGATTGTAGAACACATTCTACGAATATCTATATCCTTAGGCCAGAGCGTCTTGAGAAGTGGCCAGATCCTTGCAAGAGTACGGCTGCATGGGCGTATATTGGAAATAATATCCGGGGGGGGGGGGGGTGAAGCCCTCTCAGCCCCCCTTATATACGCCAATGTACGGCTGACTGTATAAACAATCATTCCGACTTGCAGGAGCTGCCTTATCTTAGCGCGGTTTTATAAAAATTATTATCCCTAGGGTCATTTGGAGAGCTTGAAATAGATATAGTTAATATTTTATGAAAAATTCTTACACATATTCCAATGAAATTTGGAAGAAGAGTGAGCTTTAAGGCGCCATTCTGAACAAAAAACATTTTTACGACACTTCTTTCTCATGAGATACCCACACCATATACCGCGTTTCATTACAATATAGCAAAAGTTACGACCGGTATGAGTATATTAGTAATTCGTGTCCGGAGTAAACCCCCCCCCCCCTCCTTCTTAGAATTATGGGATACTGTTGAAACATTTTCTGCATGTTCGAGTTTCATCAACACTAATATGTTGAAATTTTTGTTACGTTTAGAGTAAAGGAAGGGTTAGAATAAAATATTTTATTAACAGACAAAAAAAGTTTTGGTAACTTTGTATAATTTCGTTAGTATCTCGAAAACCGTTGACAATCTTGCGAAGCGGAAGATTACTATTCGGAAGCTTACTAAATGCTCTACAAAAAAGGTTCTGAAGAAAGTTTTAATTAGGCGATGTCAATCGGAGAAAAAAGTGCTTAAAGCTTTAAATTAATTGATTTCGTTTATTCCAATGGTTCTTTTTGTCTGTTTTATTTCTTGTTATTTTTTAATTGCTTATAGTTGGATAATGTATTTGACAATAAAACTGGTTAAGTAAAATAACAAACACAATTTATTGTTAGAAATATAGATTTCCAAGATTCCAAGACCTTGTCACTAGCGGGTTCGTTTCTAGTGTAGCAGACCCTTCCAGGTAAGATTGTAAATCATGACCTGTCAAGACTTTACTACTCACAGGAATGGCGTTAGTGACCTTAAGGTTTGACACGCCATTATAATAATTAATAAAAAAAAAAAGACTGGTGGAACCAAAATAATAACTGCTTCTATTTTAATCTTTCCAAATTAGACTAGGGATATGAACGGAACCGCGCTAAGATGATGCAGTCCTGCGAGACGGACTTTTTTTTTACGGTGCGCCGCGGCGCTTCGACTTCTGGACCATTAGCGCCTACATCCATGGTGCGGCGAGGAATTTCCTTGTCGAGCTGAGAAAATTCCTGCCGCTGGTGGGAATCGAACCCACCATCTCCCGCATGAGAATCTAAGACGTTAACCACTAGACCACGGGGAGACCCCTGCAGTCATCTTGTTTGAAAAATCAATATATTTTGTAAAGGAAGTAGAGCAGAGATGGAAAGCATCTTCTCGCAATTTCACGCATTTCAAATCAAATATGTGGCTTGATTGAGAACCACGATTTGGAGTTCTCAAAATCGATTTCGTGGGTTTGCTGTCCACAGAATCAATTTGTAGATTGTGGGAACCAATGTAAACTGTTGAATGCAACTCTGGATATGAACAGAACAGCGCTAAGATGACACAGTTCCTGCGAGTTGGACTTCTTTACCCAGATAGAAAATAGCGGTAGCCTCGAGATAAATCTCAGTCATAAAACAAAAACGTGTTAAGAACAAATTAATTTGTATTGTATATTAAAAAAAAATATCCACGTATTGGCAATCAGGTGGTTTGAGCTCGTCTAAAATCTCACTTTGACTGCATTTTAGTTTATTTTAAGTACAAAACTAAATTTAAAAAAAGAACAAACGCTGCAAGGATAGAAAATTGAAAATAGCTGGGTCCATGGTTAAAATAGAACGAGTATATTGGAACCCTTCCTTCAAAATACTTTTAGAACTGTCTTGCCTAAGGTGGTAAAATAAAAAAAAATGAGCCTGTGTAAAGAATGCTCAGTAGAACACCCAAAATAACTTTATATATGATTTAATCTATTTTCATAGGGAAAAATTATTCATTAACTCAAACAATTAGGTTAGACAAAAAAAAGAAAAAAAAAAAGCGAACTTTTGGCACTCAAGGTACGCTCACAAAAGCAGTCAGCAGTAAAATGTTTCTACAAAAACTTTGTAATTTCATTGCTTGGCAAACAAATTTGTTCAACAAAACCATTGGGAGGGGTGGAAGTGCCTCTAGTGATATTTTATTGAAGGCAACAAGCGAAACAAAATGTCTTACATGATAGATCACCTCAATAATTTTGGCTTTGTATTATCAGGTGTAGAAACAGACCCTTGCAAATATTTTTACAGCTGCACCACATATTGTTACTCTGAATAATAAATATAAGGTGCATAATGGCATTCTGATTACATTTTCTAAATGGTCCCATTAGTTATTTTAATTTGCAATGAAATTTATTTGGTATATGAAAAATGATATGAATTTTATTAATTATACAATTTTTTTAATCCTGATTTTTTTGTTTGCATAAATGAGTTCAATTTTAATATTTTTTAAAATAACTATTTAGTATTGATTTTTTTTATAGAAATTAGTTTTTAATTAAAAAAAATAAAACAACCGTTCACAAATTAAAAAATACCCACTCCAAGAAACAGATAGTAAGCATATTTTGTTTATTAAAACATAATAGGTTTGAAACAAGAATAACACATCAAAAATATAATGGCAATTCGGAAACTTGATGGGCAATCTGAATAAATAATTTTTTAAGAATAATTTATATAGTACGATTTCATTTGACGGCTATAACCCACCCTGAAATACATCAAACTCATCAATTCATCCTGAATTTATTCAATCATATTTTCAATATAGATCTACACTATTTTTTTACGGCGAATTAGTAACTGGGCTATTAGTGCCAGGCTATCTACAGGTTGCCACCCTTTTATTTTTCATTCCTATTTTCATATGTAACTATAGTTAATATGTATTATATTGTACCTACTTCGGGATTTTTTAAAAAGGTGTATAAATCATGTCAAATGCATATATAAATACACACACACGCATATATATATATATATATATATATATATATATATATATATATATATATATATATAAATAATTGAGTCAGCTGATCATTAAAAATATAAAATATAAGAACTTTTAGACATGGATGTAGATCTTTGTGAGGACAAAACATTAAAATGTAAGCACTCTTTAAACTTATTATAAGGAAATTATTTAGGAATCTAGCGATCACTACCATCTTTCTAAGGAATATGATTCGGCCGGGTTGATGGATTTTTTTGCCTCCCCTTCTTCAGCTAATAAGAAAATAAGAGAAAAATCATCACTTTTTTCCTCATATTTGTTTCGAAATGCACTCATGTGCATTCAAAATGTAATTTTGTTCCTAACAAAAATGCCTACTTCAAAAGAGTAAAATGCATTAAAAACAGTTGTCCTTAAATAGATTGTTATAATTGGTTAGCAATAACAATAATTTAAGATACAGGAATACAGGGCCGCCACATCTCAGAGCCTGGCCCAGGACCAGATCACGGGCCCCCACTTCTCAGAGCCACACCGAAAATTCTAGTACTTTGCCATAGGACTTTGGACATATTAAAATTATTTTCATCTTGAGTTTTGAGCGAAATGATAATAAAAGCCGTCAATCGGTGCTGCAAAGGTCACGTTCGGTACTTGTAGTTTTATTACGACTTCTAATGAAATATACTATTCTGGGACTGCACTTGTTTTGTCGTTTATGTACATTAAAAAAATATAGATCCAATTCAAATAAATATAGGCTACGCCCGTCTATATTTCTAAACCCCATTCTTTTTACAAGCTCAAAACCTACACATTTTTTTTTCCAATTAGCGAGGCCCGGGACAACAGTACCCGGCTGCCCCCCCCCCCCCATGTGGCGGCCCTGCAGGAATATCAGCAGTAAACATCTTTACAAATATTATCATTTGGATTCTGAAACGCTGAGCATAATGAGTTAATTGGCTAGTAATGTAGTATGCTATGTTTATTAAGTAACAGGAGATTTCTGTTTAGGGCACGTTTTGTGAAAATAGTATCCATTTATCAACGAAAAAATAAAATAAAAATTGAACATTTAATATATATACTAAATTTATTTAAATCGGTAATCAGCGTAATTTTTTCTAAACAGAATCGTATAAAAAACAGCCAACAGAACGGTTTACTTACTCTTTAAACGCACCTTCAGAAAGATAAACTCCTCTCTACTTTGAACAGAAATTCTTAATAAATCACGGAGCATAAACAGAAACATTACTATTTCCTAGCTACGCTCCACAAATGTTCACACCAAAAATACAGTAAAGCAAATAACTAAAAGCTTGACAAAAATTACAAAACTGACAATAAAAGGACATTGGAACTACACATGGGCACAGAATTCGACTTTTCAAATGAAACAGTATTTGTGTACCAAATTTCATCAAAATCGGACCATAGACAAATCAAAGTGTGTGTGTGTATATATATATATATATATATATATATATATATATATATATATATATATATATTTATATATTTATATATATATATATATATATATATATATATATATATATATATATTTATATATATATATATATATATATATATATATATATATATTTATATATATATATAGTACGGCGTTAGAGTCGACGCCGTAAGCAGGTTCCCACTCAATAAAATCCATTTGCAGATGACTCGGTAATCGCATATAATTTTGAATTCGGAAAACTCCTTTTAAACATTTCCTCAGCAGGACTGAAATGAAGTTGAACGAGGGAAATGCAAATGAATTAATATCTTAAAAGGATAAATGTTAGATGGTATGGAAAAACTGCCTGACTGTACAGAGATAAAATGTATCTTAAAAGAGAAATTGTTAAGTATCTAGGTATAACCTTTCATTATGAGAGAAAGCTGAATCAACAAACCCCTTAGGAATAAAATAGACAAACATACAAGCAGTTGAGAAAGTAACTCAAGCCAGACCAGAAACTAACAATAACTAAATCAATATATTGGGCCAACTCATGTCAACAACATAATCAGGAGTTCCATCTAGGGTCTTATATCCCTACCAACTGATTGCCTCATCGAAATGCTTTAGGCTCCCTGAAATAATCCAGATTTAGGTCCTATTAGAGGAAAATGGGAATCTTTCCTCCAGCGCATTAACATCTCACATCAACTATCTTAAGAATTCGAAAACTCGAAGCAGAGATCCCGGGTGAAAGTTGAGCGAAAACAACTTTCCACGAGTGAGCTTGATTTCCTTCGAAGAGCAAAGATTTAATCTACTTGTGACATTTAAAGAAATGAAAGTTATGAATGTTCTGCAGATCCATATTATCTAATAGTGTGTGATAAACAGCTGATTCCACGTTCGAACCCTACCTAGTTATAAGCTCAGGATTTTGTTGCATATCCTGGTTGTTTCATTAATATTATTTCTAAAATAAGCTGGATTCAGGCCTAACGTATCCATATGCTACATTGAATTCTCCCAAAGTATTGGTTTTCTATGTTAAAAAAGTGAAATGAAATACCAACAGATCGCAAATGATCAGAGATGCCAGAAAGGAGATAATCGCTAATGTTGCTAATCCCATAAATGCTCGACTTAGTTCTTAGGATGGAAAGAAACATAGGCCATCCCAATTATCAGAATTTAGATCAATTTCCTTCACCCCATATTCAAAGCATTGGCCATTATAAGAGTCTGTCGGAAAAATCATCTCCAAAAAAGAGAAGGTACTTCAATTTTAAAGTTTGTATAACTATGATGCGGGGAAAAACCATTGTCCAAAAAAAAAAAAGGAAATATTAATATTCAAAATAATGAAAGCTTAAATGCATTTAGAGTTATGCACATAATAAACTTTTACTTAATTAAGAATCTGGGTTACTGTGCCACATATATTTTAAATAATAAACTTTAGCAAGTAAAAAAATTAGTATTTACCAATATAAAAGAACATTATTGTTTTATTAAAAATAAAACTGGGTTGCCTGCCATGCATATGATTTATTTTAATGGATTCTTTTTTAAATATGAATTCCTTATTTATTTCTCTAGCTGCTAATTGGATCATGTTAAGTAGAAAGGTACCAAGTGCCATTTTTTGAAAAATGAAATGTTTGTTCTGTTTCAGTTGTTGTGTACTTCCCAGATTTTATTCTAAATAGAAACTTAGTAAGATAATTTGAAAACATTGTATATTTTGGACGAAAGAAAGAAAATTCTTGATGAGAGAGGTTTTAACTTTACTAGTAGTTTTCTCAACAAGTTGTTGCTGTCGCTTGGTTCTTTTCTCAATAACATAATCCAATTTTTGTATATAGATTTTGTTGTTTTCTATTTCTTCCTTGCTACTTTTCGGAGCAAATTCCAACTACTGGCTCGTCAATAAAATAAATAAACCTCTTGTAGATTGTGATTTAGAAGAAATAATATTTTTATGAGGATAAAATTGAATTTAAATTTAAACCAAATCAAATTGGTGGTGTATAGGAGTAAGTTAATAAAAAAAGAAACAGTTTGTCACGCAATATATGAATGTATTAAAAGTATAAGTTACAATATGGTAAAATAGGTAATGGTGCAATATAATTAAATTAAAAATACTTATTCGACTTTTTTGTAAATTCTAGTACAGACGATGTCGTCGACAGTGAGAACCATCTTGACTTCCTCGAGAGTGAACTCTCTGACTATCTTGGATTCCTTCTCTCCCTTCTGGACGTGGATGAGCTTGTTGTCCCCTTCCAATGTGATGATAGCCTTCACATTCCTGCCGTCTGGGGTCTCCTCGTCGAACTCCTCGCCGAGCTTGAAGACTAGTTCCGTCGTCTTGAAGGTCGAGGTAGACTTAAGGTTGTAAGTTCCGCCGTTCTCCGTCAGCTCCAAGACGGGGGACACCGAATTGCCCATCTTCCTGGCAACCATTCCTACTCCAATAGCCTTCATGAACTCGTCAAAGTTCTCGCTGCTCTCCAGCTTGTACTTGATTCCGAGGCAGTCTTTAAGAGCGACCATGATGCTACTGATAGAGCAGAACTGAGAAGATAGACTGATAGTTACCGACTCAACTGACTTCGACTTGCGACTACAACTGATTCGAGAGGCCCTCCTTTAGATACCCCTACCCCACAGTGTTGCCGGCTCCCTCAACATTTACTCCCGCGGGAAAATTTCCCAACGAATTCCCTACATATTTTTTCTTATCTTTTCTTTTTTTTTCTAATAGCTCAATGCCGCTTTCACTTTAATGAAGGACACTTCTATTTTAAAAGTAAATACGAAAATAACTAATCTCTAAATATTCGTATTTATGATATTTTAAGGAATTATAACATTATTTATTTTTTTAATAGGGCTCCACGACATCAAGCGGATTTGATCATATAATAAAAAAAATATATATATTTATTTATTTCAGATTTCAACAACATTTGGCTATTAACTCATTAATAGCAACTCTATCTTTAGTAACTTATTGAGTCAGTCATGTTTAGTCCAGGTAAAACAATATCATACAAAATAATAAAATTAATACCAAAATTATAATTAGAATAATCTTGATAAACAATAATCATAAACTACGAATGATGATTAGTATGAAGATTAAAAATAATAAATCAAAAATGAATAAAGAAACAGAAATTAACAACTTCATATGACTAATTTTCTATACATTTATAGACATAGGTCAATAAATACATTCCAATGATTCTATTTTTATAATTTTGAATACGTATTTCAGATTTTTAAATATTTTAGGACCTCATTGATGTGTGGGGTTTTTCAGTTAGTAAGTCGCGTAAGGGTGACGTGATAAAAAGATTGATTATATTTTTGTGTTCTTTAAATAATGCAATATAGTACAATTAGTACACAGTGCAGTACAGTACAGTAAAATTAGTTCAATTTAACTTTCTCTTAAGATTTGAAAGAAGTCTGAGGACTTTCAAGATTTTTAAATACTAGAGTCAGAGTTTCCCCTTCAATTATGAATTCTTTTTGCCTTACAGACGAAAGCTCAATATTTAAGTCAATTGCTCATTAATTTCTTCATGGAGAGTGTGCTTAGTTGGAATTTTATGCAGAAAAATGCATAAATGCAGAGGAGCATTTAAGAACCCAATTAGCTGATATTCAAGGTAAAATAGCCGAGCTATTTTCTGAACTACATGATAATTGACACGAAGGAAGAATGAATCACTCATGAACGCTTGAAAGAAGGTTAGTGAAACATAGAACAAACACGAAGCTCTCCCACTCGCCTAAGACAATTGACATTGAAACGCACCAATTGGACAATTTGCCCCTGTTAAAAATAAAATGTGAAATTCGCCAGGGCCACACAAAATATCCTAATGCATGTAAAGGTGAATCCAAAACGGCGAAAGAAAAAAACCACGGAGGAGGAGCTGCATTTTTGAGGTCGTCCACTGGAAGCGTACACGAACGGTCCGCGTGACAAGCTACAAGCGGATTCGAGCTACAAACGCTACAGATCCAACAAGTATGAGTCCTACGGGGTATCGTTCTTCAGGGGTGTGTTCGAGCAGACTACGCACTACAGGCTGTTTCAACTACAGATTCAATATGAGCAGAAAGCCGCTTGTTGCAGGTCGTTCAATACAAGTTGGATTCGCCGGAATATCTATTTCTTTGATCTGATTCACTAGTATTAAGGAAATCGTTGTCATTTCCAGTCATTTCAGAATACGTTCCAGCTCAGAATACGTTGCATGAATACTATGTTTTATGTCTGGCAGCAACTACCTAATTTGGGGTATAAAACTGAATAGCAACACAAATGAAAGATTTAAAAAAAAAAAAAAAACTGTTTCGCATAAAAAAATAAATAAAAAACTAGACGTGATGGAATTTTTTTAGTATTTTTTTTTTCAATTTCAGCATGCGAAAATCTATGGGAAAGAGTCAAAAAAACCTCTTGCAGTTTTTGGTCGCAACCGTCGCTATGAGAGTGCATGGAAATATCCTACGTTTAGTGAGGAAGGTCCTGCATTGAAGATTTTTGTTTATTTCATGATTCACTAAGATGACAGGTGACGTAAACATTCTTAGCAAATGCAGAAGAATTGGCTGACATTCTGCCTTGAGTGATTTAGCGAGGAATGGTTGCCAAGATTGCCTACAGGGAGACTTCCATGATACTGTGGTTCCTTCAAGAAACTGTCAACAACACCTGTTATTGTAAAACAATGTGAAAAGTACTGAGGGATTGTAGCGTAGTGTAGAAGCAAAGCATCGCATGACCTTTAAAATGTGACTACGTTCCTGTAAACGTTTGCAAAATAATAATAATAATAATAAAAGTCCGACTCGCAGGAACTGCGTCATCTTAGCGCGGTTCCAGTTCATTTTTTTTTTTTTTTTTTTCTTCGGCGCATCTACATCTAGGTCATTAGCGCCGACATCCAGGGTGTAGCGAGGAATTTTACCAGCGAGCCGTGGGCTGATAAAACTCCTGCCGGAGGTTGGGAATCGGCCCCCACCATCTCCCATTTGAGTTCATAAGCTTGTAAGTACTCGTTTTATAGGCTTCTTTGGCTAGGAAAACGAATGAAACCATTTTCAAGGCGATAGCTTTAACCGTTTTTGAGAATATTGGAAAAATAGTTGTTGAATACCGTTTTTGGTTTGGGTACTTGGAATCATGGCATTCAGTTGCAACATTTTCTGCATGTTCAACTTTCATCAAAACTAATATTTTGAAATTTTGGTTACGTTTGGAGTTAAGGAAGGGTTAGAATAAAATATTTTATTAACAGACATGAAAAGTTTTGGTAACTTTGTATACTTTCCTTAATATCTCGAAAACGGTTGAGAATCTTGGTAAACGGAAGATTACCATTAGAAAGCTTACTAAATGCTCTACAAAAAAGGTTCTGAAGAAAGTTTTGATTAGGCGATGTCAATCGGAGAAATAAGTGCTTAAAACTTTAAAGTAATTAATTTCGCTTATTCGAACTGTTCTTTTTGTCTGTTTTTATTCCTTGTTATTTTTTATTTGCTTATAGTTGGATAATGTATTTGAAAATAAAACAGGTCAAATAAAATAAGAAAAACAATTTAATGTTAGAAATATAGATTTCCAAGATATAGCCTTTCAACTGCCTAGCGGGGGCCTTTCTGGGGTTGGCCGACCCATCCAGGTAAGGTTTCTATTTTAATCATTCCAAATGAGACTAGGGATAAGAACGGAACCGCGCTAAGATGATGAAGTTCCTGCGAGTCGGACTTTTTGATAATGTCGGCCACCAGATTATTTGGCGAACAATGGACTCAAACGGGATATGGGCCGATTTATAGAATATAATATGTAGTCCATTATGTCACAATAAAATCAAAGTTGCTGTTGGAGCAAACAACCACCTTCTTAGTCGTGTGACTAGGAGTTCCAGAGGGAGGATCTTTTTCACCAACTCTCTTTACAATGGCTATTGATCATCTGTATCAAGAACGATCCTACATTTTCCAATGGATTCAGACAGATTCCAATTGCATGATCAAACTGCCAGTGTAATGATTATTGATTTTGCCGACGACCAAGCCATTACAGCTTGTAACAAAGAATCAGCCAAAAGAATAATAAATTTAGTAACTCAAAAATTTAAAGAAATAGGTCTTGTTATTAATGCTAGCAAAAGTTCGACTATAATAATCGAAAAAGCAGAACTTCAAAAGGATTTTCTAGGCCCAGAAAATGGTGATCAGATCACATCGTAAGTAATTTGCAATGATGACGCCATGACTAGGTTTAATGTAAAGCTGAATAAATTAACGATATCAAGCTTGTTACGGCTGATGAAAAGCTAAATATACTAAACCAATAATAAATATACTAAACTTTACCAAGCACTTTTAGTTGGCTACTGCCTGCCCATGAAGCTTTCTAGACGTTTTGTGCATCTCCAAACGCAGTTGTTCGATCATATTTGGACCACAGATGCATGCGTCAGCTCCTGAATCGATTTTGAATCTGATGTCTTTCCCATTGACTTTTATATTTGTATAAAATAAATCATCTACCTGAGATGTTGCTGTAAAATGTACAACCCCAAGACTGCCGCAGCTGGAACTGGAACTCCTTCTGTCCACCTCGTCGACCTTCTTGGCAAAACGACAGGCTGACTTCCAATGGCCCCTCATCTTGCATGAAAAACAAATGGAGTCCTTAGCTGGTCATTTCTGACGATGCTCTTCACTGTAAGCTGCTCCGCATCTGTAACAAAATCTATTAAAATCTTTTATTTGGCTCTTTACTCGTTCTGGTCCCTTAGAACGACGGCCATCTTTATTAGGATATTTCCTAGAAACAGCATCACACTCTACGATACCAGGATTGTTATTTGATTGGCCACGGATCATGTCTTGTTGCGCCTCTATGACAGAAGCTAAACGGATGCGTTCAACAGCCTCATCTATCTTCAACTCTTGACGTAACTGTAGTTCAGTAGAAAGATGTCTATCGGCTAGGCCCGTTACTAATTTCAGCAATAAAAACTCTTTTCCGAAATAACAATGTTCACAAGTCCAGTCACATTTGGCTGCTAATTTGTACAAGTCCTGTATATAATTGTCTATCTGTTCAGTCGGTGCCTGTGTTCTCAAAAGAAATTTTGAACGTTCGTAAAATAAGTTTTTTCTTAACCTGAAATGATTCACCTGGTCGGGTTAAGACCACTTCCTTTCTCCTTGTACCATTTGTGAATTCGTCCATGGCTTAACACTTCCTTTTATCTCTCGGAGCTTTTTATATCTTATTTGATGCCAGAAAGTTTGCCATCTCAGCGATATAGGGTCTTTTCCATGAGCTATTTTTCGGAACTTTATGGAATGGCATGCCTTCTCTAATTGCTTTCCTTGCCAAGGTGTCAACTTTCACGTTTTGATATATTCCACAATGCCCGGGAATCCATATAAAAGTCACCCTGTGTTTCTGTAGGTGTAATTCATGTATTCTTTTAAGTTTTTTTTTTTTTTTTTTTATTTTTTTTTTCCGGCGCATCAACAAATCGTGGCTAATAGCGCCCATATATTCTTTTAAGTATATTTACTATTAGAGGATGAGTTGTATATGGATCAACTATAGCAAGGAGAGCAGAAAGAGAATCAGTAAATATCTTTAAATCGGGTTTCGTTGGAGAATTGATGTTCAGAGCTTCATCAATTGCAAGTAGCTCAGCTGAATAGTTACTGCAGATCGCTGGAGAGCGAACATAAACAATTTTTAAAAGTTTTAATTGGTTATTGATTTTTTTTAATTGCATTTAGTAGTAAAATTAGTATTTTAATAAAATAATGTATGAAAATGAGAAAGTTATTGGTAATAGTGTTTCCCATGGCGAACGTTCAAAAGATTGGGGGAGTCATTTCCGCTTAGAATACTACCAGTTTCCTGTTGTGGCCCCTTAAATCTTCCTTCCCTTTGAGATGTCATTTTATATTTTTCACGAAAGATCAAAACCTACCAATAACTGCTTCTATTCCTTTGCTAATGACACTTAGGATATGATCAGAACCGCGCTAAGATGACGCAGTTCCTGCGAGTCGGACTTTTTTCATTAGTAACTTGATGCTTTTAAATTTTAAATATTTTAGTGTAAAATTATGGGTTTTAAGGTCCTCTGGACACCTAGAAGACCAGGGTAAATGTAAAAGACATTTTTCGTTGTTTTAGGGTTTGTTTTTTTTACATGAAATGCACTCAACGAGACCAAACTGGGGTCTGTTTTCGAATAGCACATCTAGTTACTTATCCAGTTACTTGTGAAGTATCTGTAGTGATTACAACAGTGATTCAGCGCATGCGCATAACTCATTCGCATTTATTTTGGATGTTGCTGGTAGTAAAGTAACCTTCAACACTCGAAAATCCAACTCGCAGAAATAATTACAATTCTATTAATTTTAGCGAGTAGGATTGACTAGAGTTTTGATATCTTCTTGAGCGAGCGTAGCGAGCGGAAACGCATAGCATGTATGCCCATAAAGCGAAATAAAAATAAAATATAAATATGTTATAGAACCACCGGACAAAAAAATCGGTGAGGAGGCCCCTAAACTTCACCATTGCCATTGATTTTTATACCATTAACCTTGTTATTAATAAATATTGCTTGCTGAAATATATTCTGCTTATTTTCATTTATGCTTTACAAGCGTAGAAGTATTACTTACAAATACAAATGTCTAATGGGTAGGTAGAAACCATATTGTATAAATGTAGTAGTAAAAAAAAGTTACTTTTAGTAGTGATTGCAGAGATTTTAAATACTTTTCATTATTATATTACCGTTTCATAACTATATTTATATAATATGGTTTTTAACCTTAGATAATCTGTAAAGAATTATTAGGTAAACTGCAAAGAACCTTAAAATATTCCGTAATTACCAAAGTCACTGTTTAAAACCACGACAGATACTTCAAAGTAACTGGAAGTGGTCTTCGCAAACAGACCTCAAAATTGCAGCCCTATAAGCCCCCCCCCCCTTATATGTTATAGAGTTTCCAAGAGTGAACGTAGAGAAGATGGGAAAACTCGCCATGATACTGTCAGTTTCCTGTTGAGGCGTCTTAAATCTATTTTCTCTTGGAGAATTTATTTTATATTTTTCACGAAAGATCAAACCCCACCAATAACTCCTATTCCTTTACTAATAGCACTAGAGATATGAACGGAACCTCGCTAAGATGAAGCAGTTCCTGCGAGTCGGACTTTTTAGCATTGGAAGATGGATAACACTCCCTCCACTACCTACTTACATACTCAATGCTTAACATGGAAACAAATGCTGGATTATTGAGTTTATTATATTTGTAAAGTCTGGAAGGGAGATAGTAAAGTGTTAGACATTTCGCCCACTTTACAGTCCAGTTTTACGCAATTAGCTCTCGTCATAGGCATATAAAATGTATAATACAGGTTTCAGTGTATAATCTGAAGTAATTAATGTATATATTTAACTTGCATATTGTAGACACTAAATGTATATTTAGTATTCATAAATAATTTTACCTACATATCTATATGTAAATTGAAAAAGTGTTCCTCTATGGTGGGAGGTTACAAAAGCGTAAAGATTATGAAACTACCTTGCCAGATTCTATTTAGCTTCTTATCTGGTTTTCTTTTTGCTCCTTTATTCATGTGTTCGCTGTAATCGAAAAATGTCTAGTGTAATTATACTTGAAGGTATGTAACTATTTCGTTATGTTTTTTTAACCACACCATTAATAAGTTGGTTATTTTGTGTGTTATACATTCACCACATCCTCTGTTAACACTGTTAGAATTATTTTCTTTTTTTTTTTTTGGTACAAAACATTCATCTGGTAACGCGGCATTTACCTTCTCCTGAATGGGTGAAATTTCTTCCTGCTTTAAAAGTCAAATATTGAAGGAAAGTTTCCTGCTAAGCCAACAATAGAAACTGTGTGGTTTGTTTATACCAAAAAAATGTAACGGGTGTATATTTTTCATGTTGAGTTGGCACTTCTTTCCCTCCGATAATATACAGAGAATGAAAACAAGCCGGCTGGAAACTGCCATAGGCAGGCGGATTTGAAAGGCGAACTTAACATTCTACTACTGGTCTGCTGGATGATGATATGAATAAAATACTCTTTTTGTTGAAAGTGAAGTTCACAATAATTCCTGGTCAATCTACTATATATTTGTCAAATGCCACTTACTCACTGACCTATCATCGCTAAGCCCAAACCACTTGACAGAAAAAATTATAATTTTGCATGGAAATTCCCTTTGGGATGTAAACACTCGCTAAGAAAGGTTTTTTTGATATTCAAATTTTTAAGTATTGTTAGAGGGGTTTGAATTTTTAGTTTTAAAGTGAGCATGCTCGCCTAGGCAGCAGGTGTTGCTAGGACGATAACAGAACAGCTGATACGGTACTGTATCTATTTCATAGTATTATTTTGAATTGTGGTTAATTTCAACTATGATGGCAGTCCTTGAATTACTAAAAATAAACTGTCCCTCATAGAGTCCACGCTATGAGGGACAAAATCACCATTTTAATTGAGATTCATTTTAACTTGTACCCCATGAGTTTTCCTGGTGATGGTCCATCCGAGGTAATAATATCCCGAACCCTTGCACAGCCTCCTCACCCATCAGCATCCCCAGTCATAACACTTCTTGGTAATGCTTGCAAATACAATGGGTGTTTCCAAATGACATCTGAGAATCATAAATGTTTAAATTTGAATGTCCATTTATTATTGACAACGAATTTTAACCTGTACTGGTTAAACTGCTATTACTGCTAACCTATAGATACCGGGTTATCTCTACGTTATATGTTTCTTCACACTGGTCCGGAGCGCCCTAATGTCAAGAAACATTATACTTTGATTACTTATCAATTGATGAATAACTTATGGTATGACGGGAACCGTGCTATAATAAACTGCAAAAAATTATATAGTAGTGTTCATTTTGATGATACATTATTTAACCCAAAAAAACTACTTATTTGCCGTGACGAACTCGGGCATTCAGCTAGTTATTATATAATTTGTTTATTTATATAAATTAACTAGCTGAATACTCGTGCTTCACCACGGGCGATAAGGAGTTTTTATATTGCGGTAAATAAGGTATGATCAAAATTAACGCTACTACATAATTTTGTACAGCTTATTATTGCACAGACATTAGAGTTACCCGTGAGAGTGGAGGTAACTGTTGGGGAGTAAAAAAAAAAAAAAATACAACTACTTAAAAAGTTAGGTAAACGGAGACAAATACACGTTGAAAAGACTAAAGCTAACAACTTTGAAGTTTTAAGCACTTATCTCTTCGATTGACATCGCCCCACCGAACATTACAACAGATTCTTCTTACCACCAAACGATACCAAAGTTTAAATATCTTAGATTAGATGAATGCCAAATACCTGGTGCAAGTTTCAAGTGAACCAATCATCGTTTCTGAATACCCAAACAGAAAATTGGTTTGTAAAAGTATTTCTATCAATTTTTCTTGTAAACGGTTACAGAAATCGCTTTAAAAATGGTTTCATTCGTTTTCCTACGTTAAGGAACCTATGTAACGAGTACCTGCAAGCATATGGACTTGAAAATGTAAGCGTTCCGATTTTTACGCGCAAATTTTGCTCCAAAAACCATCATCCAGTAAACGGATTCAGCTGGTTAATGAACTTGACCTTTCAAATGAAAAGAAAGATTTTTGTACCAAAAGTAATCAAAATCGGACCATTTTTGAGCCGATGAGGACCTTCTTAATAATTCAAACCCCCCTAAAAGGACTTAAACATTTGAATAAAAAAAACAAACTTTCTTTTACATTCTAAACGGATTGTCCGAGCAAAATTTCAAATTTTTGTGTAAAGTGGTTCGGGATATTATTACCTCGGATTGACCAGGGCGTAAACTCTATGAGGGACAAAATCAAAGTTTATTTCTAGTAATTCAAGGTCTGCCATCATAGTTGAAATTAACCTCAATTAAAAATAATACTATGAAATAGATAATGTACGGTAACAGCTGTTCTTTATCGTCCTAGCAACACGTGCTACCTAGGCTTGGCTGCTTTAACCAACTAAAACTTTAAACCCCTCTAAAAATACTTAAAGATTTGAATATCAAAAAATCCTTTCTAAGCGAGCGTCTACGTTCTATAGGGAGTGTCCATGCAAAATTTGGTAAAAATGCAGTTTCCAGCCCTCCTAACCGATTTCTTTCAAACTTTGCACAATAACGTATTTTGATGCACTAAACACGAATACAATAAAAAAAAACGTCGGATTTAACTAGGAAAGAAGTTATTAAGCACTTAAGTTCACTGTTGTGCAGGTTATAGAATTCTATTAATTTTAGCGAGTTGGATTGACTGGGGTTATGTTATTTTCTTGAGCGAGCGGAAACGCATAGCACGTATGCCCTTAAGCAACAGGTGAAGACGGGTGAGGATGCCTTTAAAATTAACAATATCTTTGAATTAATGGTTTCTGAACATTTCAAATGAGAGTTCTCTGTTTCCCAATCTTACATATCTGCGCATGGGCGTGTTTACAAATACGCTGATGACGCCTAGTGTTATAACCTTCCTAACTTTAGTGCTTAATATTATAGTCTATTAATTTTAGCGAGTTGGATTGACTGGGGTTTTGTTATCGTTTTGAGCGAGCGGAAACGTATAGCATGTATGCCTTAAAGTCGTCATTTATGCCTTAAAGTCATGTATGCCTTAAAGTCGTCACAAATTTAGTTGTTTACATTAGCTCTCATAACCTGCACAACAGTGAACTTAAGTGCTTAATAACTTCTTTCCTAGTTAAATCCGACGTTTTTTTTTTATCGTATTCGTGTTTAGTGCATCAAAATACGTTATTGTGCAAAGTTTGAAAGAAATCAGTTTGGAGGGCTGGAAACTGCATTTTTACCCAAAATTTCAAATATTTCTGTTGAGCGGTTTGGGCTGGGGGATGATAGGTCAGTGAGTGAGTGGTATTTGACAAATATATAGTAGATAAACAAAAAATGAGGCATCCCACAACAAAAAAATGTTTTGAATATCAAGTGGGGTTTGCCCTTATTTTTTTATAGAAAAAATATTCAAACACATTTTCTGAAAAGTATCTTTTGTAGAGTTTGCCCTATGTATCCGTTACGCCTCATATATTCTATTCTTATTCATGATGAAAGGAAAATAATATTTTTATTTTCTTATAAATGAACTCATATACATAATATTAATATTCATTGTAAAGAAAATATCCTGTATGTAACAATTATGTGTTTTGTCAAACATAGAGAATGGAGCAGACGATAATTTGGAGAGAATATCTATAAAACAGGAAATGGACTCAACTGATGAAAGTCTCCCTTCTACTTCAGGTTATATTTTTATTTATTTGATTTGATTTCAAAAGCCTGAAACAAGGTGATTTTTTTTTATTTTATTTTATTTAGTGCTCCGACTCCCAAGGTCATTCGCACCATGCTATATTATACCTGTCAGTTGCTTGAAAACTCAGAAAGTTTTAAGCCCTTTATAAGTTAATCTACTATTAATCCTTGAGCCATCACCTGCCTTGAGATCACAGAAGCCGTCACCTCGGATCAAAACTTAAAACCCTAATATTGAGCATAATGGTGATTTAATGCACATTGTTATTAATATTTATAAAATATAAGTCGTTTATGAACATCAAAATTGAAACAAATAAGGAATGGGTGTGTCACAGGGAGCGGGCAGGTTTACACATAAAATACACTCTTATACACATTTATTAACCAACTAGCTGTTACCCAGTGTGCCATGCTACACCTACTTTCTAATATAATAACTGTCCGGGTTCACAGTTTCGAACCCGTGACCTCCTAACTGCAAGTCCTAGACAATTTTGACCTAGCCTATGACACTCCCCGGATCAGGACCTACCCGTGTGCCTAGTTTGGTCAAAATCTGTCAAATAGTGTGGATTTGTATGAGGAACAAACAGACAGACAAACAAACATCTGATTTTTATATATATATATATATATATATATATATATATATATATATATATATATAGATTACATAATGTATCTTTAAATACCTCTTCTATCCAAAAATCGATCTACAAATATACTTTCATAATCTATGTATCTATATATATGATTTTCGAAATGCTAGAAACAAATATCTGTGTAGAGGCTGTGTACGTAATTAAACCCTACTTTTTCATATTTTATAGTAGGTTTATATGTTGTCTAATGATACATAAATAAATATATTTATTTTTTTGGTTCAAGAGCTTTTTTTTTCTCATTTAAGTAAAAAACTTGCAGACCGTGGGGTGAGTTCGGACATACATCAATTATATTCGCGTCCTTTTGGCTTAACGGAAAACAGTATTTATTCCAAAGAGGCTTTGAAAAATGTGATTGACGATGTCCAAGAAGAAGACTGAGAGAGAGAGCGGATCGATTTAGGTATTTTTTTGTACAACAAAATACATACATCGACGTTAAATGATAAAGTTAGAGGAATGCAAACCAAAAAAACTGGTGGCCAAACGAAATTGAGTCAAGAAGAAAAAAAAAATATCAAAGGGAATTTTAACCACAGCTGAGTGGGACTTTCCATTAACTCGATTAAGATATTCCCCAAATCGTAAAAACATATTTGGACTGGTCAGGAAAAAAATCGCAGGATTTTAAGACAATAAGCCCAGATTGGAATGGTTTGACGGCTTTGTAAAGGAATCAGCCATTAATGGAACGCCTTACACAAAGCATCAAAAGGTGTAGAGCAAAAGTTGATAAGGAAAAAGTTAAATATTATTTTGTTAATCTAAAAAATATTATAGAAAATATTCCTCTTTAGAATATCGTACATTATGACCGAGCTCATTCCAACTATAGTTTAAGTTTAGATTTTTACAGAAATTAAAGGCTGTCCGAACTCACCCCACACATAGGGGTGAATTCAGACACATTTTAGCCATAAAAAAATTGAAATTTTTTTAGATATTCAAAATACACTATTCGATAGAGGTAGGTTAAGGGTTCATACATTAATTTTTCCAGATTTTTACAAAAATTCTGTCTTTTGTAATTACGAGAAAACCTCGAAAATGTGTCCGAACTCACCCCAAATGACAGTACCACTTAAATCATAATACATTTCTTATTTATATCATACGAAGAATACAAATTTCTATTACTTCCATGTTTTAAACAAATTATAATATTTATGAAACCATAAACCAGGATTTGGATAGTTCCAAACATAAGCATTAGCTTCAGATATATGTAACTTTACTACAAATGTCTACATCTATATTGTTTAAGACCAAAAAACACAAGACCTTTAACAAATTCTGATTTTTTAAAACATCAACACACAAAAATAATCTTTTATAATATAATGGCCACTCAGACTCATTATATTTGATAAAAAAAATCATTATCAACAAAGTTTGCATAATTTGGAATGTCAAGTGGGTACATCAAATTCATATATACTCGAGTATCTAAGTTATACCAAACAAAACTAAAAACTTCAAAATGAAAACAGGAAATGTAGTGGAAATCTTCTCTTCTTTTTTTTTTTCTTTATTGATTTAAAAATATAAAAGTGTTTGTATAAGTTAATATTGCATGGTAACTGTAAGCTAGTGCCTATGTATGGGCTTTCATCCGTCAATAGTTCATACATTTCATGTAAGTAAGTTTCCTTGTTTTCTGCACAATCCGTTAATAACGTCATATTTTGGTGAAAGACATTTTCTTCTAAGTTTTGCCATTGTTCTCACTAACCATTTTTCCTGAAGATGATAAAGATAAATTGTTATTTAATTATGCCTTGTTTTGCACGAACTTACTAACCAAATTTATATAATAAAATTAATAATGATCTTGTTACTGCTTTTGCTTTTTTTTGAAGCTCAGAGGCTTCAAGAAGAGGGCAATATTCGGAATTAAAATTAAACTTTGTGTCCGTCACTTTTCCACCCTGTCTCCATTCCTAGCTCAGGCTAGCCCCATTGACGGGTTAGAGCTCTGAGTGCAGTTTCTCATGAGCCTCTGAACAAGCAACAGATCTCTACACAGATGGCTGCATTATTCCTGTCTGGATCCTCATCTCCCCTTTCAAGTTTTTACTTTTTAGACTCTAGAGCAGCTAAAGGTATGATGATAAACTGTAAATAACTCTATCTAATGGTTCCATTTTTATAAAAATTGAGATGGCATTAGATTATAAATGATATTTCAATGCTATTTCCCTATATGTTGAAATATACCCTATATCTGTAAACATAATGATGTACCTTTCGAAGGGGGGGGGGGAAACCCATTTTAATCTGGCCACTCTACAAGATTCAGTTTTGAGTTTTTTGAGCTACCTGCAAAATATGTTCCTGTGGAAGGAACGAGTTTTGCATCTCACCTACTCATATATACTTTTTGCAATTAATTTACTTATGACATTTGCATATATATATATATATATATATATATATATATATATATATATATATATATATATATATATATTCCTTAACTCCAAACAAAATACATTCAATAACATTAAAAAGTCCATCATGCAGGGGCTGCACTACTATGCATATTCCTTTGAAAAGTGGTAGGATACACTGCATTCCTAATAGTTTGCTTGGAATAACGAAAAAATGTTATTTTTAAAAAAAATTTGCTGACCTTCGCCATTGTTGGGAGCTCCACCTCTTTAGCACATTCCCAAGGAATTTGCTATTAAGGTTGCTCTCTTGAAAGAATATAATTTTTACTTCCTTGCAAAAAACTTGGTACATAAACTCAACTAATAACGAACATTTAACCAAAACAAAGTCCGTCTCGCAGGACTGCATCATCTTAGCGCGGTTCCGTTCATATCCCTAGTCTAAATTGGAAAGATTAAAATAGAAGCAGTTATTATTTTGGTTCCACCAGTCTTTTTTTTAAAATTAATTATTATAATGGCGTGTCAACCCTTAAGGTCACTAATGCCATTCCTGTGAGTAGTAAAGTCTTGAAAGGTCATGATTTACAATCTTACCTGGAAGGGTCCGCTACACTAGAAATAGACCCGCTAGTGACAAGGTCTTGGAATCTTGGAAATCTATATTTCTAACATTAAATTGTTTTTGTTATTTTACTTAACCAGTTTTATTGTCAAATACATTATCCAACTATAAGCAATTAAAAAATAACAAGAAATAAAACAGACAAAAAGAACCATTGGAATAAACGAAATCAATTAATTTAAAGCTTTAAGCACTTTTTTCTCCGATTGACATCGCCTAATTAAAACTTTCTTCAGAACCTTTTTTGTAGAGCATTTAGTAAGCTTCCGAATGGTAATCTTCCGCTTCACAAGATTGTCAACGGTTTTCGAGATACTAACGAAATTATACAAAGTTACCAAAACTGTTTTTGTCTGTTAATAAAATATTTTATTCTAACCCTTCCTTTACTCTAAACGTAACAAATATTTCAACATATTAGTATTGATGACTCGAACATGCAGAAAATGTTTTAACTGTATCCCATAATTCTAAGTACCAAAATCAAAGACAAAGAACCCTCCCTAGGAAGGACGCTAGGCAGTTGAAAAGCTATATATCTTGGAAATCCATATCTCTAACATTAAATTGTTTTTCTTATTTTTCTTAACCTGTTTTATTTTCAAATACATTATCCAACAATAAGCAATTAAAAAATAACGAGGAATAAAAAACAGACAAAAATAACAGTTCGAATAAGCGAAATCAATTACTTTAAAGTTTTAAGCTCTTATTTCTCCGATTGACATCGCCTAATCAAAACTTTCATTAGAACCTTTGTTTTAGAGCATTTAATAAGCTTTCTAATGGTATTCTTCCGTTTACCAAGATTTTCAACCTTTTTCGAGATATTAAGGAAAGTAAACAAAGTTACTAAAACTTTTTATGTCTGTTAATAAAATATTTTATTCTAACCCTTCCTTAACTCCAAACGTAACCAAAATTTCAACATAATAGTTTTGATGAAAGTAGAACATGCAGAAAATGTTTCAACTGAATCCCATGATTCTAAGTACCCAAACCAAAAACGGTATTCAAAAAATATTTTTCCAATTTTCTCGAAAACGGTTAAAGCTATCGCCTTGAAAATGGTTTCATTCGTTTTCCTAGCCCAGGAATCATATAAAACGAGTACTTAGAAGCTTATGAACTCAAAAACGTAAGCGTTACGATTTTTTTTGCGCGAATTTCGCCCCAAACGCCATCTTCCAGTAGGCGGATTTTGCTGGTTAACGAACTTGACCTTTCAAATTGGACGAAGGATTTTTGTACCAAATTTCATCAAAATCGGACCATTCGTCTTCTATCTAGAGAGCGAACAGACAAATATATATATATATATATATATATATATATATATATATATATATATATAAATAAATATATACATATATATATATATATATATATATATATATATATATATATATACAAATTTGAACCACCGTTATTTTTTCGGTCCCTAGGGGTTCTGAAACGCGAAATTTTCTAGTCGGCACTTCCGGATTGTTTCATTGTATCAACCCTATAAGCGGGGTTCCTCCCTATGGGGGAGGGAGGAAGCGCGCTAAAAACGGGGCGAGATTGGCTCAGTGGTAGACTATTCGACTAATGTGCTGGGGGACCTGAGTTCAAAATTCAAGCGCACTATAGATCTTATCTTCTAGTGTCTTATTTGGGGATAGGATTTGGAATCCCAGACCATCCCAAGCCCACCCAACCTTTAATTAATTTATTAATTACTAGAATATTGGAGGTGGGGTCTCCCGTGGTATAGTGGCTAGCACCTTAGATTCATAGGCGGGAGATGGTGGGTTCGATCCCCATCGGCAGCAGGAATTTTCTCATCCCATGGCTCGTTGGGAAAATTCCTCGCTGCACCCTGCATGTCGGTGCTAATGGCCCAGATTTGTCAAAGTGCCTTAAAAAAAATCTTATTACTGGAGCATAGAACACAATATTCCTAGTGTGCCTGATATTCTTGGGACTGATTTTTTTTTTTTTTTAATCCTAAAAAATCGGTCCATTAGATCCAACTTTATTCCAGAAATAAATTAATAATTTAGTCATTTTTTCATTACAAATATATAAGAGGAATATTATTCCTGTATATTTTTTGTATTTATTTAGGCTAGTTGAAACAAAAAAGATAAGAATGCGGACTTTATTTCCACCTTGATGAAGTTCGCAAATAAAACTGAATTTAACACTCATTCAAAATAATTAACCTTTTTCTTCTTTTTTCCAGGTGTTGACGAGACGTGTATATATATAAAGGAAGAGCCTATAGTAGAAATAGAGGAGGAAAGTGGCGAATTCGATGGTAATGATCACTATGTAATTTAATAGTGAAATAGTTGTGTATTTCATGTAAAGTAATTCTTTTCTTCTGAGAAAACTTCAGGATAATTGTGAAAATAGTAATATTTTGTGTATAAATTAATTTGTATAGTCTTATAGTTAAACAATTTGAAATAATTAGCTCAAAACAATTAGTACTACGAATTTTTGAACAAGTTTTGCAGAAAGAAAAGTGTTTCGGTGTTCAGATTCTAATGTTTAAAAAGTTGTCTTTTTGTTATATACAATGAATTATTGGACCACATTTTATCCAAATTGGTGGCCAGAGCATAGTCCTGAGGGAGGGAGAAACACATTTGGAAGAGCTTTTTTTTTTGGCCAATGGGTTATAAAATGTTGATGTTTCCTGTCAACAATTCTGGATTGCGTTTATGGGTGAAGGTCATAAACAGGTTATCTTCCCAAAGGAAAGGAGGAAACACATTACAAGAAAAAAAGAGGTTTATCTGTACGATAGTAAACTATAGTAAATACATTTTTAAAAGCAGGTATCTATTTGAGGGCAATTCAAAACTTTCTGATGTAATTACACCAAATATTCTTTTAATATAGAATTTAGTTAAATTATTATATTCTCCAATATTTTCCCAACTTATGATTTTACATCCATGTTTTAACTATCAACATTGTCTGAGATATGTTTATGGCTGCAAGTTCGTGAAATACTGATATCTCTTCCAGATTACTTCATTCTTCATATCCAACCTTCTATGCTTTTGATGAATTTTCATTGTTAATATGTATATATTGTTGTTTTGTATCCTAATAATTTTCTTTTTCTTTAGCGATGCATGAGTCATTCGTGTACATCAAGGAAGAACCAAATATAGATTTTGAGGATGAGTGTGGAGAGTACGAAGGTAATAAATTAAAAAGTATTTTTTTTTTTTTTTTTTTTTTTTTTTTTTTTTTTTTTTTTTTTTTTTTTTTTTTACTATTAATATACATCTTATATTAATAGCTGTATGTATTAGGTCAGTCAATAATTTCATGGGATCCCTTTGACTCACTTCTAGACCAATAGGACTTCCAAACTATCAGCATTTAAATTCACTTGACCAATGTATTAGTCATTCTGTCACCAGTTTTTGTTATCAACGGACCCATATTAGTACCCATAGAAAATGAATATCATTGATAATACGCCCACACAAAAAAAAAAAAAAAAAAAAAAAAAAAATAGAAAAAAAAATCAGACCCAGAGAGCAGACCTTTACAATATGTTTTTGGGGTTGCTGAATCTGAATCCTTGGTCAGAAAACCCCCTGCATTTTTTGTTTAAGTCTAACCCCCAAAAATCATCATTTAGGATATCTTATACTATAATATTTGTATTCAAGTCGTTAACTAAAATAAACGACTCTTTCCTGTGTACTGCCTTTTACAGCTAAAAAATAAAAAAAATTTGAAACCTCAGCAAAGTTGATTGGACCATCTGGAGCCAAGTTACAGACCTTTAAATTTATAAATTTTCTAAACTTTTGGCGTTTTTGCTTATATTTTAGTATTGTTAATGTTTTCTAATGCATACAATCTTTGAGTTCTTATACAAAAATTGACTTAAGGCCTGATTCTTGAACTGATGCAATCCTTAAAATCCCTAAATACAACCCTTAAAAAATCTTCCCATGTTTGATTTGAGCAGTGTATCAATTGATGTAAAGGACCCCGCCCTTTCCTAATGGAAAATGGCTTTCGGTCAAATTGAACGAAACTATGCTTGTTGGATAGAGAAAGTCTTTCTGAACAAAAGTCTCCAAGGTCACAAAACCCGAAAGTTAAAACTTTTGGTACTTTTGGGTATCCGAAGTTTTCCATTTTTAATTTTATCCAAATTTCGAGATTTGGCCAGTAAAAAAAATACGTATCAA
The DNA here is from genome assembly GCA_946811695.1 of Gonocerus acuteangulatus. Taxonomy (NCBI): domain Eukaryota; kingdom Metazoa; phylum Arthropoda; class Insecta; order Hemiptera; family Coreidae; genus Gonocerus; species Gonocerus acuteangulatus. Next base: position 36,396,427 of record OX328123.1, read on the forward strand.
TTATTTTTTGAAGACCTTTCGAACGATACCACATTTGAAACTCCTTCTTTTTTTTTTTGCAATTATCGTCTATCCATTATCATTTGAAGATCTTTTTGACGGCAATACACTGAAACCTTGCCTCACACCCTTACCCCACCCCTAACCCCTTGTGATATGCTCGTGATACATCAAATATCCGACTTCTTACTTGCTGAATCATATGTTAGATGCAGCTGATCGATAGTAAACAAAAAGTCAAAACAGTTGACAGTAGTCTAAGAGACAAAAAGCGGCCCTTTTCATGGCCACTAATGTTAAAGCCTGCTAACACCACACTGTTCTTGCGAAAAATGGCCTTTTTTTGAAACATACGAGCTAGAGGTGAGGTTGGGGTGGGGACGGGGTAAGGGTGTGAGGCAAGGTTTCAGTGTATTGCCTTCGAAAAGATCTTCAAATGATAATGGATAGACGATAATTGCAAAAAAAAGCAATTATCCCCCCGTGGGTGAAGGGGGGGGGGGGTAGGAGTGTCAAATGTGGTGTCGTTCGAAAGGTCTTCGAAAAATAATTGATACGTATTTTTTTTTACTGGCCAAAAGGCTTGGGAAACTTTTCAACCAGAAATCTCGAGATTTTGCAAAAATTAAAAATGGAAAACTTCGGATACCCAAAAGTTTTAACTTTTTGGTTTTGTGCCCATGGAGACTTCTGTTCAGAAAGACTTTCTTTATCCAACGAGCATAGTTTCGTTTAATTTGACCAAAAGCCATTTTCCATTCGGAAAGGGCGGGGTCCTTTAACACGTTCATTGCCCAGAACCCGCCTGGTGGGTGCACCCGTCCTTTCCCCACAGGCCCGCGACCCACCCGGAGAGTACCCAGCCCCCTTGACTTCTTTGGTGCCTGACTCTCCCAGGACAACTTAATTTGCTTACCATTTTTCTGTAAAACTAGTATAATCTATATCTATGTTCCATCCTGGCTAGAAAAGGGTGGTAACCTATAGATAACCCGGCCCAAAATTCTTAGTTAATAATAATGGACGTTAAAATTTAAATAAAAAATTCCGTCACACAGGAGCTGCATAACTAAGCACTTTCCTCAGAATTTGGGTAGTGTAGATTGCATTCCTGAATAATTTTCATAAAATATCCTATATAAATAAAATAAAAACATGAACTTAATAAATACACAAAAACTTCATATTTTCGTCTTTTGAACTGACACAGGAAGAGGATACAGGACCGTAGGGGGACTTCCACCTAGTGTTAGAAATCGCTCCTAGCGGCGGCTTTGCGAACCTACTTCCGGCGGGCTATTTCTATTGAAATATAGTACAAAGTAAACCCCCCTTTCCGATAGACCGATTTAGCTCATTTTTACAACACTTCTTTCTTATGAATTACCCAGGACGTATACCGAGTTTTGTTACAATACTGCAGAAATTACGACCGGTAAAACATGAGTATATTAGTAATTTGGGTCCGGAGTAAACACCCCCCCTTCTAATGAACCGATTTAGTTTATTTTTACAACACATTTTTCTCTGTAGATTACCACAACGAATACCAAGTTTCGTCGAAATACAACAAAAATTACGGCTGGTGGTGGCAAATTGGAAATGCGGGTCCGAAGTAAACACCCCCTTCTAATGGACCGATTTAGTTTATTTTTATAACACATTTTTTTCTGTAGATTACCACTATGAATACCATGTTTCATTGAAATATATCAAAAACTATGGCTGGCATGGTCAAATAAGTGTTTTGGGTCCGGCGTAAAACCCCCCTTCCGTTGGTGTTTTACGAACTCGTTCAGTCATTTGTTAATTGAACGCTGTATACCAAGTTTCGTGACGAAAAAAACAAAAACTCTTAGGACGTTTTTGATATTCAAATATGAACCCTCAGATTGCTCAGTGCATAATCTGTATTATACAGATCAAAAAACTATTGTCATATTGCAAGCCACTAAAATAATAAATACTAAAAATCTTCATTTTCTACAAAAGATAATTAATCTTAATCACTATTTTCTTCAATAGTTTTGGTATCACTTGTAACTTCGAATAAATGTATTAATATTTCCGCAGGTTTAATTTTTTTTTATTCGTAACGACCAAGTGATAAGAAATAAATTATTGAGGCTACATGTGAACAGCAACCTTTGGTCCTATTTCCATTAGCGTAATGACACGTGTATCTTTTTATGCGTTTGTAATTATATTAAAAAACAAAAGAAAATCCCATGTCTCTATTATATTCAAACAAGTACAATAAAAAACAAAACAAAGGTATTGCGTCACTTGGTAAACTGTAAAGAACGAATAATAAGTAATGAATGATTATGTAGCATTATGTAATCAGATTTATAACTAATTGATCAACCAGATACAAATAATACCACTTGTTTATAGATGTATGTATGTAATATTGTAACTGATGTATATATGCAATAACTGTTTGGAGCGAAACGCCTTAGCTCAAAAGTAAATATTAAAAAAATAAAATAAAAAAAATTGTATTCAATGAAACATTCGATATTTCTTGCTATTGAATTGCTGATAATGAACTTTAATCCTTAATATGTGCCATTTTCTTATATGTACTCAACATGAATATCGTTTTTATTGTCGTATAATAGACAGCGAGGTAATATTTGTTCCAGTTTCATCTCATGTTACAAATGTTACCAAAACTATTGAGGAAAGTAGTGATTAAGATTAATTATCTTTTGTAGAAAATGAAGATTTTTAGTATTTATAATTTTAGTGGCTTGCAATATGACAATAATTTAATAATAATACAGATTATGCACTGAGCAATCTGAGGGTTCATATTTGAATAACAAAAACGTCCTAAGAGTAACTTGAGATATTTGCGATACATCTGGTTTTTAGTGTTTAGCTATCGATATAGGATTTTTGTAATTTCATGTACGATGCACCATTCACACATCTATGAAACTTTTACTGATAATAGTTGAGAAATTACTGATTTTACGTGATTTTTTTGGTAGGTGTGCTTTGAGGGGTTGTTAGGGAAAACCGCCCTTCAAATCTTCACAATTTTTTTTTTTCTTATCTTATAAGTGGTCCGAAAATTATGAGGTATAGTTTCATAGAAAATTATGAGGTATAGTTTCATAGAAAAACGACTTTGAAGTTAGGGGTTTCAACCCTTATTCCCCCAAAACGAGTACAGTTAGAGGTTTGATAATGGACAAAAAATTATTTCTAGGAACTAGAAATAAAATAAATGCACCAAAGTCAAGGAAGACGCCAGTGCAGATTTCATATGGAAACACGGTGAGACCCTTTGGATCAATAAATCTTTGTCTTCTTAATTAATTTAAAAAAAAAAAGAACTGAAGAGTGCTTTTTTCAACATACTTGTAAACGCATGTGCACAGCGGTTCTCCTTAAAATAAATAAAACAATTGCAGCAATAAATGAATTATTTTCAACTATAGAGATGATTTATTTGCGAAATAATAGTTTTGATTAAAATATTTGTCTTAAAGAGTCAAAACCTCTTGGATATTATAAGCAATTTCAGTGGAGTCTCACTTATACGAATGTGAGGGGGGACGGAAAATGTTTCGTATAAGTGAATACTTCATATAACTGAGTAGTACTAGGTTTCGTGGCTATTTTAAAATAAAATAAATTCTTCATAAAAAAAGTCACAATTTTATTGTTTATACAATATTTAGTTGTTTATACAATATTTAGTTGTTAGATAACATTGTACATTATTATATTTTCAAGTTTCATATCATGAAACTCTCCTCAATTTCTTTCCTCTTACCGATAATAGTCGGAAGGATTGACAAAGGTAATTTCAACCTTTTAGCTATGTCTATTTTTGTTTCGTTGGGATTGTAATCAACTTCTTTCAGGATTTTTATTTTGTCTTCAAGCAAAAGTTTTGTTCTTGTTAGCACTTTCCTCCGAAGGAAAGTAGCTATTGAGGTTGGACTCATGACGGAATTTTTGAAAAATTTCTTCAAATCTTTATCGATCCTACCTAGTAGACACCGAAAATGACCCCCGTTAAAATTTATATATATCTATATATATATATATATATATATATATATATGCATATATATATATGTGTCTGTTAACACGATAGCGGCCAGAGTTTTTGTTTTTTCGTCACGAAACTTGGTATATAGCATTCAATTAGCAAACGATTGAACGAGTTCGTTAACCACCAAAGTCGGTCCACCGGAAGGGGGGGTTTACCCCGAACCCAAAACACTAATTTGACTATGTCAGCCGTAATATTTGTTATATTTCAACGAAACTTGGTATTCGTAGTGGTAATATAGAGAGAAAAGTGAGATATAAAAATGAACTAAATCGGTTCATTAGAAGGGGGGGGGGGGGGTTTACTCCGGACCCACAATACCAATTCGCCACTACCAGCCGTGATTTTTGGTATATTTCGATGAAACTTGGTATTCGTAGTGGTAATCCACAGGTAAATAACTGTTGTAAAAATAAACTAAATCGGTTCATTAGGAGGGGGGGGGGGTTAACTCCAGACCCACAATACCAATTCGCCACTACCAGCTGTGATTTTTGGTATATTTCGACGAAACTCGGTATTCGTAGTGGTAATCTACAGGTAAATATGTGTTGTAAAAATAAACTAAATCGGTTCATTAGAAGGGGGGGTTTACTCTTGACCCAAATTCATAATATACTCATACCGGTCGTAATTTCTGCTGTATTGTAATGAAACACGGTATACGTCGTGGGTAACTCATGAGAAAGAAGTGTTGTAAAAATGAGCTGAATCGGTCAATCGGAAAGCGGGGGTTTAATTTGTAATATATTTCAATAGAAAAGCCCGTCAGACGTAGGTTCACAAAGCCGCCGCAAGGAGCGCTTTCTACCACTAGAGTGACTGTATCCTGTTCCTGCGTTTGATCAAAATACGATAATATGAGGTTTTTTGTATTTATTACGTAGGGTAGTAGGTACCATGTGTAAACATAACTCTGGAAGCAAGTTATTAATTGATCAGTTACTCATTACAAATTTAAAAGAGAACTATTCATGTTTTTATTTTATTTATGTAGGATATTTTAAGCAAATTGTTCTGGAAGCAATCTACACTACCCAAATTCTGAGGAAAGTGCTTAGTTATGCAGCTCCTGCGTGACAGACTTTTTTTCTACTCATTTTAGCACTTTCCTCCGAAGGAAAGTAGCTATTGAGGTTGGACTCATGACGGAATTTTTGAAAAATTTCTTCAAATCTTCATCAATCCTACCTAGTAGACACCGAAAATGACCCCCGTTAAAATTTATATATATATATATATATATATATATATATATATATATATATATATATATATATATGTGTGTGTCTGTTAACACGATAGCGGCCAGAGTTTTTGTTTTTTCGTCACAAAACTTGGTATATAGCATTCAATTAGCAAACGATTGAACGAGTTCGTTAACCATCAAAGTCGGTCCACCGGAAGGGGGGGTTTACCCCGAACCCAAAACACTAATTTGACTATGTCAGCCGTAATATTTGTTATATTTCAACGAAACTTGGTATTCGTAGTGGTAATATAGAGACAAAAGTGAGATATAAAAATGAACTAAATCGGTTCATTAGAAGGGGGGGGGGTTTACTCCGGACCCACAATACCAATTCACCACTACCAGCCGTGATTTTTGGTATATTTCGACGAAACTCGGTATTCGTTGTGGTAATCCACATGTAAATATGTGTTGTAAAAATAAACTAAATCGGTTCATTAGGAGGGGGGGGGGGGTTACTCCGGACCCACAATACCAATTCGCCACTACCAGCCGTTATTTTTGGTATATTTCGACGAAACTCGGTTTTCGTAGTGGTAATCTACAGGTAAATATGTGTTGTAAAAATAAACTAAATCGGTTCATTAGAAGGGGGGGTTTACTCCGGACCCAAATTCCTAATAAACTCATACCGGTCGTAATTTCTGCTGTATTGTAACGAAACGCGGTATACGTCGTGGGTAACTCATGAGAAAGAAGTGTTGTAAAAATGAGCTGAATCGGTCAATCGGAAAGCGGGGGTTTAATTTGTACTATATTTCAATAGAAAAGCCCGCCAGACCTAGGTTCACAAAGCCGCCGCAAGGAGCGCTTTCTACCACTAGAGTGACTGTATCCTGTTCCTTCGTTAGATCAAAATACGATAATATGAGGTTTTTTGTATTTATTACGTAGTGTAATAGGTACCATGTGTAAACATAACTCTGGAAGCAAATTAATAATTGATCAGTTACTCATTACAAATTTAAAAGAGAACTATTCATGTTTTTATTTTATGTATGTAGGATATTTTAAGCGAATTGTTCTGGAAAGCAGTCTACACTACCCAAATTCTGAGGAAAGTGCTTAGTTATGCAGCTCCTGCGTGACGGACTTTTATAAAATGAAAGGACAATAGAACACGGCTACTAGAACGACTACTGTATAGAGAACTTAAAAACAAGTGACTGGATGGGGTATGAATCACTCGCTGTGCCGTATTATTAGTGCGGAAATGAAGGAATTCACACAAGGGAGAGTGGATAGAATACAGTTGGACTATTAGAATGACAAGTTAGAACTTAGATTAGTGAGGGAGAGACTGGTGTCTATATCGAGAGAGAGACATATATATATATATATATAGGGGAAGGTGTTGTACCTTTGACCACCGGAGCTTTTGCGGCACGTAGCAACATTTTATAAATTTTGGTGTAATTAGTGTTTAGCTCCTTCACTAGAGGGCTTGTGTAACCTACTTTGGATTATTCAAGTCAAAGAGGATTCTTGCAAAAAATACTTATCCATTTCTATCACAAAAATGTAAGTTATTTATTGATGACGTTTTGCCTCATAATATTTTTTTTATTAAGTCTTTTTAGATGAAAATCATTTGAGAAAGTAGGTATTACAATAAGAAACATGGTGCAGCTTCTGAAATTGATTTATCTTAACCCTAAAATTTTTAGCATGCTTTTTAATTTGCACTACCAGGATGTTGTACCTCTGACCGCGACTAGGTGTTGTTCCTTTGACCAGGTCTAAGGTACAACACACCTGAGTAATTTTGACATAATTCAACGTTTATGTTCTTCTGCTACATTTTAAAAAAAATTAATATTGGATGCTTCAATTGTTCAACGAATTTAAAAAATAATAAATTAAATAAGTTCAAACTGACTTTATTAATCCTCAGTGTAGCAGTTCGAACCTAGCGCCCCTTATCGTTCCACTTGAAGTTGTAAGACCTCATCGAAAAGCGGAGGCAAGAAAAATGTCAAATAGGGGCCGGCCTAAAGGGAAACCTCGTAACCTTGACAGATATTCCTGAAAAGCTAATTATTGAAGGTGAAAAAAAAAAAAAAAAAAAAAAAAAAAAAAAGCACCAAAAGCACCATCCTAAACGTAAGACACCACATACAAATAAACCCCTTCCTAAAAAAGTGGTAAATAAAAAGAAAATTATTCTAATGACAGTTCAGATTCTGATACTGACACAGAAATTTCTTCAGGAGAAAGTGACGTTGATCTGTCTGATAAATGTCGTGAGTTAAGTCGATAACCAGCAACAATTTGAAAAATATGATTTGGAAAAAAGAAATTTTATACTTGTTAAAAATAAAAGTAAAAATACTATTACATATTTAGTCGCAGAGATCTGTGGTATTAAATGTCCAAGGTTTAAGATCCAATGAAAAAACAAAGTTTAAGTGACGAGTTTACGAGAGAGATGAAAATTTGTATGATATTGACGTTGAAGACATTGTGGCTTAACTTCCATACCCTACTATTGATTTTTCAGCATATTAGGCATAACATAATATCAATAATAGCTTTTTATCTAGGCGCACGGTAGTGCGCCAGGCCAAGTTCCCTGTAGAATACCAGGCCAACTTGGTATTCTACAGGGAAAAATGGGTTGCGAAAATAAACTAAATTGGTTCATTAGAAGGGGGGGTTTACTTCGGACCCACAATACCAAGTCGCCACTACCAGCCGTAATTTTTAGCGTGGTTCCTCCCTCCCCCATAGGGAGGAACCCCGCTTATAGGGTTGATACAATGAAACAATCCGGAAGTGCCGACTAGAAAATTTCGCGTTTCAGAACCCCTAGAGACCGAAAATAACGGTGGTTCAAATTTGTATATATATATATATATATATATATATATATATATATATATATTTGTCTGTTCGCTCTCTAGATAGAAGACGAATGGTCCGATTTTGATGAAATTTGGTACAAAAATCGTTTGTCCAATTTGAAAGGTCAAGTTCGTTAACCAGCAAAATCCGCCTACTGGAAGATGGGGTTTGGGGTGAAATTCGCGCAAAAAAAATCGTAACGCTTACGTTTTTGAGTTCATAAGCTTGTAAGTACTCGTTTTATATGATTCCTGGGCTAGGAAAACGAATGAAACCATTTTCAAGGCGATAGCTTTAACCGTTTTCGAGAAAATTGGAAAAATATTTTTTGAATACCATTTTTGGTTTGGGTACTTAGAATCATGGGATTCAGTTGAAACATTTTCTGCATGTTCTACTTTCATCAAAACTAATATGTTGAAATTTTGGTTACGTTTGGAGTTAAGGAAGGGTTAGAATAAAATATTTTATTAACAGACATAAAAAGTTTTAGTAACTTTGTTTACTTTCCTTAATATCTCGAAAAAGGTTGAAAATCTTGGTAAACGGAAGAATACCATTAGAAAGCTTATTAAATGCTCTAAAAAAAAGGTTCTAATGAAAGTTTTGATTAGGCGATGTCAATCGGAGAAATAAGAGCTTAAAACTTTAAAGTAATTGATTTTGCTTATTCGAACTGTTCTTTTTGTCTGTTTTTTATTCCTGGTTATTTTTTAATTGCTTATTGTTGGATAATGTATTTGAAAATAAAACAGGTTAAGAAAAATAAGAAAAACAATTTAATGTTAGAGATATGGATTTCCAAGATATATAGCTTTTCAACTGCCTAGCGTCCTTCCTAGGGAGGGTTCTTTGTCTTTGATTTTGGTACTTAGAATTATGGGATACAGTTGAAACATTTTCTGCATGTTCGAGTTTCATCAACACTAATATGTTGAAATTTTTGTTACGTTTAGAGTAAAGGAAGGGTTAGAATAAAATATTTTATTAACAGACAAAAAACGTTTTGGTAACTTTGTATAATTTCGTTAGTATCTCGAAAACCGTTGACAATCTTGTGAAGCGGAAGATTACCATTCGGAAGCTTACTAAATGCTCTACAAAAAAGGTTCTGAAGAAAGTTTTAATTAGGCGATGTCAATCGGAGAAAAAAGTGCTTAAAGCTTTAAATTAATTGATTTCGTTTATTCCAATGGTTCTTTTTGTCTGTTTTATTTCTTGTTATTTTTTAATTGCTTATAGTTGGATAATGTATTTGACAATAAAACTTGTTAAGTAAAATAACAAAAACAATTTATTGTTAGAAATATAGATTTCCAAGATTCCAAGACCTTGTCACTAGCGGGTCTGTTTCTAGTGTAGCGGACCCTTCCAGGTAAGATTGTAAATCATGACCTTTCAAGACTTTACTACTCACAGGAATGGCGTTAGTGACCTTAAGGGTTGACACACCGTTATAATAATTAATTTAAAAAAAAAGACTGGTGGAACCAAAATAATAACTGCTTCTATTTTAATCTCTCCAAATTAGACTAGGGATATGAACGGAACCGCGCTAAGATGATGCAGTCCTGCGAGACGGACTTTTTTTTTATAATTCGACGAAAATCAGTATTCGTAGTTGTAATGTACAGATAAAAATGTGTTGTAAAAATAAACTAAATCAGTTTATTTGGAGGGGGGTTTACTCCATACCCAAATTACATATATACTCATACCGGTCGTAATTTCTGCTGTATTGTAACGAAATGCGGTATACGGTGTGGGTATCTCATGAGAATGTTGAGAGAGTGTTGTAAAAATGAACTAAATCTGTCAATTGGAAAGGGGGGTTTACTTCATATGTTTCAATAGAATTTGCCCGCCAGAAGTAGGTTCACAATGCCACCACGAGGAGCGCTATCTACCACTAGAGGGACTGTATCCTATTCCTGCGTCAGTTCAAAAGGTGAAAATATGAATTTTTTTGTATTTATTAAGTAGTGTAGTACCTTGTATAAACATAGTTTTGGAAGCAAATTAATTGCAAACTTAATAATTGAACAGTTCCTGATTAAAACAGTAAATGAGAACTATTCATGTTTTTATTTTATTTATATAGACCCTCTTAAGCAAATTATTTAGTAATGCAGTCTACACTACCCAAATTTTGAGGAAAGTGCTTAGTTAAGCAGCTCCTGTGTGACTGAATTTTCATTATTGTGTTTGCTTTGAACGGGCTGAATTTTTTATTAAATATATTTAAGAGTTGCTGTTCTTCTGTTTTAGTGTTTTTCAAATCTAATCCGGCATCATCATCATGACCGGGGAACAGACAGATTAGAGAAAATTCCGGATTAGAGAATTTAGTTAGAAGCGGTCAATGATGTATTTGAAAAACCTTATTTGAGAATATAATAATATGTACCTTTTTTAATATTGTATTCTCAGGAAAAATTTTGGTTCCGAATTATAAAATAAATTCAACATATGTAATTCCTTGCTGGTTAATTATTTACAAGTATATCTGCATGTCAAAGTTTCAAGGAATAAATGTATGTTATGTAGACAGGAGGCAGTCTTGCTGCAGGTGCCTTAGTAGGAACTTTTATTTTCTTTGTAGCAACACAAGTTCCTTCCTCTAAAACAAAACATATATGCTTTCTTTGATTTCCATTCTATGAAATACCACGAAACAAATGTTTGGCTAGCTAGGAAGGGAAGGTTTTCTAGGAATCCTCCAGGCTTCTAGCTCTGGCGAGTTCCGAGATCTGCTGCTAATTCCTCTCCGAGACTGGAAGATAAGAGAATGCCTGATGCATTGATATGAGAATGCATGATAAGGGAGAGCCTACTGCACTACTGATATTTATTTGTTTTCATGACATTTTCATTTGAATCAGAAACTTATGAAGCTGTTAAATTAATACTTTCTGAAGTTTCAGTTTCACCTTCGACTGTATCAGTTGGGGAGATAAAAAAAGTCCACACCTGTGACTTCAGCGGCTGTTCTGCAAGGTTTTCTCGTCCTTGGAGGCTTGCGGCACATAAAGCAGTGCATTTAGGTCAGAGGCCTTATCCGTGCGATTACGAAGGTTGTGACAAAGCATATACTTCAAATCATCACTTAAGAAGGCATAAGTTAACATCTCATGCTAAAGCAGTCGTCCATAAAATATATAAATGTCGTTATATAGGTTGTAACAAAGAGTTTAAATTTATTCAAAATGAGAGGAAGCATTTCAGAAAAACTCATGAGGTGAAGGTAAGGCAAATATGTTCAGAACACTTGTTAAATATGTTTAGCTTATGAAACATATAAATTTTCATACTTCTATATATCTACTCGAGTACAATGTAGATTAATATTTCAGTATCCATATTTGAACACCAAATATGTAGTGATCAATATTTGTTACATGCATATAAAAACTGCTTCTCAGCTAATCAGCATCTATGAAGTTCAATTTTTCAGCTCATGCATGATTTTTTTTTTTTTTTTTTGCTTATGACAAAAAAGAATATCAAAATGTACTAAAATCCTATAGACTGGGTTTGTAAATATGAAACTAAAATTTGATCATTGACGGTCAAGTGGCACCATCTACTTTGTTGCCATCTGGCAAAGATTTTTAACTCATGGCGTTAAAAATAGAAGTTTCATATTTGAACATAGATTCTAATTGTGTTGAACTTATAGAAATTTGTGCCTGGAAATTACGATTTACAGACAGCATTGCACTACCTGTTGCTATTTGATGAAAACTGATGCATAATCACATTAAATGCTTGGTGAGCATGCTCTTGGTAAAGCCCAGTTCTTCGAGTGATTTAAAAATTCATTAGTGGCAATTTTGACAAATAAATCAAAAACATTGTAGGCCACTGTTTTGAAGACAGTGATTTCCAAGCATCGTTATTGATGATGATGTTACTCAAACAAAACTCTCAAATAAATTAAATGTCATGAGAAGTTTTGTCCATATCTTCCATTTCAAAGACAAAAGAAAAATGGAGAAATTGGTTTATCTTAAACTTAGTGGAAGACAATGAGAAAAACAAAAATCCTCTTATACAATGCTGCTCACCAATTACAAAAGAATGTCTTCTTATCTTCATCACCCTTTGATTGACAATGCTAATTTGATATATTTTGAGAATCCTAAGCATAAAATGTCAACGTAAATCGAGGCAAACCATCAACATCGATTGCAAGGCCAAATTGCTACTGATGAAAAGCAATGCTCAAATTGTTTTGTTCTGATCTATCATAATCTGCTAAAGTCTCAAAAATTATTAATTCTCAATGCTGTTGACAATAAATAGTTTGAATCAAGCTTTGTGCGATAGCTATCAGAATAAAATTAATCCTTACATGGCGAAGCGCCAAGATATTGGTGTTGAGTGGCTTTGGCCCAGACGATGTAGCACCAATATATTGGCCTTACCATTTTAGGCCCCAGCTTATTAGAGAGCGATGTGAGCAACACATCTCGGAAGAAGATACATCGCAGCCTGGTCCTTCCTCAGCTCCAGGAAGTCTTATAGATGAGAATTCTAGTATTTCGAGGAATGCAGGTTGGCCTTTTCCGAAGCGTAAACAATGTAATTTACTGTGGAAGCATTGCAGTTTCAGGGGAAATGAGTTTTAGTAAAAAGTTGTTATGTGAAAAGAATTTTGCACTAATTAAAGAATATATATATTACTAATAAGTGAACACAAAAACTTATAATTTCTAATTAAAAAAAAAAAAAAAAAGACAACTCGGCAATTTGTAAATTAAAGACAATAGAGAGAAACTAAATGAGTTAGGAATAGCACGGCATGTAGAGCAAGAATTGGAGCGTTTAGGGGCTAATACAGCCCCACCTGAGAAGAGAGATGAGGGGAAGGCAGGGTTGTCTGAGGGAGTGAAAGACCCTACATAGTCCTGTCCAGAAAAGGGTTAAAAAACAAAGTAATTTGGTTTCATGATAATACATCATCACACAAACTGTTAAAGGAAACAATTTAGGTATTTAGTTAAGAAGTACACACATAGGTGGCTTACTCAACTGCCTAGGCTCCGTTTGATTACCATATATTTGCTTCACTTCCTACAAAAATAGATCAATGATTCATTTTCCTCAAAAAAGAACGTTTTTTTGGCATGGATCCACATATTAATTAAAAAAAAAAAACTTCAGTCTCATATTTACATATCTGGTATTTGGTGAGTAATGGCGAGCTGAAAAAAGTCTCTTGCAACATAAGCAAAATAGTTCTGCATCATCATCATAGCTCGTTTCCATTCAATGCTTGTATCTGGTCTGATTTAAATACCTTAGAATAGATACTATTTAATTTATAAATTCATTTTAACATTTTGAGGTTAAGCAAATTGAAATACCTGCTGGAACAGCTAGATTTGTTGTGCTAATATGGTTCTTATGTGTCTATTAGTAGAAAGTGCATATAACCCGCTCCCTTCCCCTATTTCTCGACTCCCGAAGCACAAGGACAGGATATTAAAAAACAAAAACGCTATTTTCATTCTCATTTTCCAGTTTCAATGTCTAGACACATTCATCTTCTTCTAGAACAGGGGTTCTTAAACTTCTCTAGTCCGGAGACCCCTGCCAGATCAAAATTCTTTTTTACTGTCTTTTTTAGCGCGGTTCCTCCCTCCCCCATAGGGAGGAACCCCGCTTATAAGGTTGATACAATGAAACAATCCGGAAGTGCCGACAAGAAAATTTCGCGTTTCAGAACCCCTAGAGACCGAAAATAACGGTGGTTCAAATTTGTATATATATATATATATATATATATATATATATATATATATATATATATATGTATATATTTATATATATATATATATATATATATTTGTCTGTTCGCTCTCTAGCTCGAAGACGAATGGTCCGATTTTGATGAAATTTGGTACAAAAATCAGTCGTCCAATATGAAAGGTCAAGTTCGTTAACCAGCAAAATCCGCCCTCTGGAAGATGGAGTTTGGGGCGAAATTCGCGCAGAAAAAATCGTAACGCTTACGTTTTTGAGTTCATAAGCTTGTAAGTACTCTTTTTATAGGCTTCTTGGGCTAGGAAAACGAATGAAACCATTTTCAAGGCGATAGCTTTAACCGTTTTCGAGAAAATTGGAAAAATAGTTTTTGAATACCGTTTTTGGTTTGGGTACTTAGAATCATGGGATTCAGTTGAAACATTTTCTACATGTTCTACTTTCATTAAAACTAATATGTTGAAATTTTGGTTACGTTTGGAGTTAAGGAAGGGGTAGAATAAAATATTTTATTAACAGACATAAAAAGTTTTGGTAACTTTGTATATTTTCCTTAATATCTCGAAAAAGGTTAAGAATTTGGTAAACGAAAGAATACCATTAGAAAGCTTACTAAATGCTCTACAAAAAAGGTTCTGATGAAAGTTTTGATTAGGCGATGTCAATCGGAGAAATAAGTGCTTAAAACATTAAAGTAATTGATTTTGCTTATTTGAACTGTTCTTTTTGTCTGTTTTTATTCCTTGTTATTTTTTAATTGCTTATAGTTGGATAATGTATTTTACAATAAAACCGATTAGGCAAAATAAGAAAAACATTTCATTGTTAGAAATATAGCTTGCCAAGAGAAAAAGATTCGTTGACGTCTTTTGAATATTTTCAATTGCCTTTATGCTGTTGGTTTTTTTATTTTATTTTTTAATTGATTTTATCTGTAGAATTATTACTATAGTAAAAGAACACAGGAATGTGTGAAAATATTTGATATTTTCCAATTCATTGAAACGTATGAAATGAAGTATCGGTAGAAGAGGATTCTAGGGTCTTTCGGACCTGACCCCAGGTAAAGCCAGCCATAAAACCCTTTGAACAAAGGCCGAGAAAAATATTATCTGTTTCTATTCTATGCTTTTCAAATGAGAATAGGGATATGAACAGGAACCGGGGTCTCCCGTGGTCTAATGGCTAGCGCCTTGGATTCATAAGCGGGAGATGGTGGGTTCGATTCCCAACCTCCGGCAGGAATTTTATCATCCCACGGCTCGCTGGTGAAATTCCTCGCTACACCCTGGATGTCCGCGCTAATGACCTAGATGTAGATGTGCCGTAAAAAAAAAAAAAAAAAAAAAAAAAAAAAAAAAAAAAAAAAAAAAAAACTGGAACCGCGCTAAGATGACGCAGTTCCTGCGAGTCGGACTTTTTTTTATTAATCTTCCAACATTTAATAACATACAATAAACAATGTATCTTTTAATGCATTATTTACATTGAATTATAAAAAATAAATAGAAAACATCCACAATAAATGGATTATTTTTATTTATGGATATGAGGACAGAAATGAGAATTATGTGTTAATATGTTATCTGTTGTAATTGCTTTACCAAAATAAAGCTGCTAATTGGAACCGTTGTGTTTCACACGCCCAGCAGATATGGTCTCTTGTTTCAGACTATAATGTCTAGATCAAGTTATGCCCTACAAGATTGGTCCTATCCATTTTATCAATAGTTCTAATGCCTTAGAAGATATGTCGACTGAGGGGATCTGGGATACCATGTGTAAGGGTGCATCAAATAACCATAAAAAATAATATACAATTAACTACTTTAGATTAACTATGCCTAATTGAATTAAAATCTCATATTTTTGTGAATTATTTCAGGAAGACTGCTGGTAGAGAATCAAAGCCAAAATATTGGGAGAACCGTGCTACTTATTGATGCTAGCTTGCAGCATACATACAGTATATATTGGCAAAGTTTTGAAGAAAAGAATCATAAGGAAGAAGAAACTAGTGGCTTGAATAATAATTTCAAGATTGTCAGTAGAGAAATGCCATATAAATGTGATGATTGTACGAAATGATTCTCGGATATGATTGAACTGAGAAGGAATCAAAGGATTCACAGTGCAGGAACGCCTATTCATGTGGGAGGTTTGGGAAACTACTCCCAGAATATAAGAAATTGATAAGGCAATAGGTAACTCACAGTGGACAAAAAGTATGTCCATGTTTGACATTGTTGAAATGTGATGATTAAGGAAAGAATTTTCACAGAAAAATCACTTGGTAGCTCACAATACATTAGACAATGGAGAAACAAAATACATGTGTGACACTTGTGGTAAACAACTTGGATATAAATGTAAATAGACAAATCACAATATGAGGAGTTTGTTAAAAGGATTTCAGCAGAGTGTTCATATGATGATACACAAGGTATTACAGGGTGTAGGAAAGCATTTTAAATGCTATGATGGTGGAAAATGATTCCCAGGCAACAGTAAATTGGTAAAGCACAAGAGAATAAACAATGGAGAAATGAAATATATATGTGGCATATGAAGAAAAGGATTTGTAGACAAAAGTGAATTGAGAAAGGGGATTCACAGAGGAGAAACTCTGTTTATATGTGATGAATGTGGAAAAGGATTCTCAGAAAGCTTTGAATTGATTAGGCACAAGAGAATCCATAGCAGAAAAATTCCCTATGTTTGTGAGATGTGTACAAAAATATTTGCAAAAGATTACTTCTATTTAATTCCAATTTCTCGCTGCATTTTCCACAATGTACGGACTTGGTTAGTAGCTTATAGTCGACTAAAAAAATTTTAGTTCTTCTTTATTGTGAATAATTTCTATAAAATTGTGCAACTTCATTATTATTACTTAGCAAACTTATCTGACTTTTTCGCAATTTTACATCAGAGTGCGGTAATTATAAAGGCATTAGCTAATTATTAAGGGATTTCTTTCATAACATACTTTTCAAGAGCAAAACAAAAATGTCCGAATTGCAGGAACTTCATCTTCTTAGCTTGATTCCGTTCTTATCCCTAATATCGTTTGGAAAGGTTGAAATAGAAACAGTTATAATTTTAGTTAGACCTTTCATGAAATAATTTATGACCTCAAATAGGTCACAGCTGTAAGGGTCCGCCCAGACCCTCGCCTCCCCTCGCCCTCTACCTGATAGAAAAATGACTCCCTTGACTTGTCAAGGTTCGCTCTAGAAACACACTGCTTACTGTTTCTTCTTTTCTTTGACCATAATACTAATTTGACAGATAAATGCAGTTAAAAAAAATCAATTAAAAAGTGATTTAAAAAAAGACAAAAACCCGTTCAAAGGAACAAAACAAACACATTTGAAGTTTTAAGCACTTATTTCTCCGATTGACATCGCCTAATCGAAAATTGCTTCAGAATCTTTTTTGTAGAGCCATTTAGTATGCTTTCGAATGGTAACCTTCCACTTACCAAGATTTCCAACTGTTTTCGAGATATTAAGGAAAATATACGAAGTTCCTAAAACCTTTCAAGTCTATAAATAAAATATTTTTTTCTAATCCTTCCTTAACTCCAAACATACAATTTAAACATCTTTGTTTATATGAATTTCAAACATTCAGAAAATATTTTAACTGAATCGGATGATTCTAAGTGCCCAAATCATAAACTTGAGTCAACAACTATTTTTCCACTTTTCTCAAAAACGGTTAAAGCTATCGCCTTAAAAATGGTTCAATTCGTTTTTCTAGGCCAATAAACCTATAAAACGAGTAATTGCATGCATATGAAGTAAGCGCAACTTATTCCATATGGAGGAAGAGATGAACCGCGCTAAAAGTGTGTAGAATTTTTCATTATTTAAAAAAATGTTTCTGAATAAATAACTGATGGTAAATTTAAATTAGACTTATTTATTATGGGTTTTTACATACCTGCACGCACACATATTTACAAATATCGCTTGCTTTCCTAACCTGCATAACAGTGAATTTTAGTGCTTCATACCTTTTTTTCTAGTTGAGAGCAACTTTTTTTTTTAATGGATTCGTGTTTAGTCTTTCAAAATACGTTACAGAACAACATGTGAAAAACATAAAGAGGCCTCTAAACTTTACAATTACCATAAAAAATAATGACCTGAGCAGTTGATGCAAAAAAAAAAGAAAATGAATAAATTTAAAAAATATAACAAATTGATAATATATATGGGAACTCATAATGTAGAAACGCCCTATAAGTGTGAGGCATGCGGGGAAGGAATTACAGACAATAATATCTTGACAAGACATTTCACAATGTATAAATAACCTATAAATGTGAGAAATGCTTAAAATTATTTACAGGCTATAGTAAATTGATAAAATCTTAGAGAGTTCACAGTAGAGAAAGACCACAAATGTGAGGAATATGGAAACGGATATACAGTTAATAGTATCTTGACAAAACATAAATAAATGCCCTTGAGGAAAAGTAGACAAATGTTCAGAAGAGTTGCTATTTGATAAAAAATAAAAGAATCCACTGTGGTGAAAATGTGACAAGTGTTGGATAAGGATCTCGCGACGAAGGGGTACTTCAGTGACAAGAAAGAATTCATTCTTGAGAAAAATCCTTTGAATGTTGAAGTGCATATTTGTACTTTTAGCAGAGATTTTTGTTTGCTCTATTTTATGTTATAAGTTTATTTGATTAAAAGTGTTATTATTTTATGCTAATTATTTATTTTATAATATATTTCAATGTTTATTTCAAATCCTAGTGTATTAATTTATTTTTAATAAACAATTTAAGAGATTTAGAAGAATACTTTTCTTGTAGGTGAAGGGAGTATGACTGCAACCTTTCTCCTCTCAAGCTCCACTTTCAGCGATAGTGGTAAATCCCTATGTATAGTTTCACTTTCTTTTATTAAACTTTTCACCAAGTGGATTCAGTGACACCAGGGGCCTATAAAATTGTAAACATTGATTCTAATATACGTGGATAGTAAACTCCATGTAACTAATGAATTTTATTACTGCATAATTATGTATTTAACTCTTACGCTGCTACGGACTGATATATCAGTCTGGAGGAGCAGTGCCTCGGGTGCTACAGACTGATATATCAGTCCAGCTTCTTTTGCGCTTGGCTGCTACGAGCTATTATATCAGTCCTTCTACTGTCGCCATCTGTAGGCTGTTTATGGAAGCTGCAATGTCCTTCAAAGCCGATAGGGGGCAGGGTGGGGCAAAAATTAGCGAGTGCTAAAAGCTGATACCTCAACGCTAATTTAGCGATACTGTCTAGACCCAGCGTCGGCAGGGCGCTAATTGCTAATTTATTTATAAAATTTTTAGATATCATGATAGCTTATAGCTTTACCTATAGTTACAACATTTTGTAATCTCAATTTTCACTTCCGGTCTGCTCTGAGCAACTTCTAGGGGAATTCTACGTCACTCCTATTCCGCTTCAATCTAGATGATTTCCGATCACATCAATGTCAATTTCGATTACTTCCGGTCGACTCATGCCTCTCGCTGGGCAACTCCTCTTTGATCTGGCTCACTTCCGGTCACTCACAGACAATTGCACACTCTAACTCTTCTTCTAGGTCTCTCAAAATTTCTCACTCAGACGTAACCGGGTGGATCCGAGCCAAATTTGGGTAATTCCAATTCTCTTCTGGATTACTTCCAGTCTCTCACATTTAGTTCTGGGTCAATATATTAATCCCTGGGTCGTTTCCGAAAGTACCCATGGGCCTTCCGGACTCTCACGATAGACAAGAAGTGAACCTGCAGAGACCCGGAAGCAACTAAAAGCTGTCCAGATCAACCCGGAAACGGTCCAGGGGAAGCATTTCGTGACCCGGAAGCCATTTTGAGAACCCGGAAGTGGCCACAAGTTGCTCAGATTTGCCCGGAAACAGTCCAGGGACGAATATAGTCATTCAGAAACCGGAAATGAGGAGGAAGTGGACCAGAAGTGGCTAAAATAGGCCCAGATTCACCTGGAGACAGCTATTTTGACCACTTCCGGTTTCTCAAAATAGCTTCTGAGTCATGACATTCATCCTGGACCGTTTCCGGGTTAATCTGGGTATCTAAGAAATTTAACATATTTTTCTTGCAGCTATGGACAACAATGAATTAAAGCTATTTGGAGATTTTAATAAGGACTTATATTATACTTTGATTTGGCGAGCAACAATATTTTTGCCAGAATTGCAACAGTATTTAAACAATGGATATTTTGAAATTAAGCTTGTAATAACTTATCAAAAGTGCAATTATTTCAGATTTTTTGATAGTCCCATAACGTACCATTCCTAAGGATCAAAATAACCTGAAATGCGCGCAAAATAATTTATTCTTAACGATAATAGAAGTAAGAATATATTAAAACATAGAATTCACAGGTCACAAAAGTAATCGGAATTATCGGTTTTCTTAATAACACAGGTCTACAACCAAAAATTTGATTTGATGATTTTGGCTAATCTCTGTGTTTCTCGGTGTGCTGAGGCCGAGAATGAAGTCCGTTTTTCTCTATCACGTACAGATTTTTTTCAAATCCATAGAACATAATATACCTGCAATACACATAAATTTGGTAAGAAGTAGTTTTTTTTCCAAACGATTTATCTTTTTATAAACAGACATCTTTCACTAGGTGGTGTAGGCGATGACTCCCTCAGTAGATGTTGTAGGCCTGAGCGTGTCTAGGCACGACCTGTTCAGACAGGAACGTACTTGTTTGGTCTCAGATGTCACCGTCTGAAGCTAAACCAGATTGAACCTGTTGTATCAGGAACTTGGAGCTAAATTTCTGTTCATTCTCTCAGTTCAGTAGTATCAACTGAAGTGAACACATTCACTGAGGTCTCTTAGTTGTGTCAAAGTGATTAAGAACGTATTTTAAGGTTTGAAAGTGCATTTAGACAAAAGATGCAGCTCAGTTACTTGGCTCCCGTCTTAAAAACAAAAATTTATTACAGCCAGGCACTTCTTTTTCATGGTATCGACACCGTGAAGCAGTTTTTGTTCCTTACTTTGCTCTGGATGAGAATCTTATTTATTGCAAAGACATTCTTGGTCTGATGGGTCAATTTGGTATACAATATGACCCGATTCATTGGCGTCTATTCCTAGACTCATCAAAGCGAAGTCTAAAGGCTGTTTTGTTGCACAATGGCAATACTTATGCTTCAGTTCCAGTTGGCCATTCGGTACATTTAAAAGAAACATACGAAAATTTGTCATTAGTTCTCGAACGAATTCATTATATAATAATAATGAGCATAACTGGTTGATATGTGGAGACTTGAAAGTACTTACTATGCTCTTAGGTCAGCAATCAGGGTACACCAAGTTCCCTTGTTTTTTATGTTTATGGGATAGCCGAGACAGAAATTCCCATTGGAACAACAAAGACTGGCCATCACGAGGAGCTCTGTCGCCAGGCCAAAAAAATGTAATTAGGAGAAGTTTGGTTCCTTCTGACAAAATCCTGCTACCTCCTCTACACATAAAGCTAGGGCTGATAAAACAATTCGTAAAGTCTCTCAATAAAGAAGGTGAATGTTTTAAGTACTTATGCTCCAAGTTCCCACGATTAAGTGATGCAAAGCTAAAAGAGGGGATCTTTGTAGGCCCAGATATTCGGAAACTTTTCACTGATCCACATTTCACTCAGACCATGAATGAGAAGGAGAAGGAAGCTTGGAATTCTTTTAAAGATGTTGTTGAGAAGTTCCTTGGTAACGTGAAGGATCCCAACTACAGAAGTATCGTGGAACGCATGTTGAAGGCATTTCAATTACAAGGTTGCAACATGAGTTTGAAGGTTCACTTCTTACATTCGCATGTGGACTATTTTCCGGAAAACTTAGGGGAAGTAAGTGAAGAACAAGGGGAAAGGTTCCATCAGGACATCCAGAAAATGGAACGTAGGTATCAGGGCAAATGGAACGTAAACATGATGGCTGACTATTGTTGGATGCTGCAGCGTGAATCATCTGAAGAGTCATACAGCCGGAAACGAACACGGAGAAATTTTCAAGAGAAAAAAATACGTTTTCATAAAAATAATAACTAAATATGCCACTGTTAATTCTGAAGCTGTTATTTCTACAGATTTATGTATTTTGTACAGTAAACAACATTGAAATAACTAAAAGATCATGGAAATAAATGAAAACTCTTATTCGCCAATTCTGTTTTCTTTTAATGGTAGTACCTCTGCCCTTACTTGAGATTGAACAATTTCCTTACGTGATAGAGAGGGACTGACCTCATGTTCGGCTTCAGCACGCCAAGGAGCATAGAGATTGACCAAAATCATCAAATCAAATTTCAGAAAGATTATTTTTGTAGACCTGTGTAATTAGAGAATTATTCTCTATCGTATCAAATTCATTCTTATGTTGCAGGAAGTAGTACTAGCCCTGACATCCCCACAGCTGCATGTTTCACCTCAATAACTGCGACCATGAGATGGTAAATACCAACGTCAATTGAGACTCCTCTGTCCGAAGAGGGCTGTAAATTCTAACAAATCAGCCAAGAGACCAGTAAGCCTATTTCAACGGTGTCGAAAATCAAAAAATGATTAAGAACGCAGGATAGATTGAAAAGTGGGTCGAAAACAGGGCGTCCTAAACTGCTGTTCGTAAGGGATATACGCTCTGGTCTCTCTTCAAAACGTATAAGGCTGCGTTTAGGAGCCCAGTGTTGCTTTTTCAACAGATATTAAGAAAATTTATCTTACAACATATGATCTTATATGATAATTGTCCAAACTCTGAGAATATAAGGATTTCTTCTTAAAAGAAGGTGCAACACTGAAAAGAAAATGGCGATTTCTGACAATTCACTCTTCTGTAAATAACAGTTTCAAACTCGTGGCCTCCGAACTTTGAA
This sequence comes from Gonocerus acuteangulatus, assembly GCA_946811695.1. NCBI lineage: Eukaryota > Metazoa > Arthropoda > Insecta > Hemiptera > Coreidae > Gonocerus > Gonocerus acuteangulatus. The sequence continues at coordinate 36,419,289 of OX328123.1, forward strand.
TCCTAGAAGATTTTGACCCAGCCTACGAGACTTCCCGGATCAAGAACTACCAGTGTTCTAAGTTTGGTCGAAATCGGTCAAACGGTGCAGATTTGAATAAGGAACAATCATACACGGATGGTATGTTTAGATTTAGTCAGTCAAAAACGCTTTGACCTAACGATGGTTAAGCTCTCAGGACCGAATAAAATTGACTGAGAGGAGATCGTTGACCGTTGGTAATGCGAAGAACTCGCCAGGGTTCTGACGTAGTATCTTAATGAAACTATTTTTTATAGGAATAGGAGATGACTTCTTTATCAATTTTGTCATTAACAGGGTTATTGTCTAAGTGGATAAATATAGATTCGGAGGCGTTTATCATCTTATAAAGAATTCATCTCCTCTACCTACTCCAACATTTTCCATTTATTGGATGGATTGCATCATGAGGTCAACCTCATTAGCAGGGTCACTCCTAAAATGCGTTGTAAAAATAAACTAAATCAATTCATTATGACAGGGGAGGGGTAATCAGGACCTAAATTACTAATTTGCCACTAAGACCATAAGTTTTGTTATATGTCAGCGAAACTCGGTATTCGTTGTGATCATCTACAGAGAAAAATGTAAAAAAAACTAATTCGGATCACCAGGAGGGGAGGGTGTAAGACGGGACCCAAAGTAGTTTTCGGTTTCCTCCCTATGGAGGGAGGAACCGCCCTAAAAAGCAAAGGGCATAGCAAAAAAAATCAAAAACACGAGGTTGCAGGAAGAATAGAGAGTGGACCAACTCGCAAAGTAAAGAGCATAACTACAACTTCAACTCAGAAGGCAAAGAAACGTTTTTCGCTGTTCTTTGCTCGCTCGCCGCTCAACTCTGTAAGCACCCCAAGCTTATTTTTCCGGATATTGTTGCACAAATCTACTCTCGAGTACGTATCCGTCAAGTATAGATCAGAAATGGTAGATATTTCTGGCCAGAATCCCCTAGATCACGATTTAATGGCCAAAGCCACGTTGAATGCACCGGTTCCCATAGATCACCGAAGTTAAGCAAAGTCGGGCGTGGCCAGTACCTGAATGGGTGACCGACCACGTGCCGTTGGCATTATAAAAAGAAAAGGGTGGCAACCTGTAGATAGCCCGGCGTTATTGCCGAATTGTTGATGCGCCGTTAAACACACACAAAAAAAATCACGATTTAATGCCGATTATATGGCTGATTATTTTTTCTAGAACGGACTAAGTCCTAGAAAAATTTAATTTTTGCAAGCACAACCCCCTCATTTGTAAAAGTGATAAATGACATTCCCGCAGTCAGCCTATGAAACTATGAATTTAAGTACGTATCTTAAATAAACAGTGGCTGGTAAAATCGTGAGCAGTTTAGTAGGGGGGCTCCTTGCGGCGGCCAGTAGGGGGGGGGACCATTAGGGAAGCCAGAAATGAGCGAACAGACATATATATATATATATATATATATATATATATATATATATATATATATATACAAATTTGAACCACCGTTATTTTCGGTCTCTAGGGGTTCTGAAACGCGAAATTTTCTAGTCGGCACTTCCGGATTGTTTCATTGTATCAACCTTATAAGCGGGGTTCCTCCCTATGGGGGAAGGAGGAACCGCGCTAAAAGGTTCTGATCAATGTTTTGATTAGGCGATGTCAAGCGGAGAAATATGTGCTTAAAACTTTAAAGTAATTGATTTCGTTTATTCGAACTGTTCTTTTAGCGCGGTTACTCCCTATCTCTATAGGGAGAACCCGCTTAAGAGGTTGACCTCACGACGCAATCCGGAAGTGCCGACTAGAAATTTTTTCGTTTCAGACCCCATAGATCAAGAAAATATAGGTGGCTCAAATTTGTATATATATATATATATATATATATATATATATATATATATATATATATATATATATTTATATATATGCTTGTCTGTTCGCGCTCTAGCAAGCTCAATAATGGTCCGATTTTAACAAAATTTGGCATAAAAATCTGTCGTTTAATTTGAAAGGTCAAGTTCGTTAACCAGCAGAATCCGCCCACTAGAAGATAGTGTTTGGCGCGAAATTCGCGCAAAAAAAATCGTAACGCTTACGTTTTTGAGTTTATATGCTTGCAGGTACTTGTTTTATAGGTTTCTTAACATAAGAAAACGAATGAAACCATTTATAAGGCGATATCTTTAACCGTTTCTGAGATAAGTGGAATCAATGTTTTTGTAAGTCATTATTTTTTTGTGAGTACTTAGAATCGCGGGGTTCAATTGAAATATTTTCTACATCTTGGAAATTAATCCCAACTAAGATGTTTAAATTTTGGTTATGTTTGGATTTAACGAAGTATGTGAAAACAATTATTTTATTAATAGACATGAAAAGTTTTCGGATCTCCATACATTTTTCGTAAATATCTCGATAACGGTTGGGAAATCGTGGTAAGTGGAAAGTAACCATTCGAATGCTTACTAAATTCTCTACAACAAAGGTTCTAAAGCAATATTAGATTGGCCAACGTCAATCAGAGATATAAGTGCTTAAAACTTAAAAAGTGTTTGTATTGTTCTTTTGAAAGGGGTTTTCTCTTTGTTTATCTCACTTTTTAATTGGTTGTTTCGAGTTTTAAATTGCATTTATCAGTAAAATTAGTATTGTAGTAAAATAAGCTAAGAAACGGTGAAAGGTATTGGTTATAAGTTTCGAGTGGCTGTTGTAATCATGATGGCAGTGGCTAATCATGATGACGTAGTTTGTTTTGAATTTGTTTTCCATATATGTATGTATATATTTGTGTATGTGGGCATATATATGTACAGGGTGTCCCAAAAATAATGGTCATCCGTTTGCCAGATGATTCTCCAATGTGAGATCGGAAAAAATAACCCCCATATTAACCCCCGCAAAATTGGCCTTGAAATGTTATTCAAGATCAAATTTTTTTATTGCATATTTCGAATCTACGAGTCATGAGGATGAAAAAAGTCAACGGCACCATAGGTCAGAAATGACTCCTTATGGTCAAAATGACCATTAACAGCGTATACGTAGGCCATTCTATTCCAATAGACAAATGGTGGCTGATTTAGATTTTTTTTTTTTTTTTTTACATGTTCTATTAGCATTGCCTTACACAAAAAAACCTCGTTTGAATTTATTTAAAAGCATCTTCTAGTATAAAAAATTACAAGTATATTGAAAAACGAGCCTCTCAGCGGCATTAATAAGAGGACTATAAGTCATATTTTACAATTGACAGAAATGCTTCCATGAGGTTACCCTCAAAGCTTATCAAGAGCTCTTTGTCATAACTTTCAATCAATCGCTGAAATTACTCATTAAGGATTTCACAGGTCATGTATGAATTTCATGAACCAGCTAATCCCTCCCAGACTAGAGGATAGAATACTTCTAAAAAAAAAAAAGTTTCTACCTAAAAAAAAAAAAAAAAAAAAAAAAAAAGAAAAAAAACAACTTTAAAGTTGTAAGATTATCATTCCAGCGCCCGTAGCAATTGGGACTGTTCTGCAGCTTCAATATTTCGGACTTAATTCTTGAGGCAAACTACTAACCTTGCTTTCGAATTCCTCCTCACTCCACTTAGGACCTGGCGAGAATTTCTCATAATTCTTTCAAATGGCCATGTTATTCTCGTCCATTTTGCCTGCTGTGGACGATGACACTGGATGACGAACCTTCGTCAGCCCACAATACCCGCTGGAGGAAGTTTGGAGGACGTTCCAACTTGTCCAGAACCCCCCCCCCCCTGCAAAACAATTATCTCTGCTCCTGATCCCCGGGCCTCAACTCCAGAACTTGCTGTGTTCTGAAGGGAGACGTTCTTCCCGAAGGATCCGGCGGACCGTCATCCTCGAGACTCCCGTAGCTTGGGCCAATCTTCTCAGCTCCATAGTAGGCCTGGATCAGGCGAGGGCAATTATTCTATCCTCTATTCTGGAAGGGACTGGATGGTTCATGGAATTCCTACTTGACTTGTGAAATCCCTAATGAGTGATTTCAGCGATTCAATGAAAGCTTAAAGCAAAGAGCTCTTGATAAGGTTCGAGAATAACCTCAACAAGGCATTCCTGTCCATTGTAAAATGTGAGTTATGGTTCTTCAATGAATGGCGCTGAGAGGGCCGTTTTACAATACACTCATAATTTTTTATACTGGAAGATGCTTTTTAAAAAATTCAAAGGAGGTATTTTTGCATAAGGCGATGTTATTAGAAACTTTAAAAAAATAAATGAGCAAAATCGGCCACCATTTGTCGATTGGAATGGAATGGCCATTTTGACACTAAGGAGTCATTTCTGACCTATGGTGCCGATGACTTTTTTTATCCTCATGACTCGTAGATTCGAAATATGGAATAAAAAAATTTGACCTTGAATAACATTTCAAGGTCAATTTTGCGGGGGTCAATATGGGGGTTATTTTTTCCGATCTCACATTGGAGAATCGTCCGGCAAACGGATGACCATTTTTTTTGGGACACCCTGTACGTGTATGTATGTGTGTGTGTGTGTGTGTGTGTGTGTGTGTGTGTATATATATATATACACACACACACACGAATATACATATACATATATGACAACGAATTTTTGGTTGTTTAGAATAGAGCCTTCTCAGGAGTAGTCAAAGAGTAAGTACGTTTTCAGTACATAATTGTATTGACTTATACAGATTAAGAATTATCCGTTTCTGTGTAAGTTGGCTACTGTCAGTTTCCTGTGATCTGTGATGATAATTTATTCCATTTCTTCGAGAAGTACGTAACCGCGCTAAGATGACGCAGTTCCTGCGAGTCGGACTTTTTGAGTTTATATGCTTGCAGGTACTTGTTTTATAGATTTCTTAACATAAGAAAACGAATGAAACCATTTATAAGGCGATATCTGTAACCGTTCCTGAGAAAAGTGGAATCAATGTTTTTGTAAGTCATTATACTTTTGTGAGTACTTAGAATCGCGGAATTCAATTGAAATACTTTCTACAACTTGGAAATTAATCCCAACTAAGATGTTTAAATTTTGGTTATATTTGGAGTTAAGGAAGTATGCGAAAAAAATTATTTTATTAATAGACATGAAAAGTTTTCGGATCTTCATTCATTTTTCGTAAATATCTCGATAACGGTTGGGGAAATCGTGCTAAGTGGAAGGTCCCCATTCGAATACTTTCTAAATTCTCTACAAAAAAGGTTCTGAAGCAATATTCATATGGGGCAACGTCAATCAGAGATATTAGCGCTTAAAACTTAAAAAGTGTTCGTTTTGTTGTTTTGAAAGGGTTTTTCTCTTTGTTTATCTCACTTTTTTATTTGGTTGTTTCTTGTTTTAAATTGCATTTATCATTAAAATTAGTATAGTTGTAAAATAAGCTAAGAAACGGTGAAAGGTAATGGTAATAAGTTTCGAGTGTCTGAGATAATCAAGATGGCTGTGGCTAATCATGATGACGTATGCATAGTTTGTTTTGAATTCTCCTATCTATATAAACTTCCTCATAGCCTCCAACTGAAGTTATCGTTATTTCTTATTTTGTAGAAAGATTTAACCCACAACAGAATGGAATTTTATTCGCCTTGAAGAACATATTTACAGTTTATTATAACAGTAAAAGGAATTTGCTAGAAAAACAAGATACTTAAAATGACAACGAATTTTTAGTTGTTTAGAATAGAGCCTTCTCAGCACTAGTCGAGGAGTAAGTACATTTTAAGTACAAAATTGTAATGACTTATACAGATTAAGAATTATCCATTTCTGTGTAAGTTGGCTAGTGTCAGTTTCCTGTGATTTGTAATGCTAATATATTCCATTTCTTCAAGATGTACGTAACCGCGCTAAGATGACGCAGTTCCTGCGAGTCGGACTTTTGTAATGTGTCGACGAAACTCGGCATTCGTAATGGTAATCTAGAGAGAAAAGTGAGATGTGAAAATGAACTAAATCGGTTCTTTAGAAGGGGGGGGGGGAGTTACTCCGGACCTAAATTACTAATATACTCATACCGGTCATAATGTCTGCTGTATTGTAACGAAACGCGGTATACGTCGTGGGTAAGTCATGAGAAAAAAGTGTTGTAAAAATGAACTAAATCGGTCGATCAGAAAGGGGGGCTTACTTCCTACTATATTTCAATAGAATAGCCCGCCAGACGTAGGTTTGCTAGGCCGCCGCAAGGAGCGCTTTCTACCACTAGAGGGACTGTATCGTGTTCGTGCGTCAGATCAAAAGACGAAAATATGTTTTTCTGCCTTCATTATGTAGTGTACTATCATGTATAAACATAACTCTAGAAGGAAATTAATTACAAAATTAATAATTGAACAGTTATTCATTACAAAATTAAAAAGAGAACTATTCATGTTTTTATTTTATTTATGTAGGATATTTTAAGCAAATTGTTCTGGAAACCAGTCGACAATACCCAAATTTTGAGGAAAAGGCTTAGTTATGCAGCTTCTGCGTGAAGGACTTTTTTGTAACAGTTTTTTTCCAGTTTAGTCACCGCAAAAGCATATTTATGCTAATAAATTAACTTATTTTGTTCTTACCCAAGACAAAGATATTAAAAAAAATAGTTTTTTATCTTAATCGAAAAACATTGAGAATTTTCATTCTGGGGGCTTAGCCCCCCCCCCCTTCGCTGCCGCTATATTTGTGAAGTTTTCTGTCATTATGAAGTAAGAAACTTGCTCTTTCCCACTAATATCACATATGTTGGATTAATTATTCGAACAAGGAATTGGTGTTAATTTTAGGAAATCGGTTTTATATTTACCATACCGAGTTCAATAGAAATCTTGGCTAAAGTGAGAATATTATATTGAGAAAGGCGTTTTACTTTCACACTGGAAACACTGCTTAATAGTTTTTTACACTGAAGGCAGGTTATGTTGCCATTCTCCACAAACCAGTTCGTTGGATTAATGGTGTTTTGGAGGGTGTCGTAGTTTGTGGAAGTTCTAGATTTTTTATTGTTGTTATTTTAAATAATTGCTGTTTTAAGTGAGTATTACCTTTTAGTTGATTGCTTCAGGTAAACGAATTTTGACCTCCTAAAACATTAAATAAAAAGTTGCTAGATACTTGGGAACATCCTGCTACTCCTAAATAAGCATTCTTTTTTTTTTTTTTTTTTTTTTTCAAATACTCTCAATGTATAATGCCAGCTAATTTCATTTATAAGGATTTAATAACTAAAATTATAAATATAATAACCTAATATAAACAATTTTTCATTTATGGCAATGGTATTGAGCCATTTATTGTTAATATTTCATCTTTGAATTGAAATGTTTACATTTTGTTTAATTTTAACAAATATTATGCTTAATATTAAAGTTTTTGTTGTTTATTTTTAAGTATTTGTCCATTCTTCAGCCATTTGGAAATTTGTATAAGTTGTTTCATTTACTAGCAATTATAACACTACATTCTGACCAGTTTGATTTATGTGAGTGATATCTGAAACACATTTAATTTTTAGATAGTAGGAACTGAGGTAGAACTGAAGTTTCGCGTCCTCAAAACCGATTTCTTTCAAATTTTGTACAATAACGTATTTTGATGCACTAAACACGAATCCGTTAAATAAAAAAGTTCGCAATCGACTAGGAAAGAAGTTATTAAGCACTCAAGTTCACTGTTATGCGAGTTATGAGGCCCAATATAAACTACTAAGCTTGTCAACATGAAAAACTTCAGTTTTACCCTGAAATGACAGTCAACAACAAACTTCCTTCGACAAGTAGTCACTACTTAAAGATTAATCCGCAACAAGCTCCATTATTGTATTATTACAGTGATCTTCTTTAAAAAGAAGATCAAAAGTTTTCCATTGAATGATGAACAAGTTTAAATAAAATATTGGGAATCTTTTAATCAAATCAATGCAAGATAACAAAACGAGTCCTGGATCATTCAATCTTAGTCAACTGAAAACTTTTAATAAAATGTTCAACTAATATATGTTATAAGATATATTGTGAAAATAAGCAAATCTGCTACTTAGGATTGGAGGGTTCACCTGGAACAAACCCCAAACCTTAGATTATAAATGGTTTTATTGTGAATGTGGGGTAGGGGAAGGTGAGTACTTAAATCACTGCACCATGTTCAGTTTTGTCATTAACTCTTAGAGAGTGGTTAACTGCTGGACAAGTTGATGGGGGGGAGGGAGTGCTTCTGATGCTGAATAAGTCCTATATTTTGTTAATAATAATTGAATATAATAAAACTTTTCTTGATAGCCTATTTTAATTAAGGTCTATAGTCGATACTTTTTTTGTTTGTTTGTTAATGAGCGCTTTTACTGCTAGGGTCATTAGCACCATATAGTCGATAATGTTTTTATTTTCTTTCAGCTTGTCATTATAAACAAATTATACTTTTTTGATATATAGTTAGCCCCACCTTGCAGTATTATTTGGTCCATACTGAGATTATCTATAAATATTTAAAGCAAATCCTTACATTTCCCTGAAAACAAAGTATGTAAATTAAAAAGTAACAAGAATTCCAAAAACATTCAAAGTATTCATAAGATATCTTTAAACATTGGGGGGGGGGGGGGTGGAGGAATAAAAGTAATCTCGTTACAACTCAATCTTCTAATTCCTAGGCATTGCCAACAAATCCACTTCCACCTCTTAGGGACTGTAATCAGTTTCCGTAAAACTGAAGTTTAGCGTCCTCAAAACCGATTTCTTTACCATTTTTCTCAACAACGTATTTTGATGCGCTAAACACAAATATGTTGAAAAAAATCGTTTTCAACTAGGAAAGAAGTTATTAAGCACTAATGTTCACTGTTTGGAAGGTTATAAAAGTAGGTGTAAACAGCGTATTTGTAAAAATGCGCATGCGCAGATATGTAACATTGGGAAACAAAGATCTCTTATTTGAAATGTTTATAAACCATTTATTCAAAAATATTGTCAATTTTAAGGGCATCCTTACCAGTCGTCACCCGTGGCTTATAGGCAGACGTGCTATGCGTTTCTGCCCGCTTCGCTCGCTCAAGCGGATATCAAAACGCTAGTCAATCCAACTCGATAAAACTAATAGAATTCTATTAATTTTAGCGAGTTGGATTGACTAGGGTTTTGATATCTTCTTGAGCGAGCGGAAAGGCCTAGCACGTATCCCTAAAAGTCATCGTAGACATTCTTCTTATCCTCCTTAGCTTTCTTCTTCTTCAGACGCGATGTTCGGTGGATATAAATCCCCAATCGCACCAAAAATCCCTTTAAGCGCTCTTCATATTTATGAGCACGTACAATGAGAAATTTGAGTAATTCTTCTCTATTGTTGACGAGAATAATATATTCGTTCAACTTCATTGCTAGTTTTTTATAAAATAAAAGTATGTTGACAATCAAAGTTCAGCAGGTGCGAATTAGAACGAACTAATTATTATAAAGGCATTAGCTAATTATTAAAGGATTTCTGGTATATAATACTTTTCATGAACGAAACAAGAAATGTGAAGAATGTTTCATTATTTAAAAAATGTTTGTGACTAAATAACTGCTGGTGAATTTAAATAATTGATGGTAAATTTCAATTAGACTTCTTTATTACGGACTTTTCCATGCCCGCGCATGCGCATGTTGACAAATGTAGTAGTTTCCATTAGGTCTAATAACCTGCATAACCTTGAACTTTAGTGCTTAATAACTTCTTTCCTAGTTGATTGCGAACTTTTTTTTTTAACGGATTCGTGTTTAGTGCAAATACGTTCAAACACGTATTTGCACGTTTAGTGCAAATACGTGTTTAGTGCAAGTACGTTTTACGGCGCATCTACAACTTGGCCATTAGCGCCAGGCTATCTAAAGGGTGCCACCCTTTTATAATGCCAACAGCACGTGGTTAGTCACCCATTCAGGTACTGAACACGCCCGACGTTGCTTAACTTCGGTGATCTACGGGAACCGGTGTATTCAACGTGGCTATGGCCATTGGCAAAATACGTTATTATACAAAATTTTAAACAAATCGGTTTTGAAGACGCGAAACTTCAGTTCTACCCATTTAAGTGACCATCCTTTTGGTGATGTTGACTGTCTTTTGAATAATTATGACTTCGTGAATATAAATTTTATGTTCTCGTTAATGGACATTTGTTTATATTGAGAATTATTTTATAAGATTTTGGAGCAAGGGTCGGAGTAGGGTACTTGGCTGAATAAAGAATTTTGTTCCTCCAGTGTGATGTTACAGCCCTCGATGCAGCCTTGTACTGGTCTCCTCATTGTGCTTAAAGATGCAAAATAATATTTTAGTCAGCAAGATTATGTGAGATTTATGTTTTCTCTTATATTAGTCAGGCATTATTGAAAATGAAATATTTTTATTACTACTATTAATTTTACTAAGAACATAATTACTTGGAAACTCCTGGCTTTATGTTTAGTTCTTCTCCTTTCTAAATATTATATAATAAATTAAATTAAATAAAAAAAAAAAAAAAAACCTTGTATGCAATTAAATCGTGATACAAATTTGTAATGTAAGCTACTGTGTCTACTTTTGGTACTTCCTGAAAAACGTCTCTGTACCAACTAGAGAAAACTAGAGAGGAGTCCATTAAGTTCAGCTACTTCTAATATTTACTAAATACTGTCATCTGGGGTGAGCTTGGACAGGTCGTACGAGTTTGGATAATAGTGCATGGCGCAGGAAATCACGTGACCTTGAGATAAATTTTCATTATGGTCATATTTGGCTTGACAAATACGATCGATATTACATTTTTCCCAAATAATTAAGCCGAAATCGCTGTGAGAACACTTTGAAGTAACGAATATTTTAACGTGAGTTGTAATTTCCATGATTTTCGAAATGCTAGAACACGTCTGAGTAAGTAATTAAACCCTAATTTTTCAAATTGTACAGTAAGTTTATACGTTTTCTAAAGATACATAAATAAATATATTTATTTTTTTTGTTCAATTCAGGAAAGTTAAAGGTTCATGCATTCATTTTTCTAGATTTTTACAAAAATTCGGTCTTTTGTTATTACGAGAAAACATCGAAAAAGTGCCCGAGCTCTCCTTAAATGACAGTATGTTTTTTACCAATGAAATTATTTTTCTTAAAACTGTACTTGTATTTAATTGGTACATACATTTTGTTTAAGCAACCATTTTTGTTTAAGTTAGGATGCGGTTAAGAAAAACATCAATACGATTTTTTGAAAAAAATCTGTATTAAGAATTTTTTAAGCTGTTCAAGGACGTTTTAATCTATATTAAGGAAGTTTTAAGGATCTACACGTCATGATAAATTTTGTTTTATGTATTCTATGAGTGCAATGTAGTCATTTAAATTATTTTGTTTTTTTTATGTTTAAATTATTATATTGTATGCTTGAGTTTTATTTATTAATATCTACATTAAATTTTCTTCTGTTTACCTAAAACTTGACATTTTGTCACTGCAAATTAAGAACTGCAATTAGGATTAAAACTGGACTTACGCCTTATAAATGTCTGCTGCTAGTGGTCAATTCACAAGAGAAATAACTGCAGAGAGAAGCACTGTTTATGTAGGGAGTGTGGGAAAGGGTTCACGGGCTTAGAATCGTCTGTAAATCCTTTCCCACACTCCTCACATTAATTGTGATAACACATGAGAGGATTTGCGCTGAAGAAAAACTCCAAGAACAAGAGGTGTCTGGAAAATTGGACGAAATTCAAGAATTCACAATGAGGAAGAATTCACAATGGTGAACAATGGATGTTGTTTGCTTTTCTGCTAGAGCATTCCTTTTTCAAAAAAACATTTAAGCTTCTTGGAACCTTTTATTTTCATTCTTTATAATTCTCTGAAGATTTTATTTTTCTTTGACTGTTTCTTCTATTATTTTTAGTTTTTGTAGAACCTCTTTGATTTGTTAGAACCATTTTTCTTGTTTTTTAGCACTTTCCTCCGAAGGAAAGTAGCTATCGAGGTTGCACTCATGATGGAATTTTTGAAAAATTTCTTCGAATCTTTATCAATCCTATCTAGTAGAGACCGAAAATGACCCCAGTTAAAATTTATATATATATACTAGCTGTTACCCAGTGTGCCATGCTACACCCACTTTCTATCTATGACTCTCCCCGTATCAAGATCTACTTGATAACTAGTTGTCTATACCCAGTTACGAAAATCGGTCAAACGATGTGAATTGGTTTTAGTTCATAATGTTAACGGCAGAGGCCAGCACAACAGCACTTCATCTAAAAGCCGACAGAGCCCAGTAGTAGTCGACTTCAAAGTGGCCGTCACAATCTGAATTGTTCAGTGTAGCCAATTTTTTTTAACAAAACTTTTGACCTTTTGACCAAATTTTAAAATTTGACTATTTTGACCTAGCCTAGGAGATTTCTCGAATCAAGACCTACCTGTGTGCCAAGTTTGGTCAATATCGGTCAAACGGTGTAAATTTGTATAAGGAACAAACAAATAAACAGACAGACATGTGATTTATATATATATGTTAACACGATACAGAACAGAGTTTTTGTTTGTTCGCCATGAAACTTGGTATATAGCGTTCCCTCATCAAACTATTAAACGAATTTGTTAACCAACAAAAGCGGTCCATTTGGAGGGGGGTTTACTCAGGAGCCAATGTAGTCATTTGCCAATAACATTCGTAATTTTTGTTATAGTTCAACGGAATTCGATATTCGTTGTGGTCAACTGAACAGAACTCTAAGGCTACGTTCAAGGTGAGGATTCATTCTGCAATGCTATCTTAGCTACTCTGATGCGCGCTCCCCCGATGTAAAACAAACACATGTATGAAGGTGGGATTGTTCATAGTGAGGATCCTTACTTACGATGCTATCTTCGCACCCTCGCAGTCACATCGGGGAAGAACAAATATTTTGTTTTATCCTCGCAGCGAGGAGGGAAGCCGTGATCTTGCATGGACTCTGATTGGCTCCCCCAGTCAACTCTAGGCTCATGCGCAGGTTACCTACCCCCTCTCTTTACTTCCTCAGCATTTATTGTGATTCCGTTGCAGTTATTCACAAAAATCTGACTCAAAGGAACTGCGTCATCTTTGTACAATTTATTTGATATCCTTAGTGCTATTTTTGACCAAGCATATATGCGTCTAAATGTTTCTTAAAACATCAAATATAGGTTCTTCGTACCGAGGCGATTCATTTGATACCCCAAATGGTTTCGGACGGAATGATGGGTTTCCAAAGGAAGTACAAACTGGCACCCCCCTCGCCCCGGAAGCGGAGTCAAACACAACTTTTCTGGATTTTTCGATTTTTTCCTTTAATAACACCCTCATATCTATCATCCTGCAAAATTTCAAACCTCTAGCATCATGGGAAGTGCCTAATAATTTTGATGAGTCAGTGAGTCCTATAAATCCCGATTTCCGATCGCTTATATCTCAGAAACTATTTGATGTAGAATTATGAAAATTTCCAGTTTTACTCACATCTAGTCGTATAATACCTGTGTAAAATGTCATAACTTTATCTTTGCCTGGTTGAAAGTTATGAGAGGATAAAAATCGGCTCTAAGACCTCGTGTAATATACACACAGTATGCTTAGGCCGGAACTTGGCCTGGCCCACTACCGTGCGCCTAGATAAGCTTTTATTGGTGCAAATGAACTTAAATCTTCGTTAAAAATATAGAATTTAATCTCAACAAAAAATTTTATTCTTTGCATAGGCTGGATAGGAGGTGAACATATCAAAAGTCCTCGCCCCTAGCCTTTAAGCCGGGTGGGAGGGGGGGTTTAGAAGGTCCCATTTTTCGGGTTTTCACTTATATCTCGGAAACCCTGCGTCCTAGCGACATGACTATTCTATAACAAATGAAAGCTGATTAAATTTCCTACAAGTTCTATTCAATAAAGTTTTTCGAGATATTTTTAGTTTTCGAAATATCCGCTCTTGAAAGTCTGTCATTTTGGGGGAAAACACTTTTGCCGCATATTTTTCCCCCGTTTTGACCGGATAACTCTTCAACGATGCACCCAAAAAATAAATGTCGGTTATGGGGTCGTAGAGTATTCCATTCGCTTCAATAATATATATAACTTTGCTATTTTATGTATTTTCCTTCAACTGTGAAAACAGTTTTAGTGTTCATCGAGATATCTTGCAACAACTCACGACCAATGAACCGTTCAATTTCTCACCATTTCCAGTCATTGTATTGTCCAAAATATACTCCATTATGTAAATATAAGTAGTACTGGAAGTATCAATAGTACGAAATATATAATTTTGGGCCTCAGACCAGTTATTCACACTCAATTATATAACATCTTGACCATTATATTGGCAATGGTTTTGTTAAGACCAAGTGAGTGCGTATATAACATTTGAAAGAAAATACATAGAATAGTATTGTAATATATATTACTGAAGCGAATGGAATGCTCTACAACCCCATAACCGACATTTATTTTTTGGGTGCATCGTTGAAGAGATATCCGGTCGGGAATAGAAAAAAGTGTGTTTTTTCCCAAAATGACAGACTTTCAAGAGCGGATATTTTGAAAACTCAAGATATCTCGAAAAACTTCATTGAATAGAACTTGTAGGAAATTTAATAAGCTTTCATTTTATATAGAATAGTCATATCGCTAGGACGCAGGGTTTCCGCGATATAAGTGAAAACCCGAAAAATGGGACCTTCTAAACCCCCCCTCCCCCCCGGCTCAAAGGCAACGGGTGAGGACTTTTGATATGTTGACCGCCTAACTAGCCGAAACAAAGTTATGAAGTTAAAGATTGTGTTCCATCTATAACTGTTCGTTGACTGGACTGCTAGGAGCATTTCGGGGGTATGGAATACTAACAATCTAGAACTTGGAATAGTTAGCCAACTAAAACGCTATTACACCCAAAAAAAATATTTTTTCTGAACTAAATAATCTTATTTATTTATTTTTATGGTTTTTTTTTTGCATTTTTTACAAGGGGGGGGGTCCCCAATATATACGCCCTCGACTCCACTCACGATGAATGTTCGAACTCGACTGCTTAGGATCTAACTGTGTCTACCGTAGGAGAAACATTTATTTTCTTAGTAGAAACACAAGTTCCTGTCTCTGACAGGAATCATATTTGCCTTCATTGAGCTCCATTCAATGAAATACCACGAAACAAATGTTTATCTGTCTAGGGAGGGAAGGTTTTCTAGAAACCCTCCAGCCGGTCTAGCTCTAGCGAGTTCCGAGATCGGTCACTTATTTCTCCTAGAGAAGACAGGACAATAACGGAGTCTTCAGTAATTTTTTTTTTTTTTTTTTTTTTTTTAATTTATTTATGAGCACCCCGCAATTGACAGCATTTTGCCCAGATACACATATAAAATGGAAATACATAATAATTATATGGAAATACAGTAAATGTAAAATATTTTAAACGCACAAGATGTGCAAATGCAAAAATGGCAAGCGTTCTGCTGAAAAATAAACTCACTTGCCATATGGATACTATGGTAAGTGAAAGAAAAAAAATACACACATTTTTGAAAATTTCAGAGGGCTGCATCTCCCCCCCATATACACCCATGGTTTTATTGGGGTGTTCAAAGCACCCCACGTCCCTACTTACAAAGGGAGGTGGAAAGAGTAAACCCTACTTAAGGGTTAAAAGGAGAAGGGAAAACATCGATGGTGAGTCAGCATGAACACCCTCCATCTATGTAGAATACATTGAGGTAAAACGCGAGGAAGGGCTCATCGAGGCAGCTAAGATAGCATCTTCACCATGACCGTAGCCTAATGACTTGTGCCTCCTTCCTCTAGAGCCCTGGATTTATTGGTGGGAATTGGGAAATGTAATAGTTTAACAATTCATAAGTTTACCAGTAGAATTATTATTCCAAATAATAGCAATTATTCCAAGTAAATGCCCTCAACCTCCTTCCAAATCCTCTTCTTCTCCTGACCCCTCTCTACTCTGCCCCTTCCTCCTTCCTTCCCTAATTTACCACATCCTCCATCTTTCCTTACCCTTCCTGTTACTTTATCTACTTTGATTGAAGAAAACAATGAAATAGGAAGTCAAATTCCCCCAAAAGGTGTGAGTGGGCCGATGCTGATTCCCTAGATCTCCAACACTGATGGCATTGAGTATACGGAGGTATATGTCTGTTCACGCCTGTAAAAAATAAGAAGAAAGGTTGGCCCAAGGGAAAAAAATATGGGCAGAATAAACAGTCTACTGATTCGTATGGAGCAATGGCGTAACAAAAGCCAAACTCCCTCTCCTAGAGCGGCCGCACACACTCGTATTTTTATTTTTTTTACTTAGCCGCTCGTTACTAATCATCATTTTCATGTTTATCTTACATGAACGACGACGTATATTACTTGAAACGATTTATTTACTACAATTTGGCTACGCAGCAAACCTACAATAACCATTTAAAACAAAATTTACTTAATTTTCTTCCCTATATTTTTATTTCATTCCGATACCACTGCTTGTTTTTAGACGTGATTTTCAAATGTAGCAATGATTTTTTTTTTTTTTTTTAATAAACTACTCCTTTATTATTTAGAGTTTCACTAAAAAAAAATGCCCCTAAGAACATTTTACTATGCACACGTCTCACAGACGCATGTTACGTATAACTTTTAAAATTTGGATTTCTATTTCCATGCATTTTCTTAATCGAGAATCATGGGGCCCATTGCAGTTTGGACATTTGGGGGGGGGGGGGTGATGGACAAGGATCCAAACTATGTGATGGGTTACCACGTCTTTTGTGACATACACATTACAGCCGAATGTCCAAACCTCTGACATTTTTAGGAAATGTACGTATGCACGTTTAACGCCTTCACTGCCAACTTCCTGGAAGCCGGGGCAAGCTATAACTTTGTCAGATGCCCTCACCCCGGGGCTCTCTCCTACCTGCCCTTGTATTGCTCTAGCACAGGCTGGGCAACCCACACAGGGTTTAGATTGTTTCTTGGCATTACTATGTGAACAGGTGTTGTGAGATAGTTATTCTTTTCTGAAAAATTTACTTTTTTTTCATAATTTACGTTTGTATACAATAATAATAATAATAATAATGTTCGGGCAATGATGACCTCGCAGTTTTTTGCCCTTAAGCACAAGTAAACAATAATAATAATGTAAATTGTAAAACCGTTTATATTTATTCTGTATGGTTAATTATTGTGGAAAATGTTCTTTAGATCCTATAATGTCTAGATGTAATGGGGAAAAACAACAGCAGTCATGGGTTCTCATTTTTTAAAAAATATATACATAATAACTAATTCTCTTCAAAAGAGTTATAAAAAATGCCGTTGTTTTATCATTTAATTTAATGTGTAATTATTCGTTTTAGTGTCATGTTTTGCATCTTTATAATATAGTTATCGGTTTATTAGATTAAAGTACAGGAGACACTTTTGGGCTGACAAGTCAACGTAGCGCTACAAAAAGTAGTACCTGCGTTCCTGTTCCGGGTCATTCCGTGTCAAATCAACACAGTGATTTTTTTTACCATCTCAGATTTGAATGACATTTAATGAGGAGGTAGCCTTTGTATAGACTAAGAAAAATACCAAATATTATTGAAAAATATCAACTGATTTGGAAATTACAGCTATGTAAAATTTCAAAAATTGTCAAAAAATGCCGATACCTTAAATGTTTGAATTGCTATTGTGGCTCTTATATTTAAGCTAGAGAGCTGGGAGGGGTGTTATTTTAAAGCTCTTTGTACGAACTTTCTTATGACATGCAACACCATATAGGTTAGGAGGAAAAAAAAATTCTCGAATTCAAAAACAAAATTTGATTTGTACATATCTCAAAATGCGTATTTTTAAAAATTTTCAAAATTTTATATGTTTTTCTAAGTGTATTTGAGAACTTATTCCTAAAGTTTTATGATGGGATTCCAATGGGTTAACCATTTATTAATTTTTTTGTTTTTTTTAAGACGCTAATATTTTGGACGATATACAAAACAGAATCATATATGTATATGTTATGTACTTGCAATTGCAACACAACTTCAAATCTCTTTAAAATGTTTACACATAATCTTTTTTTATTAAATAAAATTTTTTGATAAATCAGAATTATATCAGTAAAAGCACTTTTATTTAAAAATAGAATAAATCAGTACTAAATTAAACTTATATTATCATTACATTTTCTAATGATGTAATGGGAAGGCCCGGTGGCGATGAGTGTCATGGTGTGAGCACTTAACACTCTGAGCCAAGGGTCGTGGGTTCGATACCCACTATGGGGTAGTGGCTTTTCTTTAGAAAAAAGAAAAGGCATCAGCCCTATTCTGGCTAGAAAAGGGTGGTAACCTATTGATAACCTATCTGAAAATTCTGAGTTAATAATAATGGACGTTAAAATGTAAATAAATAAACATTGTCTAATAACAAACCTTAAACAAAATTTTACTTGCCTTCATCAACAAAACTACTTTAAGGAGATGAAAAGTAATGCTGAGTTGCTTATGTCTTATCCTGGAAAGCTTCATGTGATGTTTGAGTATCATTTTCTGTGTGTAAACTCTTCCAGTTGGTATAACGGGATTAAATTTATACAATATATCATTATTTATTTAAATTTTGAGCATCCATTATAATTAACTGGCATCCCAAAAACATCAGGTTTTTGTGGAAATGAAAAATATGGAGGAGGCCCAGCAGGGTGCAAGAAGGTGACCTTACTTAAGCTTCATTTTTATACAAAACATATGCCAACCATCATTTAGTGTCATATGTAGCACTTACGTAACCTCTTACATCCTTTATTAATAGTTTTTCTAATTATCTTATACTAGACACAGTTTCAACGCTATGCTCAAAAGAAAAATACATTACTTTGATTTTTAAACGGTTTCATCTGGTAAAAAATCATGATATTGTTAATGCCTTTTCAAAACTATCACTTAAGAAATTTCCAGTTTCTACATACTCTTCTTGCGTGACATAGGTAATTAAATTTTATTTGTCATCTTCTTAAAGTAGTTTTGTTAATGAAGGCAAGTACAATTTTGTTTAAGGTTTGTTATTAGAAAATTTAATGATAATATAAGTTAAATTTAGTACTGATTTATTTTTTAATAAAAATGTTTTCACTATTATAATTATTATTTCTAATTAATCAACCAATTTTATTTAATAAAAAAAGATTATGTGTAAACATTTTAAAAAGATTTGAAGTTGTATTGCAATATGACATGTATAGCTACATATATGATTTTGTTATGTATATCGTCCAAAATATCTTTAAAAAAAAAACAAAAAAATTAATAAATGGTGAACCCATTGGAATCCCATCATAAAACTTTAGGAACAAGTTCTCAAATACACTTAGAAAAACGTATAACATTTTGAAAATTTTTAAAAATACGCATTTTGAGATATATACAAATCAAATTTTGTTTTTGAATTTGAGAAATGTTTTTCCTCCTAACCTATATGGTGTTGCATGTCATAAGAAAGTTCATGCAAAGAGCTTTAAAATAACACCCCTCCCAGCTCTCTAGCTTAAATACAAGAGCCACAATAGCAATTCAAACATTTCAGGTACAGGCAATTTTTGAAATTTTACATAGCTGTAATTTCCAAATCAGTTGATATTTTTCAATAATATTTGGTATTTTTCTTAGTCTATACAAAGGCTACCTCCTCACCAAATTTCATCAATTTCTGAGATAGTGAGGTTGAAAATGTTTGTTTTTTGTGTTGATTTGACCTGGAATGACCCTTCCTTCAGACACAAAATTATGAGTAGTTCTATCATTAATTATGGAGGAAAGAATTTAGGTCATTCTTATAAAATATTCTGAAACAATTTTCATTAGTTCTGGTATCACTCTAAAAAGAAAAAGTCCTGAAAAAAAGTATTTTACTTCTATTTAGTGAATATTGAGGAGTAATTTTAGATTTTTAAAGTAATTCCAACTTCCTTATTGGGGTCTCCCGTGGTCTAGTGGCTAGCGCCTTGGATTCATAAGGGGGAGATGGTGGGTTCGATTACCACCTCCGGCAGGAATTTTCTTATCTCAGGGCTCGCTGGGAAAATTCCTCGTTGCACCCTGGATGTCGGCGCTAATGACCTTGATATAGATGCGCCGTACAAAAAAAAAAAAAAAAACAGATAAGAGGTGTAATACTATTATTTACACTGTAGATAATTTTCAATGCCTCTGATCACAAATTAGAAATCAATTAAAAAATTAGAAATAAAAAAAAAATTTGATTGCACGTTTTTCAAGTAATGCTGCTAAATTCACATTTTTTGTAAAACACATTTAGAAGATTTTCCAAATCTATGACCCTCTATGATTTCAGGTTGGCGATAATAGAAGCACTAGTCGGTTGACCACCTCAAATTCATGATCCTGATCCTGCAGTATTTATCCATATGCCAGAACCTTGTCTGAAAGGTTACAAATGGGAAATAATTAGGAGGAGACGCATAAACTTCTGGAATAAAGAGAAAAATTAGAAAAAAACACTCTGTATTACTGTACTTATAGCCCTAATCAACCATAATGTTATTTAGGAAATTTCATAATTGTAAGTAATTATTGTTAGCATAAGTATAGTAATAAATAAGTGTTAGAATAGTATGTTAGTTAGTGAAATATTGTAGCATAAAGCAGATAATAAATAATAGTTATAGATTTTACTAATAAACTAAGAAGATTGTAAATAAATAATATAAAATAATAATGCAAAATAAATTACACTTATATGACGAATTTATTTATAAAAGAAAAGTGTATTATATTAACTTTGACATAATAAAATCACAATATTATCTTCCTGCAGGGGGGGGGGGGAGATTTCTTAATGGTCACATGAGCCCTTTGGGGCCCGCCTTACCACATTGTTAAAAGGGTGCAGTGAGCCCTGCTGTATTGACCCGCTTTGCTCTGTTGTTTTCTTTTTCAGGGGCCCCAGAATAAGAGTCATAATAATTTGATTGTTAGTCGTTAAGATTGAAGTATAATTTCAATGTAAATTATCACAAATAAATATGTTATTAGCCAAATGCCTCGTCATCTAATTAGTGATGCGCATGAATGTATTAACTAGATTCCCTCTGTTCCTAGCAAAAACACGGGCAAGGGAATAGGCTCAGAAGAATCAGCAGGAAAAGAAGTCTCTTTCGATTTTGACTATTGTCTGGTACTGTAAGAAAACATGATAGGTGTAGCATAAGTGGGAGGCGGCTCGCCGTCGGCAGTGAAATACCACTACTTTCATAGTTTTCTTACTTACTTGGTAAAGCGGAGGGCGTCGTCGGAGTTTCTGCACTCTAGCGCAACGGTATTCTTGCACCAAGGGTTGTCGGCGGCCGGACGGTCGTAGGGAGGCCCGTGGTAGTCCGCTTCTGTTCTGCCGTGCGCGTCGACCTTGCACTCTTGGTCACGATGTCCTGCAACACACTCCCCAGCATGTTCCGAACCAAGGACACTACCAGGCAGGAAGTTTGACTGAAGCAGTACATCTGTCAGAAAGAACAGAAACCTCGCGTCGAGCAAAAGGGCAAATGCTGGCTTGATTGGTATTTGCACTCAGTTGACACGCCGCTGGTGTGACGCTACCATCCGAGGGATTAGGCCTGAACGCCTCTAAGGCTTATACCCATCGTTATATCATTTGTTATACCCAATGATATAAAAATGGGTTCCAGAGTCAAGATGCTAAATGCTATTTGACTCTTTTAGGTGGTCAGTCTCGTGCCAGCCATCGCTTGACCCCCTCATATAGGAAGGCTTCGGTACATTCCAGTCGCTTTCCCCGGTAACTTGGTCCCCCCCCCCTTCACGGAGGAGTTAGATGTCGGGAAACTCCTGAATTTGACAAGTCCCTGATGATGTGGTGTTTCTAGGTTCTGCTTCCACTTGATTTGGGTAAGTCCGTGTCCATGCCAAGGTCTCCCAGAGGATCCTGCTTACCTTCTGAGTTACCCCATTAGGGAAGTCTGGATTTTCACATTTTGAGCTTGTAGAGAGTCAATGTTTTGGTGACTCAGGCCCGTAATGCTCATCACCTAGTCTACTGGTGGGGCTGACATCTAGACCGACACACAGATCCTCTTGATAGAGAGGATCTACTCAGCCTCATCACAGATCCCCAAATCTGCCATATGTGAATTGTATGGACCGTGCATATTGTGTGCATAATTTTATTAAACATTTTTTGTGGGAAATTGAATATGTCATAAATTGTGTTCAATATAAATTTAAAAAATAGTAATTGTAACAGTAACTTTAAATATTCACTTTGATGTACAAGTATTGATTTTGAAGGGATTGACACTGTTGATACTGTTACAAACACTTGGCATTCTTTTTTATAATGTTTTATTTTCATTCTAAATCAATGTAAATAAAAGTCTTGTCATGCAGGAACTGCTTAACTAAGAACTTTCCTCAGAATTTGCTTTAAATCTACTATATATTTGTCAAATACCACTCACTCACTGACCTATCATCCCCCAGCCCAAACCACTCGACAGAAAAATTTGAAATTTCGCATGTACACTCTCCTTAGCATGTAGACACTCGCTAAGAAAGGATTTTTTGATATTCGAATTTTTAAGTATTTTTAGAGGGGTTTAAAGTTTAAGTTGGTTAGAGCAGGCAAGCCTAGGCAGCATGCGTTGCTAGGACGATAAAAGAACAGCTGTTAACGTACTGTATCTATTTCATAGTATTATTCTTAATTGAGGTTAATTTCAACTATGAATTACTAGAAATAAACTGTCCCTCATGGAATTTACTGTATTAATAAAAATGGTACAAATTAGAAGCAAAATGATGAGTTTTAAGCCTACCAAGTAACGGGAATGGGAGATCCTAAATTGTTAGTCTACACACATCTAAAACATAAAAAAGGAATCTGTTTTGCTACTTAATTGTCTAAAACAAATCGCCCAGTCAAATAGTAGAGGGGCTGGCCGCTGGCAGCGTTTTGCAGGTAGTTCTAATATCCGGAACCCTTGTACAGCTTCCTCACCTATTATCATCTCCAGTCAGAACACTTCTTGGTAATGCTCGCAAATATAATAGGTGTTTCCAAATGACATCTTGGAAACATAAACTTTTAAATTTTAACTTCCATTTATTATTGACAACAAATTTTAACCTGTAGTGGTGTAACTCCTGTTACTGGTAACCTATAGATAACGGGTTGTCTGTTTGTTGAACTGGTCCGAAGCGCCCCAGAGTCAAGAAACAATATACTTTGAGAACTTATCAGTTGATATATAACATATAGTATGACAGGAACCGTGCTATAATAAACTACACAAAATTATATAATAACATTAATTTTAATGATACATTATTTAACACAATAAAATAACTACTTATTTGCCGTGACAAAGCACGGGTATTCGGCTAGTAATCTATATAAATAAAATAAAAACATGAATAGTTCTTCTCTTTTACTTTTGTAATGAGCAACTGTTCAATGTAATTTGCTTTCAGAGTTAGGTTTATACATGGTACTACACTACGTAATGAATACACAAAAACTTAATATTTTCATCTTTTGATCGGACACAGGAATGGAATACAGTCCACCTAGTGGTTGAAAGCGTACCTAGCGGCTGCTTTGCCAACCTACATCTGGCAAGCTAATTCTATTTAAACATAGTACAAAGTAAGCCCCCCTTTCCGATAGTCCGATTTAGTTCATTTTTACAACAACTCTTTATCATGAGATACCCACAACGTATACCACATTTTGTTAAAATACAGCAGAAATTACGACCATTATGAGTATATTAGTAATTTGGGTCCGGAGTAAACCCCCCCCCCCCCAATGAACCAATTTAGTTTATTTTATTTATTCAGTTTATTTATTTAGCGATGACTAAACTGAAAAAAAGTGTTACAAAAAAGTGTTTGCTGGCATTTGTGCATGCGTGGTAGCCATATACGAAAAAGAAGACTATGTTATACAGTACATTACTTAAGTTTGTAGGGGGGACCTAAAGCATATTTATGTTCCTGAATTTGAGCAGAAGGCTCTAAACCAAATTAATTTTATTCATTTTAACAAAATTATTTTTACAATCCATTTTTCTCTGTAGAATACAGAGTTTTGTTGAAATCTAACAAAAATGTGCTGTTAGTAGCAAATTGGAAATGTTTGTCCGGTGTAAACCCTCCCCCTCCTGCTCTAATGAGGTGATTTAGTTTATTATACCGCAACAAATACCGAGTTTCGTTGAAATATAACTAAAATTACGGCTGGCATGGTCAAAGTAATGTTTTGGGCTCGGGGTAAACCCCCCCCCTCTTTCGGTAGGCCGATTTTGGTGGTTAACAAATTCAGTAAATTGTTTGCTAAGGTGCGCTATATACCAAGTTTCATGATGAAAAAACAAAAGCTCTAGCATCTATCGTGTTAAGAGACATATATATTTATGCACATATATATATATATATATATATATATATATATATATATATATATATATACTGCATATTTGTCAAATACCACTCACTGACTCACTGACCTATCATCGCCTAGCTAAACCACTCGACAGAAAAATTTAAAATTTTGCATGGACACTCCCTATAGAACGTAGACTCTCGCTAAGAAAGGATTTTTCGATATTTGAATTTTTAAGTGTTTTTAGAGGGGATTGAAGTTTTAGTTGGTTAGAGCAGGCAAGCCTAGGCAGCCTGCGTTTCTAGGACGATAAAGAACAGCTGTTACCGTACTTTATCTATTTCATAGTATTATTTTTAATTGAGGTTAATTTCAACTATGACGGCAGACCTTGAATTACTAGAAATAAACTGTGATTTTGTCCCTCATAGAGTTTACACCCTGGTGATGGTCCATCCGAGGTAATAATATCTTGAACCACTTTTCTTTTTTTTTTATTTATTTATTAATTATAGGTGCTTTGACTGCCAGGGTCAGCCCGAACCACTTGACACAAAAATTTGAAATTTTGCAAGGACAATCCTTTTAGTAAACACTCGCTAAGGAACGTCCTTTTGATATTCAAATGTTTAAGCACTTTCAGGGGGGTTTGAATTATTAAGAAGTTCCTCATCAGCTCAAAAATGGGCCGATTTTGATGACGTTTGGTACAAAAATCTTTCTTCTCATTTGAAAGGTCAAGTTCATTAACCAGCTGAATCCATTTACTGGAACATGGTTTTTGAGCAAACTTTGTGCAAAAAAATGAAAACGCTTACATTTTCGAGTCCATTTGTTTGGAGGTACTTGTTATATAGGTTCCTTAACCTAGGAAAACGAATGAAACCATTTTTAAAGCGATTTCGGTAACCGTTTACGAGAAAAACTGATAGAAATACTTTTCCAAACTAATTTTCTGTTTGAGTATTCAGAAACGATGATTGGTTCACTTGAAACCAGGTAATTGACATTTATCTAATCTAAGATATTTAAACTTTGGTACTGTTTGGAGTTAAGAAGTATATGTGAAAAAAATGTATTAATGGTGATACAAAGTTTTCGGATCTCGGTATATTTTCTATAATATCTCTAAAACGGTTAGGAAATTGTAGTAAGTAGAAGGCAGCTATTCGAAAGGTTACTAAATTATCTACAAAAAAGATTCTGTTGTAACGTTCGGTGGGGCGATGTCAATCGAAGAGATAAGTGCTTAAAACTTCAAAGTTGTTAGTTTTATTCTATTCAACGTGTATTTGTCTCTGTTTAACTAAGTTTTTAAGTGGTTGTTGTATTGTTTTTTGTTTTTTTTACTCCCAAACGGAAACAAGCACGGTTACCTCTACATGGTGATTCCTGGATAACTCTAAAGTCCGTGTAATAATAAGCTGTAAAAAATTATGCAGTAGGTAGCGTTAATTTTGATCATACCTTATTTAACGTAATATAAAAACTACTTATCGGCCGTGGTGAAGCACGGGTAGTCAGCTAGTATATATATATTGTCATGAAATTTTAATTTATAAAATCTGTATTTTAAATTCAAATAGCGGTTGGTTACTCGAAATGGCACAAGCCTCAAATCAGTATAAGGTTCCTGGAAAATAAATAAATGAACCAGTAGTTTTTATATTAATATATTTCTAATCCAAACTGACAAATAATTTTGGCATAAATGTTCAATTAAACTCACAATTGGTTAAAGCTTTAATTGCAGGAATTGTAATTATTATTTTAAAACAATATACA
Organism: Gonocerus acuteangulatus; assembly: GCA_946811695.1. Classification (NCBI taxonomy): domain Eukaryota; kingdom Metazoa; phylum Arthropoda; class Insecta; order Hemiptera; family Coreidae; genus Gonocerus; species Gonocerus acuteangulatus. The sequence goes on from OX328123.1 coordinate 36,445,485, forward strand.
AACAGCTGATTTAGATGGCGCTAGAATTTATAGAGATGACCGCCAACCACAACTCTCATTTGTGAAGCCGAGAAGGCAAGTCTCCAGCTCAATACTTGGACTCGAGCTTGACTATTGCAAGGAGTGGTTATAGAGGCTAGAAGACTTAAATGATTATTACATAAGATTTGTGTCATATTCGGGTTCTATAATGCCAGTGAGTGCGATTGATGGTATATTGCCACAAGTAATAGTTGCGGATTCAAGAAAGAAATAATTATTGGCCGTCAGACACTAAGTAATACATTTTCATTATATTGGTGTTTGCTGTCTGCAACTTTTTACGGTAAGATTTACTTTTTTATGCATGAGTGTTAATTAATTGATGAGTTTTATTGTTTATTTTGAGTTTTATTTAGTTTTGAATTCACATTCACAAGTGTCAGAATGGTTTAATTAAAATTTCATTTACTTTAGAACCTCCTGGGATAAGAGTCCTCATAATTATAATAGCTTTAGCAGCCGTGGCTTTTAAGATATCTTTAATTAAAAATTTTGATAAATATTAAAAAAAATATTTTAACATTTTGGCTCGCCAATGTGGAATAAGAATTTCTGATATAAATTCTTATAATATTTGTTTTAATAATATATATATTTATAAATTTTTACAGGATTCATTTTCGGTGTCTACTAAGTAGGATCGATAAAAATTTGAAGACATTTTTCAAGTAGTTCCGTCATGAGTGCAACCTCACTAGCTACTTTCCTTTGGAGGAAAGTGCTAAAAAGGAAAAGTAGGTATCTAGGACAGAGCCTCTATCAGAACAACATGAGAAGATCATGGAAAATGGAGAAAAAATCTCATGTAGTTCTAGCATAATTGTCTTAAAAAGATTATGTAAAAGGAACTTCCAGTAGTCACGATATAATTATTCATAAGACATTTAGTAAGCTTCCATTAACAAATACTTGATTATTCAACATAAGGCTACCATTAGTCAGGATATAATAATAATAAATAAACTCATTTCTTATAGACATTTTTGCATTTAGAAAAATGCATAATTTCTGGGAATTTTTACTCGAGATGAAATATTATGACTCAAACATATATGTTCTTTGTGAAGGAAGGGAGGGATATCGCATAAATGTCCTATATCAATTTGATTCAACGTGTTTCTTACATTTTTTATCAATTTGGTAAGAATTACCAAGTTATAATGGAATCGATGTTAGACTTCACTAGGTAATTATAAAATACACTGAAATTAGACTGTTTTTAAAAAGAACCAAGAGAGTGGAATAAATCTTAAGTGTTAAATAACTTCAAATCATTGTGTTAAAGTTAAAGATTCAAGGAAAAGTTAGTTAAGGCTTGTGTGTACAAATTGTTCTTTTTAGAATAAAGGCCTAATATATTCATGTAATTCTTACCTCAATCAAACTATAAAGTTGTTTTGTGTGCGATTTCAACGCAATTAAACTGTTTTGTTGCAGTGGTGCACTTAAAAACGAACTAGAGTACATCCATTTTCTGTCTCGAACCAATCCAACATCCAACCTCCTGTCACACTTCCCACAGCTTTATCTGGAGATATATATGAATATCTCACCTTAAATTGGTCATTCATTCCAAAGGAGGTAAAGTAGGTAAAAAAAACAACAGAGTGTAGAATTTACTCATCTCCAAAACTAGTAAATATATTGACCAGCAAAAAACTATTTCCAGTAATATTTATTTTTTTCACAAATAAATTTAAATTAATATACATTCAACAATAGTATATACTCAGCAAGCATATATTTTAACCTTACAAACAAATACATTTTAATTTTTAATATAGTACAAAAAATGTATAATTACAAGTAGGAACTAGAGATGTGGGGTGGAAAATTTTCAGCTATGTTTTTCCGGAAAATTTTCCATTAACATAAGGCTATTTTTTGGTAAATTTGTTCTAGGACATATATGAGCAATCCATATTCTCTTATATTAGCTAATTTCTGAACCATTTAAACAAAAACTACAGATTATAATTCAACTTTTTTATCCACATGAATAAAATTAAATGTGATTATGTTTTGCCTAACAATTGTCATATTGCTTATGTAATAACTCATAAAAAGGCAATTCGCCCTATTTCATAATAAAAGAGCACTTACAGAAAATGAATCGCTCATTTCTCTTAATATTTGATAAACAAGGTTGTAGCGGAAACCAGTTCCACCACACTCTACAAGCTACAACAGTTTTAAGAAAAGTCGCCCCATTTAAACAACACTAGATTGGAATTAAAAAAAAATCATACTGCTCTCTGTCAGGGTTAATGGTTAACCAGAAAATAACAAATGTGTGGACGTTCTAAATTTTGTAGAAGTCTAGGAAGGCAACAAAATTATAGTTACAGTAGAACCTCTCATATCCGGCCATGGTCGGAACGGCCAAAAGGGTCGGATATCGGGAGGAGGTAAAAAAACGCCTTTTAAAGTTATAAAAACAGCTATAATGTACAGTACATACTGTAATACAACTTTATTGTGATTGTAAAAGTGTTGCTACGTACATTTCGTACATTTAGGCCGCTCGTCCACTGGACCCGAAAAGCTGCGAACTGCGAAGCAACGAATTCGGACGAACGGCGTTCGTGCGAATGCCTCTCTTCCATTGCCTCAGTGTTCGTCCGAATTCGCAGTTGACGTGATGGCTCTTCCGAAAGGTTTTGCCCATGATGTTGATGAAGAATATTTCGCTTTGGAATCGTCTCCTTTGATTCATCGACGGCTCCGACGACATCGACAAAGACGGGAAATTTGGGTGAATCATATTAACACCAAAAGAAAAGAGTTCGGTGAATTTTCTCATTTGTGTAACGATCTTCAAATCGACGATGACCACCACTTTTCCTATTTTCGAATGAGAAAGGATACATTTCAATACATCCTTGAAAATATTTATTCTAAAATAAAAAAATTCAGTAATTTTCAAGAGACGATTTCTCCAAAAGAACGTCTGGTGGTGGTATTTTGTTTCCCTTTGGTCCCACAGATATTTCCATTCCTGGACAAGCACAATTAATTTATCACAATCCATATTATGCCTCTCATCCACTGGAACTGAATTGCATGTCTGCGAAATGAATTCGGACGAATACGCACGAACAATCCAAACACGAAGCTCCATCATGGACCGCGTCCATTGGGCCCGTATCGTTCGTCCGAATTCGTCGCCAACGGAATCACAGACGGCAGTCGGTCGGGCACTAGGTCGGATATGGGAGGTTCTACTCTAAATGCAAATATTGTAATGTAAATAGATTGACAGATTAATACAAGGCGAAGCTGATATCATTCTCACAAAACCTTCATTTGATGAGCGATGACAATGTCAACCATTCAAATACTGCATCTTCTTCTGAGCAGAGAGAAAAACGTTATTTTTGAAAAGAAAAAAAAAAAAAAAAAAAAAAAAAAAAGAAAAGATTAGTTGCTTAACAATATTGGGTTGCTTTCCACACAGAGTACCCACCAGTAGGCATAGGAACTAATGTTTATTATATTAAAAAAATACCCCCCCAAAAAAAACTAAAAAAAAAAGTAAAGCTAAAAATATAATGATGGAAATATTTGTAAAAATGTTTAAAAAAATAAATTAATAATATAAATAAAATTAAAGAAACACACATTCTCGAATTCTTCATTTCATTTAATAAAATCGTGTTCCACTGTTAAATGCTTGTGAAATTGCGATCAAAATTATATATTTTATTTCTTCCCATAAATCCTTGAATTTATAAACTTCGATTTTAGCACGATTCCTCCCTCCCTCTATATGGAGGAAACCCGCTTATGAGGTTGACCTCGACGCAATCCGGAAGTGCTGACTACAAAATTTCTCGTTTTAGACCCACTGAGCTCGATGATTGAGCTGAAATTTATATATATATATATATATATATATATATATATATATATATATATATATATATATATATATATATCTGTCTCACAGGCTCAAAATTTGATGAAATATGGTAAAAACATCTTTTGTCTAATTTAAAAGCTTAAGTCTGTTAACCGTTAGAATTCGTCGGCCAAAACATGCGTTTTGGAAAAATTTGTAACACGGACGTTTTAGAGTTAATATGCTTGCAGGTATTTGTTTAATAGGTTCTCTAATGTAGGAAAAAAAATGGAACCATTTTTAAGATGATATCTGTAACCGTTTTCGAGGAAAATGGAAACAGTTTTTGTTACTCAGTTTTGGTTTGGTTACTTAGAATTGTAAGACTCAGTTGAAATGTTTTATACATGTTTGAAATTCAAACATACGTATTTATAGTATTTCAATGTTTGGAGTTGTTTACGTATTAGAAAAAAAATGTATTAACATACATGAAGCGTTTTGAAATGTTCGTATGTTATCCTTAATATCGTGAAAACGGTTGGAAAATTAAAGTAACTGGAACATAACCATTTGAAGGGTTCGAAGACATTCTCTAGAAAAGAAGTTTCTAAAGTAATTTTCGATGGGGCGATGTCAATCAAAGAAATTAGCACTTAAATCTTCAAAATTGTTAGTTTTGTTCATTCCAACGGGGTTTGTCACCGTTTACCTAACGTTTTGATTGCATTAATTCATGGGTGTATATAAGGGGGAGGGGCTGCAGCTCCCCCGAAATCTTGATTTGATCGGTAAAAATTCCATAAAACCCTTAAAACTAAATTAAATTTTAACTTTGAACTGGGTGGAACACAAAAGTGAACACCACGAATAGAAATAACTGGTTTATTCTCATAGTAACAAGCAGTTCCCCGGGAGTTCACATCAAGACAAGAATACTCCCAGCATGCAATGCACGGCCTTACAATTTTACAGTGGCGCGCCCACCGCACACTTTACAAAGAGGTATAACACCCCCCTTCGAATGACACTCCATCAACCCCACTTACAATTTAGAGTGACATTCGCCTAATCATACAAAAAAAATATAAACATATGCTGATCATATCCACTATGATAAATGAACATTAAACTTTAAATTAAATTACACATTAAATTAAATTAAACTAAACAAATGAACATTAAACATTAAAAATTATTTTTCTAAATTTTACAAATTTATCCTCACACAATGCTTTGGTAAAAACATCTGCAATGTTTTCCCCTGATGGGACAGAGTCCACTTTAATACTTCCCTCATTGAACAAATCTTTTATATAATGAAATCTGGTATCAATATGTTTAGCCCTTTTAGAGTTGGTGTCATTTTGAATTGTTGTTATCGCACTTACATTGTCCACCTTTAAATATGCAAATTCAATATTAGTTTTAATTTCCCTCATAATACCTAATTTATTTACAATTTCTTGGCCGGATATCGAACTGGCAATGTACTCAGCCTCCATTGTGCTTTGGGCTACACAAGGCTGTTTTCTTGAAAACCACGATATGGGGTTTCCACAATGTAGTACAATACACCCACTAAAACTTTTTCTATCAATATCGTCCCCAGCCCAATCAGCGTCAGAAAAACAAACTAAGTTATTAGAATTCCGTTTAAAATTAAGTTCTGGGGTGCCTTTTAAATATCTAAGTACCCTCTTAGTTGCCTTCCATAAACACAAGGTCGGTTTATCTAAAAATCTGGACAGAAATGACACCGAATATGCTAAATCTGGAAGGGCAGAAGTCGCAAGATACATTAATGAACAAACTAATCGTCTATCGGCGCTAATGGCCAAGATGTAGATGCGCCGTAAAAAAAAAACAAAAAAAAAAAAAAACTAATCGTCTATACGGTACATTATCAACAACTTCCCCTGAGTTTTTAAAACCCGTTACCATCGGTGTTGATACAGTATGACAATCAGACATTTTGAATTCATCTAATAATCTTTGAATAAACTTAGGTTGACTTAATTTAATACAATCAGGCTTAACCTTAATTTGTATTCCCAAAAATGTTTCCCCAGAAATTTCCCGAACTCTAAATTCATTTTTTATAGCATCAATTAAAATATTAATTTCACTTACACCCCCAGAAATTAAAACATCATCAACATGAATGACCAATAGAACATTATCCTTATGATACAAACATACGTCATACCTGGACCTTTTAAAATTTTGTTTTATCATAAAGTGATCAAATCTCTTATTCCAACATTTAGGTGAGTCCCTTAGTCCATATAGAGCTTTCTGCAACTTCATTACATTGGATTCATGATTCAGTCCTTCAGGCGTGTCGATATAAGTATCTTTGTCTAGATAACCGTTCAAAAAGGCTGTCGGGACATCTAACTGCCTTAATGCCCAATTGTTTTGAACTGTCATAGACAAAAATACTTATATCGACACGCCTGAAGGACTGAATCATGAATCCAATGTAATGAAGTTGCAGAAAGCTCTATATGGACTAAGGGACTCACCTAAATGTTAATTTAGGTAACAAAATTTTAAAAGAAATCTCACCGATGACATTCGGCAAACCGGAGAATATGATTTATTCAACATGTCACTAGCTGGTTCCTGGAAGCCTCTGGCAACCAATCTAGCTTTCTTCTCTCCGTTGTCTTTCTCGGTGAACACCCATCTGGTGTCAACTTTAACTGCACCAGGAGGGATCTTGGCTGGTGACCATGTTCCCATCTCCTCATGAGCTTGGAGCTCCCTTTGGATGGCTTCTTTCCAGCCTTCATCTTTAACTGCTTCTTCGTATGTTTTGGGTATTTGTCTTGAAACTTGATCAACGATATTTACCTCGGCCAAGTTAGTGTCAAAGTCTTCCAACCAAGTAGGAGGCTTTCTATTCCTGGAGCTTCTTCTTCTCAAGGCTTTTTCCTTTTCGTCCCCTTCTTCCTCCTCGTCTTCTTCTGAAACAATATCTTCCACACAAGGATTCTCATTAATAGGTTCCGTCATGTCATTGGATTCTTCAAGCTGAACTGGAATACCATTATCAGTATAATTTCTTTCCTCAGTGAATACTACACTCCTGGCAATAAATACACTTTGCTTCTCAGAATGCCATAGCCTGTAACCATTTGGTGCATATCCCAACATCATACACCTAACACCACGGTCATCCAACTTGCCAGCTCGTTCTTCCTTGGCAACATGAGCGTAGCACTCACAACCGAATCGTTTTATTTTTGACAAATCAGGTGGATATCTATACCATAACTCAGCAGGAGTACAATTATCATTTAAAGCAGAAGTTTTTATTCTATTTATTACATATACTGCTGTTTTAACTGCTTCTCCCCAAAAAGATTTTTCAAGTCCACTATCATTGATCATACAGCGAGCCATATTCATAACTGTCCTGTTCATGCGCTCACTAATCCCGTTCTGGGCTGGATTCCGAGGAACAGTGTACTGTATTTGTATGCCTAAACTTTGACAATATTCCCTCAATTCATATGAACTGTATTCACCACCGTTGTCCACCCTAATTCTCTCGATACTGTTACCAAACTTAGCACACACCATTCGACTGTACATTTTAAATTTTTCCAAGAGTTCCGATCTTTTCTTTATCAAATATACAACACAAAAATGTGTAAAAGAATCAATAAAGGTCACGAAATACCTGTATCCATCAAAAGTGGAAGGGTTGATTGATCCACAAATATCGGACGATATCACTTCAAGTATTCGTCTGGCTTTTCTTTCCTCTGGCAATCTCTTGTAAGGTAGATTAACTTGCTTCGACTGAAGACAAACACCACAAGTTTTGTTGGCCGGATAATGCGAAGAGTGGCCCATTCGTCGATGCAACATGTCATCGTCCACTGATGCACTGTTTACACTGGGTTTTGACAGATAGAAAGTTACAGTAAACAGTTTACCTTCTCGATTCCCTCGAAGTACTATCGATTCACCCTTGATAACTTTAACACCTTTATCAACAAACATTATCGAGTACCCCAGTTCTTGCATTTTAGAGACTGATAATAAATTTTTATTCAACCCTGAACATTCATACACATCAGTTATTCTGATTACACGTCATTCGTCATCATTTAGTAATAATGTTCCACACCGACTTGACACTATCTCTTGATTTTTCTTTGCAACTTTAATCACTAATCTTGTCTTTTTCCAATTCACCAAATATTTTCCAAGATCAGGACCAACAAAATGATTCGTCGACCCCGAATCAATAATAAATTTTACTTTTTCATTTGTAGAAGTCACATTCATGGTATAACTCAGAAAAGTTATTTCTCCCTCACCTCCTTCTTCACAAATATTGGAGTTATTCTTAGAAGAAAGTTTGTACCTAAACAAAATGCTGCTGGGTGTTACAGTGGCGCGCCCACCGCACACTTTACAAAGAGGTATAACAATTTGTAGTTCATTCAAACTTTTGTCAACTTTCAATTTTTTTTTTTTTTATGAAAAACTGCTTTCCAGATTTCTGATTAATGTATTGTATATAACAACCATTTTTTTAGAACCTACATTACATTTTCAATGAAAAACACCCATTATTACCTTGTAAATTAAGAGCTATCTATACTAAACGCCATATATATGTGCACTTTTGATGTTAGCGTTTTTTTTAAATTATTTGTATTTTTTTAATCTGCTATTAGTAGACTTAGGGGTGTGACTCTGCCTCAAAAGTTGCATTTTCAGGGCATTCCGATTTCTTGTGACCCCACTTTCGGCATTTATAACATTGAAATTTAAATTCCCCTTTAGCAGCATTTTGTTTAGGTACAAACTTTCTTCTATCATTAAATTTCTTGGAGTAAAATAGGTTACCTGCATCTTCCCTTGGCTGATTTCTGCCTTGGTTATTAGCCTATGTCAGTAATTCGTTCTTGACATACTCATAATTTATATCTTTAGGGTCCTTACGAAAAATTATTTTGAGTGAGCTCACAACATGCTTATAAGATTCTGGCATAGCTGCCAATAGCTGTGACACTACCTCACACTCTTCAATATTGGCACCTGAACTTCGTAATTCACTCACACAATTCTCAAATTCAGCGAGAAAACGTTCAAGACCGGCAACATGTCCACCATGTTTAATCCACTTATGGTCGAACTGCATATTCCTCATCTTGCGCTGCAAATCGACTTGGATGGTCAGACCTACTTTAACATATGTGCTTCGCAATTTCTTCATAATATTTTCCGCACTAGTTTCACTCGCTATCAATGAAATTACATTGTCACTTAGCAACTGAATAATGAGGTTGCGCGCCTTCGCATCCTTCTGAGTGAAATCATTGCTCTGCTTGACATCTTCCGTTGGCGAAATCGTGTCCAGTAAATTATTAGCATCTAACAATGCTTTCAATCTAATCTCCCAAGTGGAAAAGTTCCGTCCGTCAAAAGGCTTGACCACGTTCATAACGTTTTGAACCGCCATGCTGCTTCCCCCGCGAACGGTACAGCACTTATCACTTTTACTAAAAAAAAAAAAAAAAAAAATCCGCGATTCGCGACACTTAATATAACTTGGGAACTGCTGGGCCCATAACCTTTTAACTTTGAACTGGGTGGAACACAAAAGTGAACACCACGAATAGAAAGAACTGGTTTATTCTCATAGTAACAAGCAGTTCCCCGGGAGTTCACATCAAGACAGAATACTCCCAGCATGCAATGCACGGCCTTACAATTTTACAGTGGCGCGCCCACCGCACACTTTACAAAGAGGTATAACAATTTGTTGTTCATTCAAACTTTTGTCAACTTTCAAATTTTTTTTTTTTTTTTTTTTTAATGAAAAACTGCTTTCCAGATTTCTGATTAATGTATTGTAAATAACAACCATTTTTTTAGAACCTACATTAAATTTTCAATGAAAAACACCCATTATTACCTTGTAAATTAAGAGCTATCTATACTAAACGCCATATGTATGTGCACTATTGATGTTAGCGTTTTTTTAAATTATTTATATTTTTTTAATCTGCTATTTGTAGACTTAGGGGTGTGACTCTGCCTCAAAAGTTGCATTATTTAATAAGCTTTAAAATGGTCCCTCGTTATTTAAAAAAAAAAAATTATTTGACTCTATTTTTTTCTGATTTATAAGCCAAGACCAACAAATGTGCTTTGGCGTGAACAAGCCTTTCTGAAAATATCCTTTAATTTCACGTGATAATGGTGATGCCCCATTCTTCCCACACTAGGTAAACACACTTTTGGCTCTGATTAAGGGAAGGGGGACACTTCAGAATCAAGTGTGAAAGACAGAAGAACATATTAAAAATAATTACGCCTAGCGGTAAATGACCCGATTGTTGACACTGCTCCTTAAGTTGACACTTCAAATTTAAGTTTGAAAAATAACATTTAGATTGAAGAGAATTCAATAAGTTTCCGTCCAATAGAAAGAGCAGTTATTAAGAGACAAGGGATTAAGAATATTTCTTAAGGTTTTTTTTGGTAATGCATGCATTAAATTTTTTTTTGTGATATCTAGGAACTCTATTATACTTAAATTTAGGAGTGCAAATGGTTTGACATACATTAAATAAAAAGATCTTGAGATAATGGTAGTGTCAACATTGGGAACACAATATGCAACCATGGCTCCTTTTCTTGACACTAGTGTCAACTTTAGGAAAACGGTAGTCAGTGATGCATAGGGAAAAATGTAGTTGAGATATTCATTAGGAATCCATCAATCCAGATTTTATTAATTTCTTATGACTGGAACCTTAAGTTGACAGCCTGTTTTCCTAATGTTGACATTCTGTTCCTAATATTGAAAGGCAACTTTTTATAATAATTTCCTGCAAATTGAAATGGTCAAACAACTTCTTACTCTATTTATGGTACAATGTTTATAAATGGCGTTGCCTCCAAATTCTACTCACATCATCCAACCAATGGATGTATCAGTTTCCGAACACTTAAAGAAGGTTGGAAGCTGAAAGTTCATGAATGGAGCGTTAACCTTATGGAAATTCCTGTATTAAAAAAAAAATCCAAATCCCTGAAAGAAGTTATAGAAGAAAGGTTCACAACGTCCGTAGTTAGCAACCATTTCCACAAATACTTCTTGTCTGAAAAAGAAAGTGAGAAACTCCATGACTGAGGAAGATGATGACTCCACCAATCACCCTGAAGAAGGAAGGACGTCACTAACATGAGCTGTGTAGAATCAACAGGTGTAAGTAAACCATCATCAATGGCAGCACTTCAGGTAGATAAAACCACAAATAACGAATATGAGAAGAATGCAGATCAAATTTTACACAACAAGTTAAAGAAGAAGAGCGATTGTTAAAGGAAAAACAGCACGGGAAATATGTTTGACAAGTGCTGAGGTGGATTTCCGCCAATTCAACTGGCCCTTGATGCTAGCAATAGACTAAAAAATGTTTCCTTCGCTGATTTTCCAATATCTACTAGCCAAATTACTAGTAAACATAACTATCTTCTAGTATTTGGATATAATACATTAATTTTAAGAACCACTGACTCTACATGGAAAAATTTGGAGGCCTACCTGTCTTCCTAGTTCTGATTTTTTTGTTAAAAATAATTTTTATACCTAATTGTTTGTTTTTCAAAATGGATCTCTTTAAAATTTATAAAATTTTCCATTTTTCCTGCTATTTTCCATACAGTTTGTTTGTTTTTTTAATGGATAAAGTTGTATTATTTTCATTTTCCCTCACTGTCATCCTTAGGAACAGAAAAGTCAAACTTAGGCACCGACCTACTGCAGACGTGTCAACATTAGGACCAGAGTAAGGCAGCATTTATTGATTTATTTTTCATGAAATACTTAATGTATCTAAAATTGGTTTATGTGCATTTCATAAAGAATGAGACGACGAACAATTTGATATATTTAAAATCTATTATCTACAAAAACTAAGGGAAAAATTATTTCAAATAAAATAACCCTTCCTTAAAGTGTCAACTATTGGGTCACTTACCCTATTTATTCTCAGTGTCTTCTTGGAAAAAGGCGACTGTATTCATGGACTGCAGCAGATGCATTACATTAACAAAGACATAAACGAACACCATACCTGCGAGAGTACGAACACCGTACTCTTCGTTAGAAAAAAAAAATTAGGCATTATAAGTTAAATGGTTTATTGATTACAATTACTGGAAATTGTAAAGAAAAACCCTCTCCTACAGAAAGAAAAAAAAATAGATTTAAATGAAGGGACTTTGCTAGTATGTACTCTTATCTAAAGCCATGGCAATTTTCTCCATTCTTAAAAAAAAAAAACATTTCTTACAATACGACATGCTACATCTAACTAAGTAGTAACTATAGTAGTAACAAACATATAAAACAAGTATCTGCAAGCATATAAACTCAAAAAGGTAAGCGTTACGATTTTTTTTGAGCGAATTTAGCCCCAAAAACGATCTTCCAGTGAGTGGGTTCTGCTGGTTAACGAACCTGACCTTTCAAATGAGACGACAGATTTTTGTACCAAATTTCATCAAAATCGGACCATTTTTGAGCTTGCTAGAGAGCGAACAGACAAGCATATATATATACAAATTTGAACCACCTATATTTTCGTGATCTATGGGGTCTGAAACGAGAAAGTTTCTAGTCGGCACTTCCGGATTGCGTCAAGAGGTCAACCTCATAAGCGGGTTCTCCCTGTGGAGGTAGGGAGTAACCGCGCTAAAAACTATGCTGCATCAATTGTAAAGGTGAACACCCAGCATCTGATAGACAGTGTCCAGTTTACCTCAATGAAAGCCTCATTCAGAGAAAAATGGTCTTGGAGAAACTCTCTTACACGGAAGCAAGGAAGAGAATCACTGCACATAAGACAAACTCCTATGCTTCGAAGGCCATAAACCAACGAGAGGAAACACATATTTCAAGGCCCTACTCGTCCATAAATGAAGAGCTTGAGGTAATAAAAGTCCGACTCGCAGGAACTGCGTCATCTTAGCGCGGTTACGTACATCTCGAAAAATGGAATAGATTAGCATCTGTGATGGAGATTCGGGGGCTCAGAATGAAAGGCAGCTAGTAAGTAGTAGCGTGTATTGGTAGGACAACTGGCCTGGACGGGATGATAGAGAAGAGTTGAGTGTCGAGGGTGGAGTCTGGTAGAGAGTGAATGAGAGTGGAGAGACTGAGACTGAGGAGACTGAGAGACTGAGAGGGAGCTAGGATTCAGCCTAGCCTAAATAGCCAGGTAGGATTGGGGAATCGTGGGAATTATAGAGCAATGCAGGTCTCTAGCTACTGATGGTCAATATTGCTGACTGGTGTCTGGGTTCCTTCCTTTCCCATGCTTTTCCTCACACATCACAAATCACAGTAAACTGACAGTAGCCAACTTACACAGAAGCGGATAATTCTTAATCTGTTTAAGTCAATACAAACGTACTTACTCATTGACTACTGCTGAGAAGGCACTATTCTAAACAACCAAAAATTCGTTGTCATATAGATAGGAGAAATCAAAACAAAATATGCACACGTCATCATGATTAGCCACAGCCATCTTGATTACCACAGCCACTCCAAACTTATTACCAATACCTTTTACCGTTAATTAGCTTATTTTACTACAATACTAATTTTACTGATGAATACAATTTAAAACAAGAAACAACCAATTAAAAAGTGAGATAAACAAAGAGAAAAACCCATTCAAAACAAACACTTTTAAAGTTTTAAGCGCTTATATCTCTGATTGACGTTGCCCCATCGAATATTGCTTCAGAACCTTTTTTGTAGAGAATTTAGTAAGCATTCGAATGGTCACCTTCCACTTACCACGATTTCCCAACCGTTAACGAGATATTTACGAAAAATGTATGAAGATCCGAAAACTTTGCATGTATATTAATAAAATAATTTTTAGCGCGGTTACTCCCTATCTCCATTGGGAGAACCCGCTTATGAGGTTGACCTCATGACGCAATCCGGAAGTGCCGACTAGAAACTTTCTCGTTTCAAACCCCATAGATCACGAAAATATAGGTGGTTCAAATTTGTATATATATATATATATATATATATATATATATATATATATATATATATATATATGTTTATATTTATATATATGCTTGTCTGTTCGCGCTCTAGCAAGCTTAAAAATGGTCCGATTTTGATGAAATCTGTCGTATGATTTGAAAGGTCAAGTTTGTTAACCAGCAGAATCCGCTCACTGGAAGATAGTTTTTGGGGCGAAATTCGCGCAAAAAAAATCGTAACGCTTACGTTTTTGAGTTCATATGCTTGCAGGTACTTGTTTTATATGTTTCTTGACATAGGAAAACGAATGAAAACGTTTTCAAGGCGATATCTCTAACCGTTCATGAGAAAAGTGGAATCAATGTTTTTGTAAGTCATTATTTTTTTGTGGGTACTTAGAATCGCGGAATTCAATTGAAATATTTTCTATATCTTAAAAAATAATCCCAACTAAGGTGTTTAAATTTTGATTATATTTGGAGCTAAGGAATTATGCGAAAAAAATTATTTTCTTAAGAGACATGAAAAGTTTTGGGATCTTCAAACATTTTTCGTAAATATCTCGATAACAGTTGGGAAATCGTGGTAAGTGGAAGGTGACCATTCGCATGCTTACTAAATGCTCTACAAAAAAGATTCTGAAGGAATATTCGATGGGGCATCGTCAATCAGAGATATAAGCGCTTAAAACTTAAAAAGTGTTTGTTTTGGTGTTTTAAAAAGGTTTTTCTCTTTGTTTATCTCACTTTTTAATTGGTTATTTTTTGTTTTAAATTGCATTTATCAGTAAAATTAGTATTGTAGTAAAATAAGCTAAGTAACAGTGAAAGTTACAGGTAATAAGTTTTGTAATAAAGGCTGTGGTAATCAAGATGGCTGTGGCTAATCATTATGACGTATGCATACTTTGTTTTGAATTCTCCTGTCTATATAACCTTCCTCATAGCCTCCAACTGAAGTTATTGTTATTTCTTATTTTATAGAAAGATTTAACACAGATTTTTTAATAGAATTTTATTCGTCATGAAGCACATATTTACACTTGATTATAACATTAATACGAATTTGCTAGTAAAACAAGATACTTAAAATGACATCGAATTTTGGTTTCTTTAGAATAGAGCCTTCTCAGCGGTAGTCGAAATGTAAGTACGTTTTCAGCATATAATTGTATTGACTTATACAGATTAAGAATTATCCGCTTCTGTGTAAGTTGGCTACTGTCAGTTTCCTGTGATTTGTGATGCTAATCTATTCCATTTCTTCGAGTTGTACGTAACCGCGCTGAGATGACGCAGTTCCTGCGAGTCGGACTTTTTTTCTCATACTTCCTTAACTCCAAATATAACCAAACTTTAAACATCTTAGTTGGGATTAATTTCCAAAATGCAGAAAATATTTCAATTGAATCCCGCGTTTCTAAGTACCCACAAAAAAGTCCGACTCGCAGGAACTGCATCATCTTAGCGCGGTTCCGTTCATGTACCTAGTGTCATTTGATAAGCTTAGAAAAGAAATAAAGTTATTTTTTTTATATATCTCGTGAAAATTGTCAAAATCCTCTCGAACATCTCGAATAAAAGTGATATTAAGGCATCAGGGAGACCGACAGTAGCTAACTTATACAAAGAAGCGTAAATTACACAATCCGGCTCTCTTTCTAAAGCAAAGCTCTATAAATCAATACAAAATATGCCTAATAAAGCCTTTCTAGTGGATACAGAAGCATGGGCGTATATGGGGGGGGGGGCTGAGGGGGCTGCACTAAGATCACTTAGTTCATAAAACATATTTTATTTTACGTTTAATATCGTTTTAGTTGCCTAAAACGATTCCAAGCTCTAAATATTTAGTATTCCATACCCTGGAAATGGTCTCAGCCCCCCCCCCCCCCCCCCGAAATTTTCCCAGCCCCACCCGAAATTGTTTTCTATATACGCCCATGTACAGAAGGATCAAGAAGAAGTACAAGAAAGATTGAGTCGAATACCCTGCCTAATAAAGCCTATATAGAATAATATGCCGAATAAAGCCTATCTAGTAGATACAGAAGGACAAATAACAAGTCTTGACGAATAAAGAGTCAATATATAGAATAATATACCTAATTAAGTATATGGAGTAGATACAAATGGACCAAAAACAAGTCTTGAGGAATCTTGTTTTTTTTTTCTACTTAAATACATTTTATCAATATTTAGTTTATAACCTGTGTTGAAAACTATTGATTGCTAATTGATGAATCGGGTTACAACTAAGTAGTCTTTATGAATATTTAGTTTATAACCTATGTTTGGATCTGTGTTTTTGGGGTGCTCTCCGCCTAGGCTTTGTATTTGTGTCGGCAGATACCTGGGGTATATTTACAGCTCTTGAAGATTAACTCTTAGCAGGTAAATTTCCTGCGGACCTTATGCTTGTACGGGCAATGAACCCACTCTCTATTCGCTCATAGTATTTAACCGTTGTGAAGTTTATTTTTTGGAAAAACGTCGTTCGTGGTGGTAGAAAATCTTAAAGGCATTTCGCTCAGAAATCTCCGAAATATTGTTACTAATTTTACGTATCCTGTTTTATAGCCAAATAGATTTATATTCTATAATCAATAAGAAAAAACTACTAACAATAAAAAACTATGGGCAACAGATGAAAATAGGGAATACTTAGAACAATTCAACACCAGTACTGTAATCTCGATATTCATACGGCATCTTCGAATTCTAACAAAAACAAATTATAGATTCTAATTATACGTATCCTGTTTACTGACAAATACATTTGACTGCTATAAGCTAGTACAAAAATAACGAGAAGTGAAAACAAAAACTGCGGGAAACACACAAATAGATCCGTTTAAATAAATGAAACTCCATCAAACATTTCTTCAAAACATTTTTTGTGGAGAATTCAGTAAGCTTTCGAACTGTTATATTTCACTTGCCACGATTTCCTAACCCTTTTCGAGATATTAAGGAAAATATACGAAGGGGGCCTAATAGATATTCATACGGCATCTGAGAATCCCAAGATTCCGCAAAAATAAAATATCGTTTCTAATTATACGTATCCTGTTTTATTGGCAAATACATTTGACTACTATAAGCAATTGAAAACACTAGGGAATATGTCATAGAAGTCGGAGTAGGAGCCTCGACAGTTTCAAGACATTTGAAGGAAATCGGCAAATCCAAAACTGACATTTCATACGGTACAGCCTGATATATTTTTATATGTATGAGTGTGTGTATTAATTCAACCTAAAATATTTGCCAATACAAGAGATGATACAAGAAAGAAATGTCCAAGTTCATTACTTGGAAGACCTCATAGTTACTTACTAAGAACAGTAAAGACACTTCAACTGACCTTTAAAAACAACAATAAAAATACTTATATCCAGTTACTAAAATATCACCTTCCTCAACCAGGTATATTCTTAAACTTGGCAATGTTTATTTTTCTCTAAAGATAATTTCGGCAAAAAAAAAACATTGCCAAGTTTAAGAATATACCTGGTTGCGGAAAGTGATATTTTAGTAACTGGATATAAGTATTTTTATTGTTGTTTTTAAAGGTCAGTTGAAGTGTCTTTACTGTTCTTAGTAAGTAACTATGAGGTCTTCCAAGTAATGAACTTGGACATTTCTTTCTTGTATCATCTCTTGTATTGGCAAATATTTTTGGTTGAATTAATACACCAACTCATACTACTTTTTTGGAGTGTAGAATGGTAAAGCTTTTTTGGGGGGTTTTAGGAGGGGATATTTTTGAGGAAGGGAGTGTTTCTTTGTGGGGGCTGGAACTTGGCCTCTATTTCACATTTATGTTTTTTTGGGGATTATGAACTAAATGATCTTATTTAATTTATTTTAAAGGGTTTTTTGAAATTTTTACCGATCAAATCAAAATATCGGGGGGGGGGGGGCTGCAGCCCCCCCCCTTATATACGCCCATGGATCAAAAGACGGAAAATGAAATTTTTGTGTATTTATTAAGTAGTACAGTATCATGTATTATCATAACTCAGGAAGCAAATTATTTACAAAATTAATAATTGAACAGTTCTCATAAGAAAATTAAATGAGCAGAACTATTTACATTTTTATTTTATTTACAGCAAATTATTCAGTACTGTAGTCTTCACTACAAAAATCCTGAGGAAAGTGCTTAGTTATGCGGCTCCTGCGTGACGGCCTTTTAAATTAGACATTTTGGTACAGAAAAGACGCATTATTGCACTTTGACATAGCGTCTCTCTGGATGTACTCAAATTAAGCACTTTATAATTTATGATCATAGGGTCTCCCGGTGGTCTAGTGGCTAACGCATTATACTGTCAAGCAGGAGATGGAGGTTCGACGCTCATCTCCTGTAAAAAATAAATAAATAAAAAAATATGCTTCATAAATGCAGCGTAAATGAAACCTCCTTGCAGAGGAATGTCCTTTGAAATGCAGCCACTGGAGACTTTGATAAAACTGCTTTCCGCCATGGGCGTATATAGAAAATAATTTCGGGAGGGCCTGGGAGAATTTCGGGGGGGAGGGCTGAGAGCATTTGGGGTGTATGGAATACTAACAATCTAGATATTGGAATAGGTGGCTAATTAAAACGCTATTACACCCAAAAGATATTATTTTTTCGTAACTAGGTGATCTTATTTAATTTATTTTTAAGGCTTTTATGATGAATTTTTACCAATTTCGGGGGGAGCTGCAGCTTCCTGAGCATCCCCCCCCCCATTATATACGCCTATGCTTTTCGGCAAGGTCTAACTGTTAGGACTAGAAAAATCGTGTTATTTGGAAGGGACCGAAAATATGTGAGAGTAACTGGGTTCAATTTCCAGGCTGTTATCCCGAGTTTAAATAAAGGATTTAAACTCGGGATAACAGTAAAAGGGAAAAGAGACAGCACGGTCGATTGGACCCCGCTGGCCTACTTACCTACTATACGCTGCTTACACCCCCCCCTCATTCTAACCGGTAAAAGGGCACAGGTTCTTGACTCCATAAACATTGTGAGCTACAGTAGGGCGTGCTTTACAACTTCCGTTATCTAGGGTCTCTACCGCTCTTATCATTCTTTTAACAAAGCTAAGATATAAGTTTTCCAAAAGGATATAAGTTCTGTTCTGTGTTTTCCTTCTGAATGATTGTCGGGATGAATACCAGTGAGCCTGCGCTAAAGGACTTTCACTCAGCAGGTATTTTATATAATTCAGTTTTATATACAATAAAAATATTTAGGAACTTTATAGACACACACATATATATACATATACATACACATACAGGGTGTCCCGATTTTAAATGGCAAAATTTCAGGAGCGTGTAGGGGACCAAAAAACTGAAGACAAATAGTACTGTAAAATAGCACAAAAACTAGCGATTAGACAAATCACGGAAATGCCTATATCTAAGGAAATAATAAAAAAAAAATATATATATATATAAAGTTCGTTAACCAGCAGAATCCTTCCGCCGGAAGATGCTTTTTGGAGCGAAATTCGCGTTTATACGTTTTTGATTTCATATACTTGCAGGTACTCCTTTTACAGGTTTCATAACGTAGAAAAACGAATGATGCCGTTTTCATAGCGATATCTTTCACCGTTTTAGAGAAACTTTGAAACACCTACTTCAATCCACGCAACGAATGCTTAAAAACAGCTATAGGTGGGAAATTTTTGGAACAAAATTTTTGATTTCGTAAACTTTTTTTTGGCTGGATAGGAGGTCAACATAAGCCTGGGGGGGGTTTAGAAGGCCCCATTTTTGGGGTTTTCACTTATATCTAGGAAATCCTGCCTCCTAGCGACATGACTAATCTGTAACAAATGAAAGCTGATTGAATTTCCTACAAGTTCTATTCAGTAAAGTTTTTCTATATATCTTTAGTTTTCGAAATATCCGCTCTTGATGTCTGTCATTTTGGGGAAAAACACTTTTGCCGCAATACTCTACATTGTAGAGTATTGCTTTCCCTTCAATAATATATATTAACTTTGCTGTTTTATGTATTGCCCTTCAAACGTAAAAATAATTTCAGTGTTCATCGTGAAATCTGAGTTTTAGCGACTAATAATCCAGGAAACTAAGATTTATAGAAGGAAATGCTGGGAACACAATTTGTAACTTTATAACTTTGTTTCGCCTTCTTAGGAGGTCAACATATCATAAGTCCTCGCCCGTAGCCTTAGTTCCGGGGGGGGGGGGGGGTTAGAAGAGATATCCGGTCTAGAATAGAAAAAGTCCGACTCGCAGGAACTGCATCATCTTAGCGCGGTTCCGTTCATGTACCTAGTGTCATTTGATAAGCTTAGAAAAGAAATAAAGTTATTTTTTTTTTTATATATATATCTCGTGAAAATTGTCAAAATCCTCTCGAACATCTCGAATAAAAAGTGATATTAAGGCGTCAGGGAGACCGACAGTAGCTAACTTATACACAGAAGCGTAAATTACACAATCCGGCTCTCTTTCTAAAGCAAAGCTCTATAAATCAATACAAAATATGCCTAATAAAGCCTTTCTAGTGGATACAGAAGCATGGGCGTATATGGGGGGGGGGCAGCGGGGGCTGCAGCTCCTCCCGAAATTTTGAATTGATCATAAAAACTTGTCGTAAAACCCTTAAAAATAAATTAAATAAGATCACTTAGTTCATAAAACATATTTTATTTTACGTTTAATATCGTTTAAGTTGCCTAATACGATTCCAAGCTCTAAATATTTAGTATTCCATACCCTGGAAATGGTCTCAGCCCCCCCCCCCCCGAAATTTTCCCAGCCCCACCCGAAATTGTTTTCTATATACGCCCATGTACAGAAGGATCAAGAAGAAGTACAGAAAGATTGAGTCGAATACCCTGCCTAATAAAGCCTATATAGAATAATATGCCGAATAAAGCCTATCTAGTAGATACAGAAGGACAAATAACAAGTTCTTGACGAATAAAGAGTCAATATATAGAATAATATACCTAATTAAGTATATGGAGTAGATACAAATGGACCAATAAACAAGTCTTGAGGAATCTTGTTTTTTTTTTCTACTTAAATACATTTTATCAATATTTAGTTTATAACCTGTGTTGAAAACTATTGATTGCTAATTGATGAATCGGGTTACAACTAAGTAGTCTTTATGAATATTTAGTTTATAACCTATGTTTGGATCTGTGTTTTTGGGGTGCTCTCCGCCTAGGCTTTGTATTTGTGTCGGCAGATACCTGGGGGTATATTTACAGCTCTTGAGGATTAAACTCTTAGCAGGTAAATTTCCTGCGGACCTTATGCTTGTACGGGCAAATGAACCCACTCTCTATTCGCTCATAGTATCTAACCGTTGTGAAGTTTATTTTTTGGAAAAATGCCGTTCGTGGTGGTAGAAAATCTTAAAGGAATTTCGCTCAGAAATCTCCGAAATATTGTTACTAATTTTACGTATCCTGTTTTATAGCCAAATAGATTTATATTCTATAATCAATACGAAAAAACTACTAACAATAAAAAACTATGGGCAACAGATGAAAATAGGGAATACTTAGAACAGTTCAACACCAGTACTGTAATCTAGATATTCATACGGCATCTTCGAAATTCTAACAAAACAAAATATTAATTCTAATTATACGTATCCTGTTTATTGACAAATACATTAGACTGATATAAGCTAGTACAAAAATAACGAGAAGTGAAAACAAAAACTGCGGGAAACACACAAATAGATCCGTTTAAATAAACGAAACTCATCAAACATTTCTTCAAAACATTTTTTGTGGAGAAATTCAGTAAGCTTTCGAAACTGTTATATTTCACTTGCCACGATTTCCTAACCCCTTTTCGAGATATTAAGGAAAATATACGAAGGGGGCTTAATAGATATTCATACGGCATCTGAGAATCCCAAGATTCCGCAAAAATAAAATATCGTTTCTAATTATACGTATCCTGTTTTATTGGCAAATACATTTGACTACTATAAGCAATTGAAAACACTAGGGAATATGTCATAGAAGTCGGAGTAGGAGCCTCGACTTGAAGGAAATCGGCAAATCCAAAACTGACATTTCATACGGTACAGCCTGATATATTTTTAACAATGAATTGTTTTTCTTATTTTAATTAATCTGTTTTATTGTCAAATAAATCATCCAACTATAAGCAATGAAAAAACAACAAAGAATAAAAACAAACAAAAATAACCGTTCGAATAAACGAAATCAATTACTTCAAAGTTTAAGCACTTATTTCTCCGATTCACATCGCCTCATCAAAACTTTCATTAGAACCATTTTGGTAGAACATTTAGTAAGCTTTCGCATGGTAACCCTCCGTTTGCCAATATTCTCAACCTTTTTCGAAATATTAAGGAAAGTATACAAAGTTACCAAAACTTCTTATGTCTGTTAATAAAATATTTTATTCTAACCCTTCCTAAACTCCAAACGTAACAAATATTTCAACATATTAGTTTTAATGAAAGTAGAACATGCAGTAAATTTTTCAACTGAATCCCATGAGTCTAAGTACCCAAACCAAAAACGGCATTCAAAAATTATTTTTTCAGTTTTCTCGAAAACGGTTAAAGCTATCGCCTTGAAAATGGTTCCATTCGTTTTCCTAGCCTAAGAAGCCTATAAAACGAGTACTTACAAGCTTATGAACTCAAAAACGTAAGCGTTACGATTTTTTTGCGCGAATTTCGCCCCATACGCCATCTTCCAGTGGGCGGATTCTGCTGGTTAACGAACTTGACCTTTCAAATTGGACGACGGATTTTTGTACCAAATTTCATCAAAATCGGACCATTAGGGAAGCCAGAAATGAGCGAACAGACAGATATATATATATATATATATATATATATATATATATATATATATATATATATATACATATATATATATATATATATATATATATATATATATAAATAAATAAATATATACATATATATATATATATATATATATATATATATATATATATATATATATATATATATATATACAAATTTGAACCACTGTTATTTTCGGTTTCTAGGGGTTCTGAAACGCGAAATTTTCTAGTCGGCACTTGCGGATTGTTTCATTGTATCAACCTTATAAGCGGGGGTTCCTCCTTATTGGGGAGGGAGGAACCGCGCTAAAAGGTATAAACGCGAATTTCGCTCCAAAAAGTATCTTCGGGCGGAAGGATTCTGCTAGTTAATGAACTTTATATATATACTAGCTTTTACCCAGTGTGCCATGCTACACCAACTTTATATTATATAGTTGTAAGGAACAAACATACAGCTGGTAGATTATTTTGACCTAGGCTATGACACTCCCCATATCAACCCCTACCTGTGTGCAAAGTTTGGTCAACTTTGGTCAAACAGTGTGGATTTGTATAAGGAAAATAAAGACAGACAGACAGCTGACAGATGATTTTGACCTAGCCAATGAGACTCCCCGTATCAACCCCTACCTGTGTGCAAAGTTTGGTCAACTTTGGTCAAACGGTGTGGATTTGTATAAGGAAAATAAAGACAGACAGACAGCTGACAGATGATTTTGACCTAGCCTATGACACTCCCCATATCAACCCCTACCTGTGTGCAAAGTTTGTTCAAAATCGCTCGAAAGCTGTGGATTTATATGAGGAACAAATTGAATGGCTTGGGGGGAGTTTATTTAGAGGGAGTTCATTTAGATTCTGCAGGTTCCATCTTCCAATACTCCCTGCATTACAATCAAAGTAATATACACTTTTTTTATATTTTTTTCCTGAGTTTTAAAAGTATAATAATAATAATATTAAAATAGAGAAATATGATAGTGTAATGATAACAACTATTATAATACAAATAAAAATAGTAATAATAATATTGAAATGGTCAGTACCTGAATGGGTGACCGACCACGTGCTGTTGGCATTATAAAAGGGTGGCAACCTATAGATAGCCCGGCGCTAATGGCCAAGTTGTAGATGCGCCGTTAAACACACACACACACAAAAAAATAATAATATTGAAAAAGAAACAAATTATAATATCAAAATTAAGAATTAGGTGAAAGAAATAAAAAAAAAAGAATGAATATAAATGAATTAAATAAAATAAAATAACTGATTAATGAAAAGAAAACGTCCGTTCTTGCAATGGCTTATTCTTGCGATTGTTAAAACAGAATTCAAGAAACTGTTCAATTATTTATAGCAGCATTATTTTTCAAAAACAAATGCACTACTTTTCTCATTTGTTCCGATACTAAACATAAAGGTATGAATTCTGTATACGCACTTTTGATAACATTATATGATATAATAATAAAAAATTATGATTTGTCAAAATGAAATTATTTACAGTAATAATCCATTGTCTCAGTTTAAAAATAAATATATGTCAAGATTGCTTTACATACATTCAGAAAAATTTCACAAAAAGTTTTAGCAGAAATATTTTACTACAGCTCATGACAAAAGTGTAGTAGATAGGGTGGGAGAAAGAGTAAAATCCTTGGTCTCTAATGGAAGTTATGAAACTAAAAATGTAAAAAACTCAGTACAGTTTGCTAATGTTGCATCTAGTTTAATGACAAACACTACAATTCTCCGTATTAGCCAAGTAGATATTGAGCCTGCTATAAGTTCGGACAGTCAAGATTCTATAAGTAGGGTATTTATTTATTTTTTCTCTTCAAGTAAAAAAAGTTCATAGTGTAAATATTTAGTATTTTGTTTAGTTTTATTTTGCACTGCTTCTATATTTATTTCTTATTAGTATTTAATCTTAATCAAATGTGGTAGACTCCTTGCTGTAAAATTGTAATTTTTTAGGAAAATATTCATTCATTCATAAGTTCGGACAGTCCATGGGTTACTGTTAAAGACATAGTTTATATTAAGCAAATGCATGTGATAAAATGCAATTCGCAAATCAAAAAGTCAACTATGGAAAACGAACTGAAACCAGCAAGTTAACAGATCAAAAACTTAATATTTCAAATTTTAATGTTAGTTACTGGTGTGCAGTTACATGTGATAAAAATTAAGCTGTATTTCATTTTATATTGCCCAGCAAACCCTTCACTGAAGTAATGAATGTTTTGTACATGTAGTTTTCATTCTGAATAGCTTTGGGTTATTTTTTATAGTTTTTAAAATTAAATCGCTGTACTATAAAAAATAATATATTGTTAGCTAAAATTTTAATTGAACAATTTTTTGTATTTAACGGGGAAAAAAAACGGGAGTGAAAAAAACCATACATTTTATTTTTTCATGTGATAGTGTATACCTTTTGGAATAATAATAAAAAACTATGTTAGTGATTTTCTTTTTATCGTTTGATGATATTCCACTTAGTGTGGAACGCCATATTTAATTTTTACAAAATGCATTTTAACACTTCAGGATTTTTTCAGAACTTTTGTAATAACTTTATGCTTACATTATTTTTTTTTCTGGCTTCCATATTTATTGAAGTATTGTCATAGAAAATGTCATCAACATTGGTCGATAGGTATGATTTATATTCTAGAACTAAGTGCTCTTCTTTTGTCCAATCGATGATAACTGCAAAATTTGAAATACTTTAGCAGGGCATGAAATTAAACAATTTGAGATTGACAAAAACTATTTTATATTCTTACTTATATCCATGAAAGGAATGAACATGCCAAGTTTCATTAAAATTTGAGATCATGGATGTCAAATCCTATTTTTTTGGGTTGATTTGACATGGAATGACCCAAATGTTTAAATATCATGTCACACATAGATGATTTTAGGTGGTACGTTAAAGAAGTAAAAGTATTTAAATTATTAAAGTTCTGTGCAGGTTAATGGGTTAATGTTGAAGACATAGTTTATGTTAAGCAAATGCATGAGATAAAATGCAATTCACAAAAAAAATAACTATGGAAAACAAACGGGAAACTCCAAATCAACAGATCAAATACTTAATATTTCAAATTACTTACTAATATATGATATTAATCCAAAATCTGAGAATATAAGGTTGTAATTTAGATAATCACAACATTTTTCAACAGATCAAAAACTTAATATTTGAAATTACTTATTAATATATATTAGTCAAAATTTTAAGAATATAAGGCTATAATTTAGGTAAACACTAATATTTTACTAAAACTAAAAAGTTTTGGAAATTAGATAAACAAACCAAACTTAAAAAAAAGGATAATGGTTAATGGCTTCTAGGGGCTCAGTGTTGCTCTACATTTTCATCAGAAATTAATAAAATTGATCTTATATGATATTTCTTGTCCAAATCTTGAGAATATACGGCTATAATTTAGATAAACATACAAAGGTTAAAACTGAAAAGTTTTGTTCGCAAAAGAAAAACTTTTCGCAAAAAAAGAAGAAAGTTTTTTTTAGCTTGCTAATCTCCACCTAGGCAACACTGGAAAGAAAATTACTATTTTTGAACAATTCACTCTTCTTTAATTAACAATTTGGAACTCGTTACTTCCGAACTGTGAAGCCTAAAAGATTATATATATATATATATATATATATATATATATATATATATATATGATTATATAATGATGTAAAGTCATCAATGAGTTCGAGTTATTCTAATTATCAAGAACATCAACAAATAAATTTGAGACATTATTCAAAATGACTGCCAGAATATGAATGGTTCAGTGTAGCCAATTTTTCTTGAACAAAACTTTTGACCTTTTGACCAAATTTCGAAATTTGACTATTTTGACCATGCCTAGGAGATTTCCCGTATCAAGAAGTACATGTGTGCCAAGTTTGGTCCAAATTGGTCAAACGGTGTGGATTTGTATAAGGAACAAACAAACAGAAAAACAGACACGTGATTTATATATATATATATATATATATATATATATATATATATATATATATATATATATATATACACACACACACACACACACACACAAACAGGGTGGTCCCGAAGGAAATCGCTGTACTATATGAGTGTGCACACCGACTAAAGTGTAGTTGAATGCCACCAAGGAGAATTTTTTTTTTATTATTTCCCTATTTATAGGCGTTTCCGTGATTTGTATAAACGACAGTTTTTGTGCTATTTTACAGTTCTATTTGTCTTCAGTTTTTTGGTCCCCTACACGCTCCTGAAGTTTTGCCATTTAAAATCGGGACACCCTGTGTACAGGGTGATTCAGGTCTAAATAGCCAAACACTAGGACATAATTTCCAAGAAACTTCATTTGAAGTTTGGCCCGATTCCGGAAGGAAGAGAAGATATGTCCAATTTTCTGTTATAGCGCGGTTCCCCCTCCCTTCATAGGGAGGAACCCCGCTTATAAGGTTGATCTCATTTTTGATGAAATTGGGTACAAAAATCTTTCGTCTAATTTGAAAGGTCAAGTTCGTTAACCAGCAGAATCCGCCCACTGGAAGATGTCGTTTGGGGCGAAATTCGCGCAAAAAAAAATCGTAACGCTTACGTTTTTGAGTTCATAAGCTTGTAAGTACTCGTTTTATAGGCTTCTTGGGATAGGAAAAAGAATAAAACCATTTTTAAGGCGATAGCTTTAACCGTTTTCGAGAAAATAAGAAAAATAGTTGTTGAATACCGTTTTTGGTTTGGGTACTTAGAATCAAGGGATTCAGTTGAAACATTTTTTGCATGTTCGAATTTCATCAAAACTAATATGTTAAACTTTTGGTTACGTTTAGAGTTAAGGAAGGGTTAGAATAAAACATTTTATTAACAGGCAAGAAAAGATTTGGTAACTTTGTATACTTTCGTTAGTATCTCGAAAACCGTTGACAATTTGGAAAGCGGAAGGATACCATTCGAAAGCTTACTAAATGGTATACAAAAAAAATTCTAAAGAAAGTTTTGAATAAGCGATGTCAATCGGAGAAATAAGTGCTTAAACTTTGAAGTAATTGATTTCGTTTATTCGAACGGTTCTTTTTTTCTGTTTTATTCCTTGTTATTTTTAAATTGCTTATAGTCGGATAATGTATTTGACAATAAAACAGGTTAATTAAAATAAGAAAAACAATTCATTGCTAGAAATATATCAGGCTGTACCGTATGAAATGTCAGTTTTGGATTTGCCGATTTCCTCAAATGTCTTGAAACTGTCCGAGCTTACTAAATGCTCCACAAAAAAGATTCTGAAAAATGTTTGATTAAGTGATATCAATCGGAGAAGTAAGTGCATAAAAATTTCGTTTATTTGAACGGTTCTTTTTGTCTGTTTTTATTTCTTGTTATTTTATTATTGCTTCTAGTAGGAGTAAAACAAGATAAGAAAATGGAAACGATATTTATAATTTTTCACGAAAGATTAAAACAAACCAATAATTGTATCTACTCCTCTTTTTTTTTTCTCTGTTTACCTTCGTTTTTAATTGTTTTTTTTTTTCTCGGTTTGCATTAGTTTTTAATTGCTTGCTGTTATTTTGATTGCATTTTTTTCAATAAAACATGACAAGTAATTGAAAAGCGTGTTTGTATTTTGAATTGACTTTGAGAGTCTTGCTTTAGATTGAGGAATTTCCGCTTCTAACCTGTGGGTGTTAGCAATTTTCATGAAATAAAGAAAAAAAAAATGTTTAGTTCTATTTTAAGCTATGGATTGACACTATGGATGAGAACGGATACGTCTTAAGATGACGCAGTTCCTGCTGAAAGAGAATGTGAAAGAGAACACTCTGTATAGGGTCAGACACCTGTCCGGGTCTAGCTACCAGGCCGGCTTCAGGTAGGCTTTTATTGCACTTCATAAATAGAACTAAACATTTTTTTTTTCTTTATTTCATGAAAATTGCTAACACCCACAGGTTAGAAGCGGAAATTCCTCAATCTAAAGCAAGACTCTCAAAGTCAATTCAAAATACAAACACGCTTTTCAATTACTTGTCATGTTTTATTGAAAAAAATGCAATCAAAATAACAGCAAGCAATTAAAAACTAATGCAAACCGAGAAAAAAAAAAACAATTAAAAACGAAGGTAAACAGAGAAAAAAAAAAGAGGAGTAGATACAATTATTGGTTTGTTTTAATCTTTCGTGAAAAATTATAAATATCGTTTCCATTTTCTTATCTTGTTTTACTCCTACTAGAAGCAATAATAAAATAACAAGAAATAAAAACAGACAAAAAGAACCGTTCAAATAAACGAAATTTTTATGCACTTACTTCTCCGATTGATATCACTTAATCAAACATTTTTCAGAATCTTTTTTGTGGAGCATTTAGTAAGCTCGGACAGTTTCAAGACATTTGAGGAAATCGGCAAATCCAAAACTGACATTTCATACGGTACAGCCTGATATATTTCTAGCAATGAATTGTTTTTCTTATTTTAATTAACCTGTTTTATTGTCAAATACATTATCCGACTATAAGCAATTTAAAAATAACAAGGAATAAAACAGAAAAAAAGAACCGTTCGAATAAACGAAATCAATTACTTCAAAGTTTAAGCACTTATTTCTCCGATTGACATCGCTTATTCAAAACTTTCTTTAGAATTTTTTTTGTATACCATTTAGTAAGCTTTCGAATGGTATCCTTCCGCTTTCCAAATTGTCAACGGTTTTCGAGATACTAACGAAAGTATACAAAGTTACCAAATCTTTTCTTGCCTGTTAATAAAATGTTTTATTCTAACCCTTCCTTTACTCCAAACGTAACCAAAATTTTAACATATTAGTGTTGATGAAATTCGAACATGTAGAAAATCTTTCAACTGAATCCCATAATTCTAAGTACCAAAATCAAAGACAAAAAGACAGTTCGAATAAGCGAAATCAATTACTTTAAAGTTTTAAGCACTTATTTCTCCGATTAACATCGCCTAATCAAAACTTTCTTTAGAACCATTTTTGTAGAGCATTTGGTAAGCTTTCTAATGGTAATCTTACGTTTACCAAGATTCTCAACCTTTTTCGAGATATTCAGGAAAGTGCCAACTTCAAAATCGGACAATTCGTCTTCGACCTAGAGAGCGAACAGACAAATATATATATATATATATATATATATATATATATATATATATATATACACACAAGTTTGAACCACCATCATTTTCGGTCTCTAGGGGTTCTGAAACGCAAAAGTTTCTAGTCGGCACTTCTGGATTGCATCATGAGATCAACCTTATAAGCGGGGTTCCTCCCTATGGGGGAGGACCGCGCTGAGATGATGCAGTTCCTGCGAGTCGGACTGTATAATGAATAAGAAAGGATTGCTCAAAAACTATTCAAGATAATTAAATTCGAATTATGCTATCAAAAAATACATACTATTTCCTTTAAAACAACAGTAATTAAATTCACTAGAACCATTATTAAATTATACTTTCAGGACGTATAATAAAGCACTTCTTTTTTTATCAATGAATCAGAGTCTTTTCGCGAATTTTTTTCTTAGCCCCCTAACGGACTACAGATTCAATACTTACACAAAAACATCTACATTTAGTAAGCATTAAATCCATGCAGGAGGCTTATTGAGGGATAAATTGAACGTTTGACTTTCTTTTGTCAAAAAAATGTGGAATGTAGTTTTGTTACTTTCAAATATTTTATGTGAAGAAAATAAAAATTATTCATTTTTTATAGGCCAAACTGTGGGAATACATTTTCCTGTCCGGAAGCAATAAAAAGTAACTGTAAGAAATGTTTTTCATTTTGGAGATATGTTACATTTTGTGTTTTACAAGTTTTCATTGAATATCTTTTACACGATGTACTCGGCACTAAAATATTTGCTAATATATGTGAAATTTGCCGAAATTGCAATTGTACCTTTATCAACTTGGACAGGGATCCATCCACTGCCTAACAGCACTGGTGCTGTTTGCAGGACAGCAATCCATCAGGAACCTATGTGCAAGCGGAACGTCTTCCAATGCAATAGGTCGATTGTGTTGAAGGAGATTTAAAAATATGTTAAATCGAACATGTCAGGACGCAATATTGGCTGAAGAAGATATTTGTCCAAAATCCTGCACCACTTGTTAACTTGGAACTTTTACTGATTGTGTGATCTTCACTATGAATAAGGATTAAACTGAAACCAAGTATGCAAATTGGGACTGTTAAATATTCCATTCCGTGTGAATGTGACTTTGCCTGTCCACAAAATGTTGGGCCGAACTGAGGATTAACATTTTTCTTCCCGCAATGTTTTGCACAATTTTTAGTTTTATTTCAAATTTTATTTGATAAAATTTCAAAATATGTGTAAGTTTTGGATTACAAGTATTTACCTACCCTGAAATGTTTTTGAACTCTCCCCTCAAATTTTCTAGTCAAAACTGGGTGCCAAATACATCATGTAAAAGAGAAATCCATGAAAATTTTTTTGGAAAAAAAAAACACGAAATGTGACGTATCTCTAAAATGAAAATCTTTTCTAATTTTTTCTTTCAGTTACTTTTATTGCTTCCCGACTGGACAATGGATTCCCAAAGTTTTGCCAATAAAAAATGAATAATTTTTAATTTCTTCACACAAGGTATTTGAAAGTAACAAAACTACATTCCATTTTTTTGACAAAAGAGAGCCATTCATTCAATTTATTCCTTAATAAACCTCCACTTCATTTGCATGGATTTAATGCTTTCTTAACGTAGAAGTTTTCGTGTACGTATTGAATCCGTAGTCCATTAGGGGACTAAGGAAAAAATTCGCGAAGAAACTCTGATTCATTGATAACAACAGAAGTGCGTTATTGGACGTCCAGAAAGTATCTTTTAATAATGGTTCTAGTGAATTTAATTACTATTTTTTTAAAGGACATTTTTCTATTTTATGATGGCATAATTCAAATTTAATTATCTTGAATATTTTTTGAGCAATCCTTTCTTATTCATTAAAAAACATGACTACATTTGAATAAATCTCCTCTCTGGCTATCCAGCTACACTGTTCCAAGTAGTTAGAACACTAGCCTGTTTGGAAAAAAAATAATAAATATTTCCAATTATTAGATGGAACATATATGGAAATATTTAAATTTTCAAATGCAAAATTCATCAATTTTGAAGCATTTATTTTTTACTTTCAGGGATTGAAGATACGTTTATATACATCAAGGAAGAGAGAGACTCATATCTGGAGGCTGAGGATGAGCAGCTTGAAGGTATTATGACATGCCTTTACATTGTCATTTGGAAACATATTGTCAAGGCTATAAATGAGTAAATAATAATATACAGAAAAGCCTATCTGAAATTATTAATAGTGTTTATTTATTTAGTTTTAAATAAAAAAAACGATGCGTTAGGAAATGTGGGTTCAAATCCCAGTTGTTATTGTTTAAGTTTTATCCTCTATGGGCTTGCTGAAATAAATTCTCTCTTCCACCATGGATACTTAGAAAGATTAGAAATCTATAAATAACCTGGCATTAATGGCATAGATGTTGATCACGTGAATAGAAATAAAAAGGTTATCTATTATTGGCCCAAAGCACCCCCTCTCTAGTGATTTATATTTTTTCTATCATATTTCAGCAAGGACGATGAAAACCTCTCGACCAGTAAACCACTGTTATTAAAACAATGGGCAATAATAAAAACAATTATTTTGCTTTGTCTTTCTCTAGTGCCATTACTAGTGTCGAGGATCCTCAATAAATTTCAGCCATTCCTTCCGGTTCTTGCAATGTTGCTTCATCTGTTGGAGGGTTTTGCCTCTTTTCCCTCCAATCCTCTGGATGTTTTCCTCGTAGGAGATCCCAGACCTTTCTCGCGGTCTTTTCCCAGATGGTCGAGCTTTTAGAACTTTCTTCACGTGACAAACATGCCCAAACCACTGAAGCTGCCACGATTCGAGTAATTCGAGTCCTTAGATCTGTTACCTCAAACTGTTCTCTTATTCTTTTATTTATGATGCAATCTCTTCTTGCCTTTCCAACCTCTCTCCTCAGAAACTTCATTTCGGCAGCAGTAATGTGGCTTGCTTGCTTATCAAATATTACCCAACTTTCGCTCCCATAAGTTAGGATCAGGAGGTAGATGGGATCAGTTTCCTGTTAAGGCCGTAAATCTTCTTTCTCTTTGAGATGCCATTTTATATTTTTCACGAAAGATTAAACCCCACCAATAACTGCTACTATTCCTTTACTAATAGCACTAGTGATATGTACGGAACTGTGCTAAGATGATGCAGTTCCTGTAAGTCGGAATTTTGTGGATAGGGATAATTATACTATATTTCCAGTCTCTAGGGATTTTCTTTAAGTCCCAAACTAGTTAGAAAAGTTGCTGAAGCACTTTGACAAGCTCTTGCCCCCATATTTGATCAGTTCAGTACTTTGCGAAAATCACACACATGCTTTGCTGTATTTAAGATGCATACTTTCAAAGCATTCCACAGTTGTTTATAAAATATATATATATATATATATATATATATATACATATATATTATGTATATATAATTTCCTCCCTTAAAATTTCAAATTGTAAGAAAACTTTATAGTATTATTTACTTACTTTTTATTTGTAGCTCTGAATATTTGGGCTGAATCATGTAATTATATGCTCCAATAATTAGTTTATGGACTATATTTTTTATTACAAAAAATAATTTTCTTTTATGATAGTGGTAATAATCTTCTTCTTCTTCTTTATCATCCTTCTTTGTGCCTTTCAGCGTGGAGGTGCCTCGATCCAAGACTGCCAAGCATCACGATCCTGAGCCAGCGCTTTCATGGAGTTTAGACTCTTTCCCTTTTCCTGTCCAAGGCTGGAAATGTGGTCCATCCAATGTAATCTCGGCCTTCCTCGTGGACGACGTCCAGTGGGCCGAGCCTCAAAGAACTTTCGCGGATCTTGCTGTTCGCTCATCCTGCATAGATGCCCAAACCACCTCAGATGTCTCTTTTCCACATTTTCCTTCAAGTGTCACCCAGCTTTCACTTCCATATAGAAGTGTAGGGAGATAGATGAACTTAAAAATGTGCATTTTGACGCTTTTTCCCATCTCTCTCTTCCCCATCACAGTGTTACACAGCTGGTAATAAACATTATTTGCTTTTTTTATCCTGTTGGAGAGCTCCGGACCAAATTTTTGTTGGAATCAGCTGTGCGAACAATATCCTCTACAAAGACCAAAGCTTGTGCTAGAATTGTCCTCATATTACACTTTCGTTTTCTTTATAATCATTTTGTAGGCTCCTTCCCAACTCCTCTCAGCTTTTCTTTTTTGCCACTCTTACCACCAATTTAGCCTCATTTCTTCATCTAACATAGACCTCCCAGTTAGCTGGATTCTTACTTGTGTAATATTCTTTCCAGGCTACCTTCTTCCTAGATATTGCAGTTGCACTCGATCACTCCACCACTTAGTCCTTTTGCCTTTATTGGAGACTACTTTCAACCTGCATACATTTTCGGCTGTCCCTAGAATTGCATGCTTAATGTTTGCCCATGTGTTGTCAACATTGTCTTCCACACTTATACCTTTTAGTTTCTCATCCAGAAGGGTTGTAAACTCAGATTTTTTTTCCTCCATCAGTAGCTTTGTGATGTCAATCTTCTTGTATGCTTTCGAACGTTCCTTCCTAGGTCAAAGAATCTGGGTGTTTCCAATCAGAAGAAGATGGTCTATACTAAGTTCAGCACCTTTGATCACTTTTACATCAGTGAAGTATCTCCTTATTCTTCTACTGTACACAATGTAGTCTATTACGCTATTTACATTTCTTTCTTCGGCTGAAAAGGTTATTTATGAAGAGGTTTATGAGGGAAGAAGGAGTTACCGATGAGCAGATCATAATCTATGCATAGATCAATAAACCTTTGGCCATTTCCATTTCTAGTGATCTCCCCTCTGTGTAGGCCCATTATACCCTGATTATTGAAAAGATCTCTTCCTGTCCTGGCATTGAAATCACCCATCAGGATAATATCGCTATTCCTGTTTTGACAATTGATGATTTCTCTTTCTAGATCTGCATAGAACTACTCTTTATCTAAAACATCAGTTCCCTCTGACGGGGCGTATACTTGAATGATAGAAACCTTTCTTATTGGTAGATCCATATTTGCCGTTATAATCCTTGAAGATATCGCTTCCTAGTCTTTTACTTTTTCAAACAGGTTTTCTTTCATGATAATGCCGACACTTTCCTTGGCTCTAAAACCAGCTGGCACTCCTGAATAAATAAGCATGTGGTCCTTGGTTAGACGTACTTCTCTCTGTCCTTTCTTTCTCACTTCACAGACTCCCAAGATGTCTACCCTGAACCTTTTCATCTCTTTCACCAGTTCTATTTATTTACCAGTTAATGTCTTGATATTCCATGTACCAAGTCTTAAGTCCTTTCGAGCGCCAAATTAACAAAACAAAAAATTGTAGATGATTTACATGATAAATTTGCGTAAAAAGTCTGACTTGCAGGAACTGCGTAATCTTTGTGCATTTTTGTTCTTATTCCTAGTGTCATTTGGAAAGCTTAGAATATAAATAGTTAATGTTTTGTCTTAATCTTTCATGAAATATCCACATGTAAAATTGTAAAATAGAAACTGATAAATCCTAAACGGAAATTACTCCATTTAAACACCCATTTTTCCAAATCATATTGCTCTATTAAAAATCGCTTAAGAACCATATCTTTTGGAAATTTAATAAACTTTTGACTTGCTTTACATTTACTATGATTTCCCATACATTTAAGGCGCTAATGACCTACATGTAGATGCGCCGTAAAAAAATAATAATAATAATAATACTATGATTTCCCAATAGGTTTCGAGGTATACAAGAATATATCCAGAAACCTCGAGAAAAATCTTCTTTTTTCCCATTTTCTTTGACAATGGTTATAGATATGACCTTGGAAATAGTTTTATTAGATTGAACTACTTTCATTTTTGTGACCTGTAGATTCTAAAACATGAAATTTTCCAGTCAGCACTTCCGGATTGTGTCAGGAGGTCAACTTCATAAGCAAATTTCCCCTCATGGGGGAACAAAACGCACTTAAAACTTTTTTTTTTTTTCAAAAATTATTTCTAGGCCTAACAAATATTGACAAAACATTGATCATCATCATATAAAATACCATTTTTTTAAATATTTATTTATTTAAATTTTTACGCCTACTGATAAATAATATATATTTTTGAACAGGAAATCTAAAGGAGATAACATTAAGATAACCCCTTTTCTAACCAGGGCTGATACCTTTTTCTCTTTTCCCCAAAATTAGATGGAATACGAGTAGATATAGCATTATATAAATGTTTAAATATTATTTATATCAATTTTCAAGTAAATCATTTTTTCAGGATTTGAAGATACATGTGTATACATCAAAGAGGAGAGGGATATAGACCTTGAGGCAGAGGATGCACAACTTGAAGGTATTTTTATACGTGTTTTTTATTTGTCATTTAGCAATATAAATTCAATATTTCACATGAATAAATTTACTAAAAGAAAATTGAGAATTTTTTTGCTTGTTTCCCAACATATGTGAAAGCATCAGCTTAAAAATAGTATATTTTTATTTTTAAGGATGACAAATTTTTAATACATGTAGGGTGGCATGAGTACCCCTGGAAAAGAAGTGAAAGCTCAAAATATATCGGAGAAACTAAATTTAAAATGATGAATGAAGAATTGAATTATTTTTCTGTTAACCTGAAGTGGTTCCAGGACAATATATATATATTTATATATATATATATATATATATATATATATATATATATATATATATATATATTACAGAATTCCATTAGAATTTTATTATGTGTGTGTATATATATATGTAATCGTATTTTTATTCCCCTTTTGCAGCTGGGCAGGGTGTAGATGCCCTCTATAGAGCTTGGAGCTATTCTTTCTGGACTGATCCTTAGAAGGTGTCCAAATCAACTAAATTTATTCTCCTCTAAGATAGTTTCATCTGGCTGTATCTCTAATTTTTCCCTGAGAGATCTGTTGGCGATTCATTCTCTCCGGATCTTGCATTTGACTTTCTCTGGCACCGTATCTCCATTGCCTGAATTTGACTTCTATTATATGTGGTGAGTGTCCATGAATCCGAGGAGAAAGAAGGTATGGCCAGAATCACTGGCTTGTAGACTGAAATCTTCGTTTTCTCAGAGGACAGCAACACATAGAGTGGAACATTTTGTCAGCTGCTCCTATTATATGCGAATAGGTCTCACCTAATCAATATACCTGGTTTCATTCAATTATTTAAAATCCTGGAGCTGTTCCAAGATTAGCCCATTTAACCTCAAGGTGTCATTTCTCTGAGGGGTTTGCCTTCCTATTCTCATGCATTCTGATTCCCTGGGTTAGCCCTTGCCTCACGGTGGGCAGTGCAAGCAGGCCGACTCTGCAGATCACGCCGATCTCTGTACGCGGCCGAGCCCCAGTTAAAAAGCTATTCTCACTTTCCTTTCTATGCACGTGAACAATTTCATATAATTTCCTCCCCTTCAAATTTCAAATCGCAGGAAAACTTTATTTTAATATTTAGTTACTTTTTCTTTATGTTCTGAATTTTTAGGTTCAATAATGTAATTATTAACTCCAATAAATTGCTTCATCCTCACGGCATCTGACTCTCTCATACTCTGCTCTTCAATGTTCCCAATACATGGAAATCTGGAGGATTCAGATCAGAGGATCTAGGAGGCAAACGAACTGGTCCATAGTGGCCGATACAACGATTAGGGAATTCAGTGTTCAGTCATTCCGTTACCACTTATCCATTATCAGCTGGGCAACCATCCATTTGTAACCAGAGTGAGTTGATATTTGGTAGATGGGCTTGTGATGGGACACACAAGCCCCATCACAAGCCCATTTGGTAGTGAGAGAAGGATGGGACATCACCATCATCGTGTGAAATTAAAGAATTTGTTCAGAATGGCTCGTTCACGCTAAAGCACATTTATTGGTTTTGACTTAGAAATCAGAAAAAAAAAGATTTAAATAGATTTTTTTTTCTAAAACTAAGAGGCACCATTTTGATGCTTATTAAATAATGCAACTTTTGAGGAGGAGGCAAACCTCTAAGTCTAAAAATAGCTGATTAAGAAAACATTGAATAATTTAATAGAACACTAATATTAAGCATTCTCACATATAGATGGCTTTCAAAATAGTTCTTGATTCAAGTGGTAATATTTTAATAATATAGTTTTTATACAACAATGTATATGATACATTGATCACAAATTCTGAAAACTCAGTTTTTCTTTAAAAAAATCCAGTAGTTTTAAAAAAGACAAAAGTTTGAGTAGCTCCTCTTCATTTTCAGGTAGAATGGTCATTTTTGTTTTGGTTTCGGCAAGATTCAAAAAGAATAAGGAAATGAATTGTATTTTATATTTTTTAAAGGAAAATTGACTAGATAGGTTCTTTTTATATTTTCATTATATCTCAGGGTTCATTGAAATATTACCAAACTCACCACATATGGATTTATGAATAAATCTATTATTTATTTAATTTGAATAATTAATTTATTTTAATAAAATTTCCTGAAAGAAAAGCATGAGAAATATTAGATTATAACCACTTCTTACCATCTGTCCTTTTATGTCTTAAGTCCATATTATATACCAGGAGAAAGGTTCGTAGTAAATAAAGTAGAGTTGGAAACAAATGACTTATATTAAAATACAATATAATTTATGGCTTGGCTGTGATACTAAATTAAATATATAAAATAAATGGGTGCTTGACTCACATAATTGTATCAATGTTGGGGTATTAAAGAAAAATTAGCACATAATTAAAATATTAAGCTTTTATACTAAAATATAATTATTGGCCAATATTGAATTTTTTGATAGCTTTTATATTGAATTTACTTGAGTATTGGCAGTTATTGAGTTATACTCAGCTTATGAGGCGGATGGTGTTCTGGAAGTGAAGAAGCAGGCTTGCAGCCGTTCTGTCAGCATGTTCAGGAGAATGATGGTCGCTGCTAGGTCATAGAGTGAAGATGAAGTCGGCAGCTGGCTGATGGGAAGTGCATGGGCACCGCCCGTGGATGCTGCTATCAGCGTGCTCTCTCCCTTCGCTGGCGCTGGAATGAGATCGAGTGCCGTCCGTCTCAGGTGCTCGAATGAGATAGAGTGGTGGGGGAAGGCCCTTCTTATAGGTTCTACTCCCATCATAACACGAGACTCCCGGATGCAGGCTAGACATATCGGTGTAAACAGGGAACACCTGTGTGCTTATCACCTGGGAAACTTATACTTTTCTATGCCTTATCGCTCCTAGCCGAGACATTTTATAATTCACACTTCCTTTTTTAAAAATAAACACTGCCAAGATAAGAACTGCCATGCTAAATCTTTTATTATAACTGCTTTCTTTTTCTATGATTTAGTTGTTTGACAAAAATAATATTTGTGCTGGACTTATTGTATAGAAATGCTACTCTTTGCTATGCCAGAAACTGACTCTTTTTAGAGCACCCCCTTATAGATTGTTACAATATATATACATGTATATATGTGCTTTAATTAGTGCAAAATCATGTAAGGTTCCTGTCACCTTTGTACTGTTGAAAGACAACTTATTTTCTCCAAAACTGCTATACTCCCACTGCAAAACCCTCTACGATTCTGTAAAACACTCATCCTTCTTAGCCCTCCCTATAATTTTCTTGGGACTTTTTGCAAGTATCTTGTGACAATACAATAATAATACCACTTCCCTTCTTCAGGATCTCCCCGTGGTCTAGTGGCTACCATCCTGAATTCTCATCTCAAAAGCCTATTTTTTTTTTTTTTTCGGTAATTTCATGTAACATCAGTTTCATTTTGTCCCACATGCTTTTTAACATTAGCGGTCTCTGTTATGAAAAAAACGAACTAATTCCACTGGGCAGATACTATTTCTAAAGTGAACAAATTAATCCTCGATTTTTAGTTTCTTATAACCCAAGTTTCTTCTATTTATCAACCCAACAGCTTGTTTATCTGTAGTTCTCTATGGATATTTTCAACTGACAATGTAGGATTTTTCATCCATTAAGTTCCAAAGATTTAGTGATTGAGTTAAACATTGAAAATAGACTATTTTTCATAACTTTTTAAAATTATTTCTTTCAAAATGATTTTGTTCTAGATTAAAAATTGCAACCTTTAGCTTTTCGTCCATGTAAATAGGGAATATCTGTTTATATGACACTGCTCCACCATCGATTAAAAAAAATTTGTGTATTTGTTCTTTGAGTCCCCTTATAAAAAGTATGATATAAAGCTCTAAAAAATATTGATTGATTTTTTTTCTTGTTAAATTAGAGAAAATTATCTTGCCTTTTAGCATACAATGTAATATTATCCCTTAAAATAATCTAAATGGTGACATCCTTTTAAATATGGGGCACAGCAT
The DNA here is from genome assembly GCA_946811695.1 of Gonocerus acuteangulatus. NCBI lineage: Eukaryota > Metazoa > Arthropoda > Insecta > Hemiptera > Coreidae > Gonocerus > Gonocerus acuteangulatus. Next base: position 36,485,795 of record OX328123.1, read on the forward strand.
ATAATTTTTCAATGAACATGTATTTATAATCAAATTTTAAGCACCATTGAAGTAATTAAGTTACTAGACTGAAGTAATTCCAGCTGTTGTTTGGTCATTTGCTACGACCTTAGATGTTTACTGGAACATGATTATGTATGTTTAATTGAACAGGGGCTGACAGTGATAATTATCAGATGACTGGTTTTAATACAGAATTACATAGTACTCATGTGGGTATTTCTCAGTCTGCATCAGGTATTAATTATAAAACATGTAAAAATAATAATTATTTTACTTCTTGTTCCATGTTTTTCCCTAGAAATTATTAATAAATTGTAAATAACACCTATAAATACTTACAACAATGTATCTTTTTTTTTTACAGGAATGACAATAAAGGTGAAAGACCAGCTGAATTTACAAGGGGAATTCGGACGGCCTCGAGGTAATAAAATAGTGTTTCAATATTTATTTTATAAACACTCCTAGATTCTTTATTATATTTTATGGGTGACAACTCTTGAATCATAAACTTTTAATAATAATTTGGCATACAATATGAAAGAATCAAATTTTCATATTTATTTATTCTAAGAGGAAATAATTAACTAGTTTAGTGTAAATCAGCCCAAAAATGTTCACTCATGTTACCCTCTCACTTTTTTGTGGAATTCCAACTTGTCCAGTGTTTGTTAAATGATGGCCACTATAACGATCAAACGTCTGGCATTTAATAATTCAGGCCCTTAGGGTAACAAGACAGGATTATTATAAGCTCTTTGATGAAACAAAACGGTCGGGTTTGTATGAACTCTATATAAGTTAAAGCGGCCACAACCATAAGTTAACAAAAACTGGCCAAGTTGGAATTGCACAAATAAATGAGCGGATATTCTTAAGTTTTGACAATGTATTAAGGAGCCTAAAACTTGGCCCAATGCTATGATATCATAACTTTCAAAGGCAAACTGTTTTTGGGAGGGACCTAGAACTTGGCCTTTTTTTTCAACGCTAGTTTTTAGTGCAGTTCCCTCCGTAGGGAGGAACCCGCATATAAGGTTCACATCATGACACAATCAGGAAGTGCCGTCTAGAAAATTTTACATGCCTGAACCCCTAGAGAACGAAAATAACGATGGTTCAAATTTGTATGTATATATATATATATATATATATATATATATATATATATATATATATATATATATATTTGTCTGTTCACGGTCTAGCACAATGAATAATGGTCCGATTTTGATGAAATTTGTGGCATCTAGTTTCAAAGGTCATGTTCGTTAACAAGCAGAATTTGCCGTCCAAAACATGGTTTTTGGACCAAAATTCATGCGAAAAAAAATCGTTGCGCTTACTTCATATGCTTACAAGTACTCGTTTTATACAGTTTTTTTTTGTTTGTTTTATGGCACCTAAACCTTTTCGATCATGGACACCATTTCTTTGAGAAGTAAATAATCTGTGATGGTTGTAATCATCAAAGATTATTTGCGAACATATACATTCCATTATTACGCAGTATAATGTTACATGAGTCTGATAATGCCAATAATTATTTTTAAATGAATCTTGTCAGGAGTCTTTCACTTCAATGAGCAGCATATCATTCAACTTCGGTGGTGATATTGATTTTAGTTATCTTCGGACTGATTAAATTTTGCTGATTAATTCTGCCTCTTCCAAAAAGTCTTGCTATTAGTTTGGGGTCATCGGCTAATATTTCATCAATTGAGTCTGGTAGTTGATGTTGTTCTTTTAAATGTTCATAAGCCCTGCAATTTCGTCAAAATATGCTTTACTGTGTGAGTTGCACATTGCACGACCCGTACACCGGAGGTGCATTCTTTGACATGAGGAAGGTAAGTGCTGAGTGAGGTTTGTGTGACCTATTCTTTACCGGGTCAACACCACTTCTTTTCTTCTTGTCTCTTGGATTGATGTTTTCCATGGCTTAACACTTCTTTTAATTTCGCAAAGTTTATTCTCCCTCACTTCTTCCCTGTCTGCTTGCCATGCACCCTGAACCACGGCCCGTTAATATTCAATCATATCGTTCTTGGGAACTGTATACAGCAGTATACCTTCTCTAACTTTTATAGGTTTAATGGCCCAGAAAAAAATGAATGAAACCATTTTTAAGGCGATACCTTTAACCTTACATGCTTGGCTTTCCATGAGGTGGTGCGCTGACCAGTAGAGACGAGACCTCCTTAGTCCTTCAGTGTGATCCAGTACTGAGTGATCCAGAACTGGACAGAACTCCAGATGATCACCATTCATCTCTTCGTGTCCACAAAGGGTGCATTCCGTTGAAGTAACTACATTTATTCTGTGTAGGTGCACTGGAAGGTAGTCGTGACCTGTTATAAGACGAAAATTGGCAACGATGAAGACTCATGGGAGGTGTGGTTCGATTTAGCCATTGCCAGCCAGGCTTGCCCACTTCTTGCCAGTTGACTCTATCCGCAAGTGATCGGTCATCCAGGTATTCACTGCAGAGTTGATTTGCTGCTTTGCAGGTCTAAGCGTGGAGAGCTGACTTGGTTGGGGTAACTCAGTGCCCTTTTTGGCCAAATAATCAGCCTTTTCGTTTCCAGGTACATTAACATGACTCGGTACCCACTGAAACATTATAGGCCAAGCCTTTTCAAGTAGTTTTTGGAGTAGTTTCCTGTATTCTATCGTTCTGCCACAGTCAGTTCCTGAATTGCGAGTTAGACCCTGTATCGCAACTTGGAAGTCAACCAGAAAAACTGTATTTTTGGGGGTTTCAATCCTTTCGAGTTCTTTTGCAGCTGCATGTACCGCTGCAATTTCTGCAAAATAACCCTCTAATTGGTGACTGTAGTATCTGGCGCCAGTCTTCCCTGGGCCCGGTATAGAAGAACCATCAGTGTAAATTTGCAACCAGTCTTCTTCAGGGCACTCTTCTGCCAAAATTTTCAATGCCACTGTTAACGAAGCCTGTTTTGAGACCGAGTGCGCTCTTAGGCTATATTTTGCGTTAGGAAGGCGGTAGAGGAGACAGTTATTTTCAATTAGAGGAGCAGGAACAGCTGGGGTAATTCCATATTTAGTGTAGAAGTCGTTATTTGCTTCATGTGGGGTATTTTGTGTTTTAAGGCGTGCTGTAGCATACCTATACTTATTCCAAAGACCCCTGAAGACTCATCTAATTCTCTCCCAAAACTTCAGTGCAGTCTTCCCTCTGTGAGTCTGGAGAGGTAGAATCTTTGTTTAGGCCTCCATTGCAGCAATTGGAGTAGATTTTGGGGCTCCAGTAATAGTGCGCTTTAACCGTTTTCGAGAAAATTGGAAACATAGTTGTCGAAAAAAATAATGGGTACATAGAATCATGGAACAGTTGAAACATTTTCTGGATGTTTTAAATTCATATAAACAAAGAGTTTTAAATTTTGGTTACGTTTGGAGTTAAGGAAAGATTAGAATAAAATATTTATTAATAACGTGAAAAGTTCTGAAAACTTTGTATATTTTCCTTATTCCTCCTCCATACACACAAAACTCGGATCTACAATATAGCATACCTCTACAAACTCCAGACTTGACTTGTATACCGTGGACAACAAGAAATTTAAAAATGGACCTCGAACTTACAAAATTCAAAAAAACTAACCCTACATCCAGAGAACTATATAAAAATATTTTTTATTCACGACTGACTGAAAACACTGGAACACTGTTCATCTACACTGACGGGTCGAAAACAGCTGAAGGTGTAGGAGCGGCTGCTGTAGTTGGAGATGAAATCAAGTTGCTAAAGCTACCAAACATAACAAGCTCCTACTCAGCCGAACTACATGCTGTTATACTCGCACTGGACAACATACCTAACACTGAACACAGAAACATTACTATCTGTACTGACTCACTGAGCGCACTTCTTACATTACAGGACATTTACAGTACTAATCCTTTAATACAAGAGATACACTATAAAATATCATTACTGAACAACACAGTTACTCTGTATTGGCTACCAGGCCACGAAGACATCGGACCAAGTACCAACGTTGACTTACTAGCAAAACTTGCAGGACGAAAAGAACAACAGGACATTGACAGTTTGACGTACCAAGACTTGCACTCTGAGGGTAAAGAGAGAATAATGCAAATTTGGCAGGATACCTGGTTTAAAGTTACAGATAATAAATTAAGGGAGATTAAGTATACAGTTCGGGAATGGCCTTCAAGTAGCAGAAGTAATAGACGAGAAGAAGTCGTCCTCTGCCGGCTGAGGATAGGCCATTCCCTACTGACTCACTCATACCTTATGACACGACAAGACAGACCAATATGCCAGTACTGCAATACAACACTTACTGTTAAACACTTACTGACAGACTGTAGACTCAGGTTAAACACTGACTTACCATCAAACATGCATGAATTACTTTCAGATGACAGCAAACATATTTCAGACATATTCCAATTCCTTTCCAACATCAAAACTCTGGATAAAATCTAGCTACGCCCTTTCTTTCTTTTTTTTTTTTCTCCCCTTGTTTCAATTGTTTATTTAGTTTTTTTTTGTTATATATAATATAAATTTATTCTTTCCTTCCTTCTTTTATCTGTCTATTTATTGTCTTATTTTTGCCTTTTCTCCCCTCTTGTTTTCCTTCCCCCCTTTTTATTTCTGGAAGTAAATATCACTGAGTGAGACACTGAAATATCAACACAGAATTAAGTTACTTCTATCAGCTAATACGTACTACTTTACTTACGACTCGTACTTTTAATTTACTTTACAATTTATCACTGACTATACAATTGACTTTCTTCTACTTACCTCAATTCTTTCAAGCTGCAGTTTCGTCGCCTGAGTTGCGATAAGCTTAATTAATAAATAAATATTTTCCTTAATATCTCAAAAACAGTTAAGAAATCGTGGTAAGTGAAAGGTGACCATTCGAAAGCTTAGTAAATTCCATAAAAGTAAATTATTTTTAGTAATTTTTTTTTTTTTAATCACTGCTCCTTATTTTGTAATTGCTTGTAGTAGTAAAATGTATTAGTCAATAAAACAGGATACGTATATTTTTATTTATTTATTTGGAACTTACAACAATGTATAAGCTACATTTCTAGTAAATTATTGCTAGATTATATTGACATGAATGTACATGAGGTGGGAAGCTGCACAGTTGTAGTACCCACTAGACAGATTTTTTTTTTTTTTTTTTTCCACAGATATACACTTTTAAGAGTTGATCTCTTGGCCACTTGCGTTTCAGTCGGCGAATGGTGTTGTGAGGAATGTGCTGGGAAGATAGAGAGTTTATTAAGGAGTTAGGATGGCCGTGTAGGTTCGAATGGAATTTGCGGTAGAGGGATTTGGCTAAAGGTTGGATAAAAGGGATATTCAGGTCATTATGGAGGGTCAAATTGGAGACATAAAACGGAGCATCAGTTATTTTCCGGAGAATTTTAGACTGTATGGATTGGATTTTGTAGGAGATGGAAGGCTTTGTGGAACCCCAGAGTTGAATTCCGTAAGTACATATTGGTCTGAAAATGGTCATGTAAATGAGGCATTTGTTTGTTAGTGAGAGATTAGATCATCTGTCAAGTAAGTGTAGTAATAGTCTGTACCGTCGGCTGAGTTCTTGTCTCTTCTAGGTAATATGTGGCTTCCATGTTAGTTGTTTGTCAAGTATTAGTCCCAGATAGCGAATTTGGGATTTTTGCGGAATTAGAGAACTATGGAGGAACACTGGAGGGCAGGATGATCGCCTGAGGGTAAAGGTTGACTGGCAGGATTTCTGAGGGTTAACTTTGATTCTCCATTTGATGAGCCAGGGTTCGATCAGTCTGAGGTGTTCCTGAAGGGACTTGGATGTCAGGATTGGGTCATGACTGCAGGAGATCAGAGCTGTATCATCGGCGAACATATGGAGGGATGTGCCGGGGTGAGTTGGGATTTCAGCCGTATATGTGAGGTATAGGACAGGACTGACTGAGGATTCCACCTTGAGGTACACCTGCAAGTTGGGGGAAAATGGGGGAGGATGAAGAGCCATAGGAAACTTGGAAGAACCTGTCGGAAAGATAGGATTTTATTATGAAGTAGTAGGTTGATGGGAGAATTTGTTTGAGTTTGAACAGCTAGCCCCGGTGCCACACCCGGTCAAAAGCCTGGGCTATGTCGAGAAAGACACTAGAGCAATACTGTCCATTCTCAAAGGCTGTGGAGATCAGATCCACAATTTTGTGGCATTGATGAATGGTGGAATGGAGTTGACGAAAACCAAATTGGGAAGACTGGATTTTGGGAATAAGAATGGCTAAAGGCGTTTAAGTAAGAGTTTTTCAAGAATTTTCCCCAATACGGGCGTAGGGCAATAGGATGTGAGTTGGTGAATAGGTTTTTCTTCTTGTTGAATGGGATGATGGGAGGTTTTGTATGAGAGTATTTTTATAGTAGCCTGCCAGAGTGATTTGTCGGATGAAGTAAGTTCCTTAGTGTATGTTTTAAATTGTTTGTTTTTATGTTTCCACTGTTCATTTCTTAGTTGGTTTGTCAGCTGGTTTAACTGTTTTTTGTCAGATGGGTATCTAGAATTTTGCCATTCTTTGCGTGCTCTTCTCTTTTCAGTGAGCAGTAGTTGTATGTGTGTTGGTATGTCAGCCAGTCGTTTTTGTGTATTATGTAAAGGTTTCGGTCGGGTGGAGATGAATAAAGATTCCTGAATGGCTAATGAAAGACAATGAACAGCATTGTCGATATCAGTGTTTGTTTTTAAGATGTGTTTAGGTCCAGTTTAAGTTCTAGGGATGATTGAAAAGACTACCAGTCAACTGGACCAGGTACGTATAATTAGAAACAATATTTTGTTTCTAGGGCTTCTTGGAATTCAAAGATGCCTTATGAATATCTAGATTACTGTACTGGTGTTGATTTCGTTCTTTAGAATTGTTTTGGTATTTTCTATTTACACCAGTTTTTAATTGGTTGTCATTTTTTAATTCATTGAACAGTAATGAATTAAATTCGGAGAGGAGCTAGGAGGCTTAGGGTGGGGGGCATTTTTCTTTGTTCAGGTAGCACCAAGTGTACCCTCGTCATCTGCAAGTCCTTTTCTAGAGTCATAAAGATATGCCTTCAAACAACTTAAGGAATGTAGGATTTCTAATTTTTGCCAGTATCAGAACAGCCGCTCTTTAAATACCACAGTGGTACTGACGTACCGCTCTATACCAGTTGCACTCCACATAATTATCTTGGTGTATGCCACAGTGAACCGCTCATTATAATCTTATTTTAAACCTATAAAATACTTAAAATAATTAATTTGCGTATAAATGTTATGTTATTGTATCACTTTTGTTTTTTAAGTTTATTTAACAGTGGAATGAATAAAGCAGAAATAAATTGGAAACCTAATAAGTAATATTAAAGTCTAATAACGCAAGTCTGTAACTTTTCAGGTTCACAGTTTCAAACCTGTGACCTTTGAACTGTGAGTCCTAGATGGCTTCGACACTCCCCGGATCACGATCTGCCTCTGTACCATGTTAGAAAATCGGTCAAACAGTGTGAATTTGTACAATACATTTTTTTGTTTTGTTTTGTTTTAATGTACTGATGTGCTTCATTTTCATTTTCAGATTGTACTTCATCTGTTTCTGTAGTGGAAAGTGTACTGGAAATGGCTGATATTGGAAATGCTGATAAAAAGTATATCTTGGCTAAACCTTTTAACGAAAATCTTCACATCTGCCCACATTGTGACTACACATCAACAAGAATTTCACACTTGAAGTCTCATATCATTGCCAGGCATACTAAAAACAAACCTCACTGCTGTCCTCATTGTCCATACAAATCAGTTGAAGCTCGTCAATTAAAAAAACACATAATGTCCAAACATACAAATGACAGACCTTTCTCCTGCCCCCACTGTGAATTTAGGGCAGTAGAGGTTGCTTGTTTAAAGAGTCACATCTTGTACAGGCATAACAATGACAAACCTCACTCCTGTCCTCATTGCGAGTACAAGGCAGTTCTGGAACGCCATTTGAAAATTCACATCATGTCCAAACATACCAATGAAAGACCTCATGCTTGCTCACAATGTGATTATAAGACAGTGGAGGAGCGCCGTTTAAAGTGGCACATAATTTCCAAGCATTCTAATAACAAACCTCACTCCTGTCCTTTTTGTGAGTACACAACAGTAGATTCTGCTCGTTTAAGGAAACACATCATGTACAAACATACGAATGAAAAACCATTTTCCTGTCCTTATTGTCCCTACAGTGCAGTTGAAGCACGTGGTGTACATTCACATGTAGCAAGAAAACACCCTTTTTTTATGTAGTTAATGCATGTCAAAAATCATTAATTGTAACAATTAGTCATGGAAAAGAAGTGACAGTTTTCAAGTATATTGTTGAAACAGATTAATTCACACAAGGCCAGGTTTGAATCGATACTGCTTCAGCTGAAATCTAACATTATACCAGTTGAGGAATTCTGGGGCCTAACTGGCTGTAAGGACAAACATTTTGTAGCATTAATTTTATAAATATCTCGTGCTTACATTTATAATTAGTTGACTTCTATTTGTAATGATTGTGTTTATAAATTGTTGGACCATTATGACCCTAACAAGTACAGATGAGAGCATTTCTCAAAACCTACCTCATAAAATTAAATAATTCAATTAAAGGATTTGTAATATTTGTGACTATTATCTTATATTTTATAAATTTTTCTTTGTTCTAATAGTAAGAGAAAATTTTTGTATTTAAAACACCATGCGTGAATAACTACTCCAATTGTTCTCTTATTTCCTCTTGTCCATTAGTGTGACAATTACAACCAAACTTGGTAGACACATTACAAATCAAATATCGGACCTTTTCACATCCTAAAGAGTATTTTATAAAAGGTCCTAGAAATGTCACAACTCGCTAGCTTCCTATATTCCTCTTGAGGTGCACAGAAGTTGCAATTGGTTAGAAGATTGCATTGTATGTTGCATTTTTCAGCCCTGTCTATGTGGTATAGTTTATGTCATGTGTTGCAATAACTTAAATATGTCTATATGTATAATTCAAGTCTCGAGAAAGGGTCTTACTTAAGTCCAAATAAAACTGTATATAAGGCATCTAATTTATAAAATTAGCCAAGGAAAATAGGCGTATAAGATTGAAATGAATTATTTTTATTTGTAGTAAAAAAATTAACAAAATATTCTCTTCAAAAGATAATGTATGCTTTAAAAGTCCGATTCACCAGGCCTGCACCATCTTAGCACCATTCCGTAGTGCCATCTATTCCATTTCCAGTGCCATTAGTAAAGGAATAGAAGCATTTATTGATATACTTTGAACTATTGTGAAAAATATAAAGTGAAATCTTAAAGAGAAGGAAGATTTTTTATGAGATTGGGTGAATTTCCAAGAAAAAAAAAAGTTTATGCTGTGAGGAAAACAAACGTATTTGATGACAAAATGGACTTATCCCATTTTGAAAGTCATCACCTCAATTCAAAGTTATAAGCACTTATATCTCATATTCACATAGCCACATCAAAAATTACTTTAGAATTGCTTATGAACAGACTTTAGCAAGCTTTTGAATAGCCGCCATCCAATTACCTCAATATCCTAACCATTTTACCATTTTTGAGATACTATTGAAAATATACCAAGATCCAAAACGTTTTTGTGTCTGTTAATAAAATATTATTTTCTAATACTTCTTTAACTTCAAACGCAACCAAAATTTAAATATCTTAGATTAGACCAATGTCAATCAATCGTTTCTGTATACTGAAAGTGAAAATTATTTAAGAGAAGTAATGAGGTGATAAGCAGTCAGGGAATAGTTGGGATTCGGCTAGGAATACATCAATATGATTTTTGTAAAAAGTCTTTATTCAGGACATTTTAGCTACTCTTTGTTAGCCTTCGTCAGCTAAAAGACAAAAATATATGCTGAATTAATAAATAGTATCATTAAACCAATGAAAAAATTTGATAGATCTTCAAATACAAATCGCTTATAAGAACATTCTTTGTTCACAAAAATATGTAACGGATTATAAACAGGTAAGTCAATAACAATATTTTCATGGAATTTAATTCAGTGTGTGGACAGATCTAAACACATTTAACTTTGATGTCACAAAAATTCTCTCTACAGAACGAAAAAAAAGGAAAGATCTCTGAATACGTACACATTAATTTAGGGTTAATGACCCGATCGTTGACACTGCTCCTTAAGTTGACACTTCAAATTTAAATTTGAAAAATAACAATTAGATTCAAGAGAATTCAATAAGTTTGCATCCAAATGAAAGAACAGGTGTTGAAGAATAATGTCGACTGACCCGATCAACTATGCAACTCCGTTAATAACATATGCAGCCATTTTAGTATAAAAAATCCTCGAGTCAACTCCTGCTGCTCTCTTCACTTAGTGAATTTGATAAGAGGTTAAGAATATTTCTTAAGAATGTTTTTTTGTAATGCGTGCATTAAATTGTATTTTTGTGATTTCTATGAACTCTATGATACTTAAATTATGGACTGTAAAAGGTTTGACTCAAGTTTTTTTTTTTTTTTATTTAATTTGTTTATTTGAAATCTGTACAAGTCATGTAAGTACAATAATCAAGTTAGTTGATACAGATATATGCTATGTATAAATTGATCAAAACGGTAAAATAAAAAATAATAATAATAAAAAAAAAAAAAAAACAAATTTGGAAGAAGCCAACCATTGTTGGCACTTCCGGGACAGTCTAAATAAGTATTAAAATTATTATGACAAGGTCAGGTGAGTAAAATGTCTCGGGGCCACTGTCTCTTAAGCCGCCTGGGAGGATTGTCTGGGTGGGATTGGGACGATAAGGATAGACCTTCGGGATTGGGATGGTGGGACAGTTTTGAGTGGAACATTTGGAATCGGGTTTTAGCAAGGTCAAGGACAAATGGGATGTTAAGGTCATTGTGGAGGGTTTTGTTGGATACATAAAAAGGGGCGTTAACAATTTTTCGGAGAACTTTGGACTGGAATGCCTGTATTCTGTTGATGTTGGATGGTTTTGCGGATCCCCAGAGTTCAAGTCCGTATGTCCATATTGGTCGAATGATTGTTTTGTATATCGTTAGTTTGTTCTGTATCGATAATTTAGATGAAGGTCCAAGGAGTCGTTTAAGTAGTCCGTATCTTTTGTTCAGTTCTTGTCTTTTCAGTCTCGTGTGAGGGTTCCATGTCAGTCGGCTGTCAAGGTATAATCCTAGATATCGAACCTCGTTTGATTCTGGTAGTGGAGTGCCTTTAATGTAGACCGGAGGGCATGATCTCCGGTTAAGAGTGAATGTCACCTGTTTACATTTTTCTGTGTTGATCTGTATTCTCCACCTTTCACTCCAACGTTGTATGGCGGAAAGATGTTCCTGCAGGTATTGGGATGCTACTGAAGGGTCAGAGGAAGTTGACAGGATGGCTGTGTCATAAGCATATGTGGTTAGTAGGGTTTGGGGGTGGGTGGGAATATCCGCAGTGTAAAGAAGGAAAAGGAGGGGACCAATAATACTCCCTTGAGGGACACCAGCATTTATGGAGCAGGACGGGGAAAGAGTTGTGCCTTGTTTTACTTGGAAGGATCTATTTGACAGGTAGGATTTCAGGACAAGAAAATAGGTGTGGGGGAGAATTAGCTTTACTTTGTAAAGTAATCCCGGGTGCCAAACCCGATCGAACGCTTGAGCAACGTCGAGAAAGGCACTCGTGCAAAAACTCTTACGTTCAAGCGAGGAGGATATTGCGTCTACGACACGGAACGATTGTTGAATAGTGGAGTGGTGGAAACGGAAACCAAATTGATGGTTGGGAATTTTCTTTGAGGATTCTATGATGGGAAGGATTCTTTTGTAAAGGAGTTTTTCGAATATTTTGGACATTAATGGCAGAAGGCTGATGGGCCGACAGGAAGATGGGGAATCGGGAGATTTGAAGGGTTTGGGGATTACGATGACGACTGAATGTTTCCAGGGGTTCGGGAAATGGGTTGTTCTTAGGATTGAGTTGTATAGGTATGTAAGGAATAAAATGGCCTTCTGGGGGAGGTTTTTGAGAATTGTGGCGGTGATAAGGTCATAACCGGGAGATTTTCTAGGGAGGTGTTTGATTATGTATTTAACTTCGGACGGATGGAAAGCTTTGGGAGGGAAAGACAGAGGTAAAGGAGAATTCAGGTAGTCTTGGATATCTTCATCATGGAAAGGGTGCGTTTGAGGATTAGGCGAGAATACTGAAGCTAGGTGTGTGGAGAGAAGGAACGCCTTTTCTTCATCACTTCTGGCCCAGGTCCCATCGCTGCGTTTGAGAGGGGAAGGGATTGGGTGGAACTTTAGGATTTTTCGAGTGACTGTCCACAGAGAGCAGTCTTTTGTAGAGAGGGATGAAAGGTATTCGTTAAAGGATACTGAACGGAATTGGGATAGGGATGATTTCAGTTGTCGTGTCAGTCTGTTGTATGCGTTTCTGTCCGAGGGGTAGCGGGATCTTTGCCATAAAGCTCTGGCTCGTCGCTTGGCTGCAAGGAGATCTTGGATGTGGGTTGGGAGTTGCATTTTAGGAGGAAGAGAAAATCCTGATTTTGGTCGGCATGAGTTGCGGGCACTGTCTTGAATGGCTTTAGTAAATGTTTCAGTGGCTTTGTCTAGGTCTGAAGGGGTTTTCAGGGAAACGGTTAGGTCTATGGAGCGCTCTAGGTTGAGCTGAAATGTTTGCCAGTTGATAGGACCGGGTGTAAGGGTTGGTTGTAAAGGACGGGATACAGGGGAGGAGAAAAGGGTTAGAAGGATAGCAGAATGGTCCGACGATAGGTCGAGGAGCGAATCAGTAGATGACGCTATGCCTCCCAAGCCAGACGAGATGAAGAAATCGACTAGGTCAGGACTGCGGGATGGATCAGTTGGCCAGTATGTTGGTGTGTTGGGAGATAGTGGACGATAATTCTGGGAGTTAAGGATATCGTAAAGGATTCTGCCACGGGAGTTGGAAGTACGGCTTCCCCACATGGGGTGTTTCGCGTTAAAATCACCCCCGGTGAGGAAGCGAGGACCAAAGGATTGGAATATTGACAGGAATTCAGGATGGTATATGGTGTGGTTGGGAGAACAATACACTGCGGACAGTATGATATCAAAAGGTAAAAGGGAAAGGGATATGGATGTTACCTGCAGGCTTGATGATGTTATGCTGGACTCTTGGTGATGCTTGATCTGGTTCTTGATTAGGATCAGAGTACCATGCTGCGCCAGAGATGGGTGGTCGGTTCGATAACAGGAGTAACCCTTAACACCGAATGACATGGATTTCTTTAAGTGTGTTTCAGTTATTAGTGCAATGTCAATGTTTTTGTCAGTTAGTAAAAGTGTCAGTTCTTGTCTTCTTGTTGTAAGTCCGTTGGCATTCCACAAAAGGATAGAAAGATGGGTATTATGGAAGCGTTGCATTTTGGGATTTGGGAAGGAAGTGGGCTATAAGGGTGGTCATTAGGTTTATTAGTGGAGTAAGGAGGGTTTCAAGTTTGTTTAGGAAGGAGGAGAAAAGGTTCATAGGATCTTGTGCATGATGCTGAGGGATTTGCTTAGATGGGGCTGGAGTAGGTGGGAAGGTAGTTAAGGTTTGGGTTTGTGGAGGAGTAGTTGAAGAGGTAGGAAGGGAAGATGTTTCTTGTGGTTTAGGTGCGGGGGTCTGAGTTGGTGTTGGAACAGGCGGCTTCTTTTTCTGGATCGAAGTCAGTAGGGATGAATAGGTCACGTTCGGCTTGCGAAGAGATGTATCCTGGGCTGCTGGAACGGGTGGTAGGCTGAGGAAGTGGGATGGTCCGCTGGGTGGTGATGACATCTTTTTGATGGGTGAGCTGGATTCTCTGCCTCTGCACTCGGATTGTTTTAAGCGCCTTGTAAACTTCGCACCCTTTGTAGCTGGCGGTGTGATTCTCGCCGCAGTTTGCGCAGCAAGGAGGTACGTCGAGTGGCTTGGGACAGTCCTTAGAGGAGTGCTCAGCCCCACATTTGACGCACTTGGCTTTGTGGTGGCAGTAAGAGCGGGAATGATTGTACTCCTGGCAGTTTAGGCATTGTATGACGTCACCGCGACGACGTGGTTCCTCTACTTTTATTTTTGTATAGAGTAAATATTGTTCTCGGAAAATTTCTTTACTTTTTTCATTTTTTTCTAAGTCTACAAAAAATAGAGGAAGCTGCGCCTTTGTGACAGGGTGCCGTACGTTGTGCACTCTTTTGACTGAGTAGCCTTTCTTAGAGAGTTCATTGATGATGTCTGCGGGCGGAGTTGTATGGTGCAGGTGGCGGATAACCACCCGGTAGGATTTGTCTTCAGGAAGTTGATAACAGTGGAAGTCTGCTTCTTTACTTTCCAGATGGTAAATTATTTTCCTGTAGGAGTCACTATCGGTGGGCTTTATGACGATATCATTAAATCTTGCCCGGCATTCGAAATTGTTTTCGCCAACAAGACCTGTAAGAGAGCTGCATAATTTTTTGAAATCACTAACTTTTCTTATGTATATGTTGGGGGGTTTCGTTGGGTTATGTTCTGAATTTTGAATTTGGTTTGAAGAGTTGCCTTGTGTCTGAGATGACTTCTTTTGTTTAATCTTGGGAGGCGTCAGTAGGTCACTCGTTTTTTTACGTAACCTTTTACGTCTGCCGGTTGCAACATTTACAGCGTCATGGGTTGAAGTTGATTCAATCACCGTCATGTGCTGGTCACTAGCTTCAATTGATGACATCTCGAGCCACAATAATTAATAATTAAAAAAAAAAAAAAAAAAAAATATAGTTGTCCCGGGCAGCCTCGAACCAGAGAACTTACAGCTCGGAAAATCGACCGCTACCACTGAGCCAAGGAGGCTGCTGAGATAGTAACTGTAGTGCAGGGTGTAGTATCTGGATTTCTGAATGAGTGACGACAGCCTCTCCGTCAGGTGAGTACAGGAGCACCCCCACCACTAGCCTCAGCTAGGGTAAAGGCCTACAAACTGTAGGAAATGAGTGTTTTTTACTCACTATTTTAGCAGTGATCTGGTTGATGAAATTCCTTGAAACTTCACCGTAATGTTCACTAGTAGATCAACTACCACTGAGTCACTTTACATAAGCGAGGATCACCTCGAACCACTTCAAAAACACTCGTTTAACGGAGCTTGAAAAAAAAACGCTGTGACATAGGCTATACCTGGGACACTTCTGTGACTCAAGTTAAATAAAAAAATCTTGAGATTATGGTAGTGTCAACATTGGGAACCCAATAAACAACCAGGGCTCCTTTTCTTGACACTAATGTCAACTTTAGGAAAACGGTTGTAAGTGATGAATACTAAAACATTTAGTTGAGATTTTCATTAGAAATTCATGTATCCTGATTTTATTAATTTCTTATGACTGGAACCTTAAGTTGACAACATGTTTTCCTAATTTCGACATTTTGTTCCTAATGTTGACAGGCAACTTTTTATAATAGTTTTCTGCAATTTGATATTTCACACAACTTCTTAACCAATTTGTGGTACAATGGTTATAACAGGCGGTACCTCCAAATGCTTCTCACATTAACCAACCTATGGATGTATCAGGTTTCCGAACGTTTAAAGAAAGTTGGAAGCTAAAATTTCATGAATGGAGCAAGTCCTGCATTAAAAAAAAAAACAAACACAGCTGAAATAGCCAAGAAAAAAGAGCGAAGGCTAGATTGAACAAAAAGAAGACAAATCCCTTACAAGAAAAAACTTTTAAATTCTTCTCGTCGGAAAAATAAGGTGAGAAACTCCGGCGGAAGATGGTGACTCCTCCATTCAGCCTGAAGGAAGGACATCACTAGCATGAACTGTGTAGAATCAACAGGTGTAAGTAAACCATCATCAATGAGTTACACAAAAAGTTAAAGAAGAAGAGCGATTGTTCAAAAATGACCAAGGGATGAATGATGAAAATGGCTGTAATAAGCAAGTTATAAACAAAGTTAACGTTATTAGAGTAGGTGATTATTATATAGTTCAAGTTGAAGGAAAAACAGCACGATTTCAATCCAATTTGGTTGTTTGTTTAAAGAATGAAGTTGTATTATTTTCATTTTCCCTCACTGTCATTCTTAGGAACAGAAAAGTCAAAATTAGGCACCGACCTACTGCAGACGTGTCAACATTAGGACCAGAGTAAGGCAGCATTTAATGATTTATTTTACTTGAAATACTTAATGTATCTAAAATTGGTTTATGTGAATTTTATAGAGAATGAGCTGACGAATAATTTGATATATTCAAAGTTTATTATTTTCAAAAACTAAGCGAAGAATTATTTAAAGTAAAATAACCCTTCCTTAAAGTGTCAACTATTGGGTCACTTACCCTAAATACCAACAATACAACAAACAAACAAGGCATTTCTCCTTTCTACTCAAGTATTTTCCACAAATTCTCCAGACAACCTACATAGTATTTTCCTATGTCTTCTTTTCGTCTGGATGTTCTTTCCATTAACACCTTTTAATCCTCATTGATCTTTCCCAACCTATGCCACCCTTGCTTAGTGTCTAGTTACATATGCTCCGGAAGAATCTAGCTTCTTTCTATATTTTTTATCATGGTCACTTAACTGCTAACATTGGTCTTTCTCCAACCCTGGCATTCATTGGTATGTAGTATTTTAGTTATTATTATATATTAAAAAGTCCGGCTTGCAGGAACTGCATCATCTTAGCGCAATTATGTTCATATCCCTATTGCCATTAGTAAAGGAATAGATGCAGTTATAGGTAGGTTTCGATTATTCCTGAAAAATATAAATTGAGATCTCAAAGAGAAGAAAGTTTAAGGCGCTATAAAAGGAAACTGATTTTGTCCTAAGTGGAAATGATTCCATCTTCATTCTCAACGTTTGGTCTGTGAAACACTAACAATGTTTCTCATTTCCTTACCTTCTTTTACTAAAATACTCATTTTACTGTCAACTGCAATTAAAAAAAAAACAATCCATTAAAAAGTTAGGTGAACAGGGACGAAACCCTGTTGAAAAGAACAAAACTTAAAGTTTTGAAGTTTTATATAATTTTTTTTTTTTTTTTTTTTTTTTTTATGGCGCTTCGACTAATCTTAAACAATTATTTCTCTGATTGATATAGCCTCATTGAATATTACATCAGAACCTTTTTTTTTGTAGAGAATTTAATTAGCTTTTGAATGGCTGCCTTCCACGATTTTCCAACTCTTTTCGAGATATAGAGATTTAGGAGAATATATGAAGTTCCCAAAACTTTTTCATGCCTCTTAATAAAATATTTTATTCTAATCCTTCCTTATCTCCAAACTTAACCAAAGTTTAAGCATTTTAGTTTTGATGAAATTCAAACATGCAGAAAATGTTTGAACTAAATTCCATGTTTCTAAGTATCCAAATCAAACATTAGCTTGATAACAATTTTTATCCACTTTTTTAAAAATGGTTACAGATATTGCCTTAAAATTGGTTTAATTTTTTTCCTACGAGAAGGAACCCATAAAACAAGTACTTGAGAGTTAATATTTTTTTTTTGTGTGTAATAGCGTTTTAGTTGGCTAACTATTTCAAGTTTTAGGTTGTTAGTATTTCATGCCCCTCCCCAAATCCCCTAGTTAGTGGGGGCTCCAAGCCCCCACTCCCGAGATTATTTCCTATTTACGCCCCTGGCTTATATAGAGTGATTTCCACAAAGGATACTGTCAGTGTCCTGTTGTAAGGCTTAAAATCTTGCTTTGTTTTATTATTTGTACATTGTTGACATTTTTCACAAACAATTTAGACAAGGCATTAATTGTTTTCATTCTAAGCTTTCCAAATAGCACAAGGGATAAGAATGAGAATAGGCTAAGACGATGCAGATCCTGAGAGTAGAAATTTTTACAGGAAGGAAGAAACGTTAGTAGCATTTCTGTAGTTCCAAAAACCGGAGTTTACTTATTAGCAGAGAGTCCATGGGAAGAAATGCCAAGCTCCTGTTCCCTTTAAACAGCAAGATTTCTTTGATCGGGCTATAAGTTTATAATTAAATTTGTCTTTTTTTACCCTGTTATTTATTTTATTCTTTTAATAATAATGCACGGGAAAGTGCATGTCCTCATTTCCTCCATAGGAAGGAAAGCTGTTTATGACGTTGGCCTGATGACGTAATCCAGAAGTGCAGATAAGAAAATTTTATGTTTCTGAGCTAACGTAAGATCACAAAAATAATCGAGGTAAAAAATTTGTATGTATATGAAAATTTTTCCATATGTTTGAAACTCACCCAAACTAAGATATTAAATAAAACTTTGGCAAAGAAATAAAGAAGTATTAGATACAAAAAATGTTATAAACAGACATGCAGTTTTGGAAATTTCGTATATTTTCCTAAATATCTCAGAAATGGTTAGAAAATTGTGGTAAATAAAAAAGAAACCATATTCAAGCTTACTAAATTCTCTTCAAAAAGGGTTCTAAAGCAGTTTTCGATGGAAAGATTTTGGTTGGGGAATTAATGGCTTTAATCTTTGAAAGTATTAATTTCGGTCCTTTGTGTGTGTGTGTGTTTTTTTTTTTTTTTTTTTTATTGTACTTAACAGTAAAATTATATTCTATTAAAACACTTTTAGTAAATGAGAAACATGATTGTAGAGTGTTTATTAGAGATTACTGAGTGTGACAATAACAATTTTTATTTGTTACAATCATAATTTGATATACAAATAAGAGAGAGAAAAGTACAAAAATATATTTTACATTTACTAAATTGTATTTATTAGTATTAAAAATTATAATAAAAGAAAATTTAATTTATTTTTATAAGTTAAATGAAAGAAAGTAGGTATTAGAGCTTAAAACATCCATCTCTTGCAATTAGAAATGCAAGATGTTATATTTTATGTATTTACATATCTGTACATTTCTAAGCAAATATGATTTTACTAAATATCTTAATGCATTGGTAAATTTTATTCACATGAATTTGAACTTTCATTATAATTAACTCAGAAATTTAGGACGGGTTATCTATAGTTCACCACTCTTTTCTAGCTAGGATAGGTCTAACGCCTTTTCTTTTTTCCAAAGACAAACCACCACCCCCTAGACGGAATCAAAACCATGACCCTTGCCACGGAGTGCTAAGTACTCATGGCTACCAGGCCTCCAAGGTAAATTTTAAAATTATAAACTAACAAAAGTTGCATTAGGTTTTAGACAAGTAATTTGTAATTAAAAAACATCTGAAAATCAAATCTTATACTGAAGATTCCTTGACATAATGGTTTCAACTTATATGTGTTTAAAAGAATCTAGGAATAGAAGAAAGCTCTTATTACTAGTAATCAAAAATAGCTGTTCAATGAGAGAGAAAAGGAATAAGCAATGAGAAGGCCCTACTCTCTAACGATAAAAAAAAAAAAAAAAAAAAAAAAAAAATCCATTTTGTATGGAGCTTAATAAGTTAAAATATAATTTTTTCAAGAAGGAAAGCAGTTACCTTGAATTCAGAAATTCTTAATTATCAGACACAAAGCTAAGGAAGCGTTTTCCAAGACCACAATTCACTATGGTAAGAATGCAGCAAAATGTGCAATCTAGATAGCCTGCATGAAAATCGAATGCAACTAATAGATATGTATATATATTATTACACACTCATTACTTTGCTACCAAAACAGTCACATAAGAAGTTTTTTTCTTTATTTTTCAGCCTCTCCAGAGTCCAAAGCAGCATGGTGTAGAGAATGGTCCTCAAAAGATAGCTGTGCCTCCCCCCCCATATCAAATTATTACCCGAGGTTAATAATGGAATTTAAAATTGGATCAATTACAATAAAAATAACTCCTCTTCACTTGGCAGGAGATGTCTCATCAGGATCATAAAACTATAATTATTAATGATTACATCATTAAAAATTACTAACAGCCCATGGGGGTAACCTTTCTTCTACCCTGGCTGTACGGTATTTTTAGAGCAGATTATTAATAATTATGTGTTTTTAGTTATTGACCTTTGCCTTATATAAGTTTATTGTATATTAAGTTTGGAGACCTGAAGCCACAATAGGGTTTTAGAGTAATGAAAGAGTTAAATATTTATCAAAAACAATGCAATAAGTTTGAATCGTGAATCTGGTTTCTGCTTGGCCTTGTTTTAAATACAATGCTTTATAAAACTAAAGCATCATTATTTTGGGCAGCAGAAACATCAACAATATCTGTACATATCAAGAATCAAAGTTACTTTGATATGTATGTATGTATGTATGTATATATATATGTATATGTATATATATATATATATATATATATATATATATATATATATATATGGGCAAAAATGCCCATATGTAATATGTTGGCAAAAATTGAGAACATAAGTGATGTTCATCTGTTTGATTATAGTGACATTAACTGGATGAGTCTACTGGCAAACATCCTTACTAAAGTAATGAAGTTTGTCATTACTATGTTTAGCCATAATGTGAGCCTTCAGTTTATGGGCTTTAATCGCCTTGAATTCACAGTGCGGGCAAGAGTGAGGTTTTTCATTAGTATGTTTAGCCATAATGTGCGCCTTCAGGTTATCGGCTTTGATAGTCTTGAACTCACAGTGAGGGCAAGAGAAAGGTTTGTCATTAGTATGAATAGCAATAATATGGTTACTTACACTTCGACAATATAGGGTAGTGAAATCACAGTAAGGGCAGGAGTAAGGTTTTTCATTGGAATGTTTGGCCATGATATGGGCCTTTAAAGTGTTGGAATGAACTGCCTTATAAATACAATGAGGACAGGCATGAGGTTTATCATCAGAATGTTTTGACAAAATGTGAGCCTTCAATTTGTGATAGTTAACTGCTCTAAACTCACAGTGTGGGCAGGAATGAGGTTTATCATCAGTATGTTTTGACCTAATGTGCAGCTTCAAACTATCAAGGCGAACCGTTCTGTAAGCACAATGGGGACAGATGTGAGGTTTTTCATTAGTATGTTTTGATGCAATATGAGCCTTCAGGCTGGGAGGATGGGCTGTCGAGAAAGGACAATGAGGACAGGCATGAGGTTTAACCTCAGAATGTTTAGATATTATGTGCAATTTTAAACTTTCGGGGCGAACAGTTCTGTACTCGCAGTGTGAGCACGCATGAGGTTTGTCTTTAGTGTGATTGGTTATGATATGCCGCTTTAAATGGGCAGATTTAACTGTTCTGTAATCACAATCTGGACAAAGTTTGTTTTTAGCGCGTTCAGGCTTGATTTGACATTTTGCAAGACTATCAACTGCCCTGTAATTGCTATAAGAACTGCAGTGAGGTTTTTGATCTGTACATGTCTCAATATCCTTGTTCTCAGCATGACTCTTTTCTTCTTCTTCATGTGTGTCCTCTTCTGCAGATGTATCATAGTCTAAAATTTCATAAAGAAAATATAATTAAAAAATAGTAAGAAATGAAAAATCCAATGAATTATATATATATATATATATATATATATATATATATATGTGTGTGTGTGTGTGTGTGTGTGTGTGTGTGTGTGTGTGTGTGTGTACGTATTAAAGGATATCTAATTTTTCAATATGATATTAGTGGATGAAGCCACAGAAAAAATCTGGCATGATGTACTGCTGGAGACTTTCAAGGTTGGAGCTGTAAGCATGATGATGTTTAGGTTCTAAGTGACCATCCTATACAATGCTAAGAAGAAGCCATGGGTCTAAGTAAGAAAGGTCTAGGAGTAAGAAGTAGAATGGAGTGGATAAAAAAATAATTTATTTTATCATGTTAGTAAAAAAAATAAATAAAACACACTTGAAATGAATTTGTATTTTTCTTGAAGAAGCCAGAGGCAGTGTCTCAGAGCAAGTGTGGGGGCAATTTTTGTACTGAGAAAGGGAAACTCGCAAGTGAGGAAAGGGATGACATGTATAAATGATATTGGGCTGGGATGATCCACGCCACCATAAGCCCCATCCTGTCCCTTAGACATAGTCAAAAAAATAATAATTCGTAGGAGTGGAAACAACATAAATAATTAAGAGATATTTAGCATACATCACAAATCCTTTATTTGTGAAATGGGTATAATGCTTCACAGCACGATTTTGTAAGGTTAAATGAAATAATAAATACAGATATTAGTTTTTATCATAAAAAAAGTCCGACTCGCAGGAGCAGGATGATCTTGAGAAGCTAGCAGCAACAGCAGACAAGATTGCCGAGATAGAAACCCCAGTTGAGACATTTTACCTTTCACAACTGGAAGCCCAGCCCCTGAAATCACTATCTTTGTCAACAACACCATCTTCGATTGACCAGCTCATCATGGAACTTCGATCTCTATGCACTGAAGAAGCTGAATTAAGGAAGGGTTAGAATAAAATATTTTATGAACAGATATGAAAAGTTTTGGAAACTTCGTATACTTTCATTAATATCTCGAACACGGTTGGGAAATCGTGGTAAGTGGATTGAAACTATTTGAAAGCTTACTAAATTCTCTACAAAAATGATTCTAAAACTATTTTTGATTAGGTTATGTCAATCGGAGAAATAAATGCTTAAAACTTCAAATACGTCTGTTTTATTCTTATGAACGGGTTTTTGTCGTTCTTTTTGTAATTTTTGTCTCTTTCCCTTGGTTTTTTATTGCTTTTTATTTTTTTAATTTCTTATGTTGTATTTGTAAGGAAAATGTATGTGTGTGTAAAACAGGATAGGTAAAATGAGACCAATTTTCTGTTGTCAGAAATAATGAAAAGTTTTGGGAACTTCGTATAATTTCTTAATATCTCGAAAACGGTTGAAAATCTTGGGAAGCGAAAGGTTACCATTCGAAAGCTTACTAAATGGTCTACAAGAAAGTTTTGAATAAGCGATGTCAATCGGAGAAATAAGTGCTTAAAATTTGAAGTAATTGATTTCGTTTATTCGAACAGTTCTTTTTGTCTATTTTTATTCCTATTTTTACATTGCTTATAGTTGGATAATGTATTTGACAATAAAATAGATTAATTAAAATAAGAAAAACAATTCATTGTTAGAAATATATCAGGCTGTACCGTATGAAATGTCAGTTTTGGATTTGCCGATTTCCTTC
Source organism: Gonocerus acuteangulatus (assembly GCA_946811695.1). NCBI lineage: Eukaryota > Metazoa > Arthropoda > Insecta > Hemiptera > Coreidae > Gonocerus > Gonocerus acuteangulatus. The sequence continues at coordinate 36,508,943 of OX328123.1, forward strand.
AAATGTCTTGAAACTGTCGAGGCTCCTAATCCGAGTTCTTTGGCATATTCCCTATTGTTTGCAATTGCTTATAGTAGTCAAATGTATTTGCCAATAAAACAGGATACGTATAATTAGAATATTTTATTTTTGCGGAATCTTGGGGTTCTCAGATCCCTTATGAATATCTATTAGGCCCCCTTCGTATTTTTTCCTTAATATCTCGAAAAGGGTTAGGAGATCGTGGCAATTGAAATGTAACAGTTCGAAAGCTTACTAAATTCTCTACAAAAAATGTTTTACAGAAATTTTTGATGGGGTCGTCACATTAGGAGAAATAAGTGCTTAAAACTTAGTTAGTTTCCTTTATTTAAACGGATCTATTTGTGTGTTTCCCGAAGTTTTTTTTTCACTGCTCGTTATTTTTGTACTAGCTTATAGCAGTCAAATGTATTTGTCAATAAACAGGATACGTATAATTAGAATCAATATTTTGTTTGTTAGAATTCGAAGATGCCGTATGAATATCTAGATTACAGTACTGGTGTTGAATTGTTCTAAGTATTCCCTATTTTCATCTGTTGCCCATAGTTTTTTATTGTTAGTAGTTTTTCCTTATTGATTATAGAATATAAATCTATTTGGCTATAAAACAGGATACGTAAAGTTAGTAACAATATTTCGGAGATTTCTGAGCGAAATGCCTTTAAGATTTTCTACCACCACGAACGGCGTTTTTCCAAAAAATAAACTTCACAACGGTTAGATACTATGAGCGAATAGAGAGTGGGTTCATTGCCCGTACAAGCATAAGGTCTGCAGGAAATTTACCTGCTAAGAGTTAATCCTCAAGAGCTGTAAATATACCCCAGGTATCTGCCGACACAAATACAAAGCCTAGGCGGAGAGCACCCCAAAAACACAGATCCAAACATAGGTTATAAACTAAATATTCATAAAGACTACTTAGTTGTAACCCGATTCATCAATTAGCAATCAATAGTTTTCAACACAGGTTATAAACTAAATATTGATAAAATGTATTTAAGTAGAAAAAAAAAACAAGATTCCTCAAGACTTGTTTTTGGTCCATTTGTATCTACTCCATATACTTAATTAGGTATATTATTCTATATATTGACTCTTTATTCGTCAAGACTTGTTATTTGTCCTTCTGTATCTACTAGATAGGCTTTATTCGGCATATTATTCTATATAGGCTTTATTAGGCAGGGTATTCGACTCAATCTTTCTTGTACTTCTTCTTGATCCTTCTGTACATGGGCGTATATAGAAAACAATTTCGGGTGGGGCTGGGAAAATTTCGGGGGGGGGGGGGGGGGCTGAGACCATTTCCAGGGTATGGAATACTAAATATTTAGAGCTTGGAATCGTTTTAGGCAACTAAAACGATATTAAACGTAAAATAAAATATGTTTTATGAACTAAGTGATCTTATTTAATTTATTTTTAAGGGTTTTACGACAAGTTTTTATCATCAATTCAAAATTTCGGGAGGAGCTGCAGCCCCCTCAGCCCCCCCCCCCCATATTGCTTATAGTTGGATAATGTATTTGACAATAAAATAGATTAATTAAAATAAGAAAAACAATTCATTGTTAGAAATATATCAGGCTGTACCGTATGAAATGTCAGTTTTGGATTTGCCGATTTCCTTCAAATGTCTTGAAACTGTCGAGGCTCCTAATCCGAGTTCTTTGGCATATTCCCTATTGTTTGCAATTGCTTATAGTAGTCAAATGTATTTGCCAATAAAACAGGATACGTATAATTAGAATATTTTATTTTTGCGGAATCTTGGGGTTCTCAGATCCCTTATGAATATCTATTAGGCCCCCTTCGTATTTTTTCCTTAATATCTCGAAAAGGGTTAGGAGATCGTGGCAATTGAAATGTAACAGTTCGAAAGCTTACTAAATTCTCTACAAAAAATGTTTTACAGAAATTTTTGATGGGGTCGTCACATTAGGAGAAATAAGTGCTTAAAACTTAGTTAGTTTCCTTTATTTAAACGGATCTATTTGTGTGTTTCCCGAAGTTTTTTTTTCACTGCTCGTTATTTTTGTACTTGCTTATAGTAGTCTAATGTATTTTTCAGTAAACAGGATATGTATAATTAAAAGCATTATTTTGTTTGTTAGAATTCGAAGATGCCGTATGAATATCTAGATTACAGTACTGGTTTTGATTTCGTATTTTAGAATTGTTCTTGGTATTCCCTATTTTCATGTATTACCCTTAGTTCTTTATTGCTAGTAGTTTTTTTGTTTTTTTTTTATTGATTATAGAATATAAATCTATTTGGCAATAAAATAGGATACGTAAAATTAAAAACAATATTTCGGGTATTTCTGAGCAAAATGCCTTGTAAGATTGTCTACCACCACGAACGGCGTTTTTCCTCTATTTACCTCACATTTTAATTGGTTGCTGTTTTTAGCTTGTTTCCTGCTTCACTTCACAGATAGGAAACACGCTTCTGACGTCGACCCAATGACGTAATCCGAAGTGCCTAATAAATGATTTAACGTTTTAGAACAGGTAGATATCGAAAATAGCTGTTTTTAAATTAGAATCTATTGTTGAGTAATTATATGAATCTTTGGATAAAAATTCCAATAGTTAAAATTGTAAGTATTAATGGAAATTGGAAAATATGTATTTAATAGAATTCAGAAAACCTTTTACAGAGAACTTTATTTTTTATTTTAATTTTATTGATCAACAGGTGTTTGCATATATTTGAAAACTCTGCTGATGTAACCTCTATGTCGTTTTTGTTTGAATCAATAATAAGAAATCTGTTTTTCAATGATTTTATTTTTTTAGGCCTATCTATAATTCCTGTGGGTTCATATGGCTTTAAAGTCTCAACAGGAATATTTGTGTAATCACCCTTCACCGTTAAGTTATTAGAATCATGAGTGATTCTTTTTTGTGTTACAACTAACAATCTTTGAAAACGAAGTTTGACCATCCTTGGTATTGTTATTTTCCCTCTAATTGGCCGAGATTTTCTATTCATGATCTAATTCTCCTTGAATTTTTTGACTAGATGAAGAACCTAATTTAAGCAATCTTAAATTCCTCCATTTAATTCAGAAAGTTTATCAAGCTTTATATAGAAACTTTTGAGCTAATACGGGTGGTCTGTACCGAGTCCTTTGTATGTAAACACAAAGAGCTTTCTGAATAACGGTAAAGGGCAGTAAAAGTATATGACTTTACCTGGAAGTAGACCCTGCATACAGAGAATTGCAATACGAAACCTTTTCATTCATTCTTTCACCAGCTCCCGTGTAACACCTTAGATCTGTTTATATTGTTTTACTCAGTGTGAACAAGTGTTGAAAGTGCCTGAAATTTTATATCTCTACAAGACTGTAGTGACATTCTAGTACATCCATCTTAATTTAAGGTAAGTTATTTTTTTATTATTTTTTATCTGCCTCTTAACATTTTAGCCAAGTCGTTCTATATCACTTTTAATTTATTTATTTGTATCAAATAAGTCAATAATATTACTCCTTTCTAACATTATTATTATTATTATAATTTAAACTTACAATTGTACTTCTACATAGCATTTACATTCCAACTTCTTTTTAAATGCTTTGCTACCCCATTATTAAAAATTATTATTTTCAGTTGATTGGTTTTGAAATTCCAATATTCTTGTAAGTCATTTTGTGGCATAATAGTAATGTTTCGTTTTTTCACAACAAAATTTAAATGCAACAAACGTAAATAATTTCTTTGAATTTAATTGTCCCCTCTACAATTTACAAATTGCCTTAAGTATAAAGGTCCCCAAACACAGCAGTATTCTAACAATAAAAGTCCGACCCGCAGGAACTGCTTCATCTTAGCGCGGTTCCGTTCTTATCTCAAGTGCGATTAGTGAAGGAATATAGCAGCTATCGGTAGGTATTGGCACCATTTCCCCCCCTTAATATCTTCCAAACAGTTAAGAAATCGTGGGAAGTACGATGTTACCATTCAAAAGCTTACTAAATTCTCTAAAAAAAAGATTCTGAAGGAAATTTCGATGGGGCAATGTCAGTCGGAGAAGTAAGTGCTTAAAACTACGAAAGTGTTAGTTTTGTTATTTTAAACGGGTTTTTGTCACTGTTTACCTCACTTTTGTTTTTTAAGTTTATTTAACGGTGGAATGAGTACTTCATTAAAGCTGAGAAAATAAGAATCATATTGGTAATAGAGTTTTCTTAGAGTGAGCGTCGCGATGACGGGAGAGTCCCATCCGCTTAGAAAACTGTCAGTTTCCATATGTGGCGCTTTAAGCTTCCTTCTCTTTGAGATTTTATTTTATATTTTTAACGAAAGATCAAAACCTACCGATAGCTGCTACTATTCCTTTCCTAATCGCACTTCGGATAAGAACGGAACCGCGCTAAGATGATGCAGTTCCTGCGAGTCGGACTTTTAGAATCTGCATTAAATTTTCAATAAGAAACACCCATTACTGAAGTATTGCAATGTACATTTAGAGCTATACTATGGGCCATATAAATGTGAACTATTGTTATTACTGCTTTAACTTATTCAATATTTTCTCAATCAGGTATATGTAGAAACTTAAGGTTTGTCTCCGCCTCAAAATTTGCCTTATTTAATAATCTTTAAAATGGTACCTCGTTGTTTTAGAAAAAAACATTTTTTGAGTCAAATTTTTTTCGGATTTCTAAGTCAAAACCAATAAATGTGCTTCAGCGTGAAGGAGCCATTCAGAGCACATTCTTAAATTTACCACGATTATTGTGATGACCACTCCTTTCCACACTAAGTAAACACACTTTTTGCTCAGATTAAGGATAGGGGGACACTTGAATAAGTTAAGAAACCAGTAATAATAATAGTTCACATTTATATGGCTCTTAGCAAAGCTATTAATTTACATGGCAATACTTCAATAACAGGCGTTTCTTAATGAAAATTTAATGTGATACAGTTTTTCGTCAAAAATATCAATAGTTTTGAAAATAGACAAAATTTTGAATAACTCTGCCACATGTTGAGGTAGGAAGCTCATTTCTGCGTCCCTGAACTACCAATGAGGTGCAGAATAAACCCTTAAAGTTATGACATCTCAATGCGGGATACCCTGAATAGTTTTCCTACAACAAACAATTGGACAACATTGTTAAGTTTTTTAAAGAGATCATTGCTTCATAAAACCATGTATATAAAACCATTTGCCCGAGCAAAAATTGTAAAAGGATGACTTTCTAAGTACGCCCAAAATACTTTTGATAAATTTAGCTAGAACGAAAAAAATACTATCTAATATAACTACAGCTATCAGATCCAATCTGTATGAGGCATACTGAGGACATTTTGAAATTTCAGAATAACAGGTCACAGATATCCTGGTACTATTTGCAATTTTTTAGGGCATAATGAAAGTGACATAAAAAAAAAATGTACACGGATGGTTGTCTTGCAATGACTGTGTCTGAAAATGGATTAATTACATTGTTTAAAAAATATATATATAATGTAACACATTTAATTATATTTCAATGAACTATACACAAAGAAATTTGGCTGCTCATGCTGAAAATCGAACATTAGAATAGTAAACTGTAGTTTACTCATCCAAGAAATTGGTGTTTATACATAAACATAAAAATCAGGAAACGCCATTGGCTGTTTATTTGTCGATTAAAAATTAAATGGAAGTGACATTACTTCTGAGGTGCTTATCTTCTTCCTCTAACTCTATGCCTCCTTCTTGCTTGATGTATATATAAGTCTCTTCGATTTCTGAAAAGAAAGAGAACATTACTTTAAAACTTAACACCATAACATCTTTAAATAATACATATGTAGGCTGATTAAAGAACTTGAACTTTCAATTAGACAAAGTATTTTTGAACCAAATGTCACCAAAATCTGAACATTTTTGATCCAGTGAGAGAGCAAAACATCCGACTTCTAGGAACTGCATCATCTTAGCGCGGTTACTTACATCTCGAAGAAATGAAATAGAGTAGCATCACAAATCACAGGAAACTGACAGCAGCCAACTTACACAGAAGCGGAGAATTCTTAATCTGTATAAGTCAATACAATTATGTACTGAAAACGTACTTACTCTTCGACTACTGCACAGAAGGCTCTATTCTAAACAACCAAAAATTCGTTGTAATTTTAAGTATCTTGTTTTACTAGTAAATTAGTTTTACTGTTGTAATCAACTGTAAATATGTGCTTCATGGCGAATAAAATTCCATTCTGTCATGGGTTAAATCTTTTTATAAAATAAGAAATAACGATAACTTCAGTTGGAGGCTATGAGGAAGGTTATATAGATAGGAGAATTCAAAACAAACTATGCTATATCATCATGATTAGCCTCAGCCATCTTGATTACCACAGCCACTCCAAACTTATTACCAATACCTTTCACCGTTTCTTAGCTTATTTGACTACAATACTAATTTTACTGACAAATGCAATTAAAAACAACCAATTAAAAAGTGAGATAAACAAAGAGAAAAAAGTCCGACTCGCAGGAACTGCATCATCTTAGAGTGGTTCCGTTCTTATCCCTAGTCTAATTTGGAAAGAATAAAAATAGAATAAATTATTATTTTGATTCCACCAGTCTTGAAAGGTCTTGATTTATAATCTTACCTGTATAGATCGGCCAACCCATAAGTCAGCCAGAAAGGCCTCCGCTCAGAGGCATTTGGAAAGCCTTGGGATCTCTCTCTTTGAACGCTACATTTTTAACAATAAATTGATCTTCTTATTTTACTTAATCTGTTTTATTGTCAAATACATTATCCGACTATAAGCAATTAAAAAATAACAACGAACAAACAGACAAAAAGAGCCGTTCGAATAAACGAAATCAATTACTTTAAAGTTTTAAGGACTTATTTTTCTGATTGACATCGCCTAATTAAAACTTTCTTCAGAACCTTTTAGCGCGGTTCCTCCCTCCCCCATAGGGAGGAACCCCGCTTATAAGGTTGATCTCATGACGCAATCCGGAAGCGCCGACTAGAAACTTTCTCTTTTCTGTATATATTTATATATATATATTTGTCTGTTCGCTCTCTAGCTCCCAGACGAATGGTCCGATTTTGATTAAATTTGGTACAAAAATCTTTCGTCTAATTTGAAAGGTCAAGTTCGTTAACCAGGAAAATCCGCCCACTGGAAGATGGCGTTTGGGAAAAAATTCGCGCAAAAAAAAAATCGTAACGCTTACGTTTTTGAGTTCATGAGCTTGTAAGTACTCGTTTTATATGTTTCTTGGTCTAAGAAAACGAATGAACCCATTTTCAAGGCGATAGCATTAACCATTTTTGAGCAAATTGAAAAAATAGTTTTTGAATCCCGTTTTTGGTTTGGGTACTTAAAATCATGGGATTCAGTTGAAACATTTTCTACATGTTCTAATTTCATTAAAACTAATATGTTGAAATTTTGGTTCGTTTGGAGATAAGGAAGGGTTAGAATAAAATATTTTATTAACAGACATAAAAAGTTTTGGTAACTTAGTATACTTTCTTTAATATCTCGAAAAAGGTTGAGAATCTTGGTAAACGGAAGAATACCATTAGAAAGCTTACTAAATGCTCTACAAAAAAGGTTCTGATGAATGTTTTGATTAGGCGATGTCAATCGGAGAAATAAGTGCTTAAAACTTTAAAGTATTTTATTTCGCTTATTCAAACTGTTCTTTTAGCGCGGTTCCTCCCTCCCCCATAGGGAGGAACCCCGCTTATAAGGTTGATACAATGAAACGATCCGGATGTGCCGACCAGAAAATTTCGCGTTTCAGAACCCCTACAGACCGAAAATAACGGTGGTTCAAATTTGTATATATATATTCGCGGATTTCTGGCCTCCCTATTGGTCCGTTGTTGATGTAATTTAGTACAAAAATCTGTCGTCCAATTTGAAAGGTCAAGTTCGTTAACCAGCAAAATCCGCCCACTGGAAGATGGCGTTTGGGGCGAAATTCGCACAAAAAAAATCGTAACACTTACGTTTTTGAGTTCATAAGCTTGTAAGTACTCGTTTTATAGGCTTCTTGGGCTAGGAAAACGAATGGAACCATTTTCAAGGCGATAGCTTTAACCGTATTCGAGAAAACTGAAAAAATAATTTTTGAATGCCGTTTTTGGTTTGGGTACTTAGAATCATGGGATTCAGTTGAAACATTTACTGAATGTTCTACATTCATTAAAACTAATATTTTGAAATTTTTGTTACGTTTGGAGTTTAGGAAGGGTCAGAATAAAATATTTTATTAACAGACATAAAAAGTTTTGGTAACTTTGTATACTTTCCTTAATATTTCGAAAAAGGTTGAGAATATTGGCAAACGGAGGGTTACCATGCGAAAGCTTACTAAATGTTCTACCAAAATGGTTCTAATGAAAGTTTTGATTAGGCGATGTCAATCGGAGAAATAAGTGCTTAAACTTTGAAGTAATTGATTTCGTTTATTCGAACGGTTATTTTTGTTTGTTCTTATTCTTTTTGTTTTTTCATTGCTTATAGTTGGATGATTTATTTGACAATAAAACAGATTAATTAAAATAAGAAAAACAATTCATTGTTAAAAATATATCAGGCTGTACCGTATGAAATGTCAGTTTTGGATTTGCCGATTTCCTTCAAGTCGAGGCTCCTACTCCGACTTCTATGACATATTCCCTAGTGTTTTCAATTGCTTATAGTAGTCAAATGTATTTGCCAATAAAACAGGATACGTATAATTAGAAACGATATTTTATTTTTGCTGAATCTTGAGATTCTCAGATGCCTTATGAATATCTATTAGGCCCCCTTCGTATATTTTCCTTAATATCTCGAAAAGGGTTAGGAAATCGTGGCAAGTGAAATATAACAGTTCGAAAGCTTACTGAATTCTCCACAAAAAATGTTTTGAAGAAATGTTTGATGGAGTTTCGTTTATTTAAACGGATCTATTTGTGTGTTTCCCGCAGTTTTTGTTTTCACTTCTCGTTATTTTTGTACTAGCTTATAGCAGTCAAATGTATTTGTCAATAAACAGGATACGTATAATTAGAATCAATATTTTGTTTGTTAGAATTCGAAGATGCCGTATGAATATCTAGATTACAGTACTGGTGTTGAATTGTTCTAAGTATTCCCTATTTTCATCTGTTGCCCATAGTTTTTTATTGTTAGTAGTTTTTCCTTATTGATTATAGAATATAAATCTATTTGGCTATAAAACAGGATACGTAAAGTTAGTAACAATATTTCGGAGATTTCTGAGCGAAATGCCTTTAAGATTTTCTACCACCACGAACGGCGTTTTTCCAAAAAATAAACTTCACAACGGTTAGATACTATGAGCGAATAGAGAGTGGGTTCATTGCCCGTACAAGCATAAGGTCTGCAGGAAATTTACCTGCTAAGAGTTAATCCTCAAGAGCTGTAAATATACCCCAGGTATCTGCCGACACAAATACAAAGCCTAGGCGGAGAGCACCCCAAAAACACAGATCCAAACATAGGTTATAAACTAAATATTCATAAAGACTACTTAGTTGTAACCCGATTCATCAATTAGCAATCAATAGTTTTCAACACAGGTTATAAACTAAATATTGATAAAATGTATTTAAGTAGAAAAAAAAAAACAAGATTCCTCAAGACTTGTTTTTGGTCCATTTGTATCTACTCCATATACTTAATTAGGTATATTATTCTATATATTGACTCTTTATTCGTCAAGACTTGTTATTTGTCCTTCTGTATCTACTAGATAGGCTTTATTCGGCATATTATTCTATATAGGCTTTATTAGGCAGGGTATTCGACTCAATCTTTCTTGTACTTCTTCTTGATCCTTCTGTACATGGGCGTATATAGAAAACAATTTCGGGTGGGGCTGGGAAAATTTCGGGGGGGGGGGGGGGGGCTGAGACCATTTCCAGGGTATGGAATACTAAATATTTAGAGCTTGGAATCGTTTTAGGCAACTAAAACGATATTAAACGTAAAATAAAATATGTTTTATGAACTAAGTGATCTTATTTAATTTATTTTTAAGGGTTTTACGACAAGTTTTTATCATCAATTCAAAATTTCGGGAGGAGCTGCAGCCCCCTCAGCCCCCCCCCCCATATACGCCCATGCTTCTGTATCCACTAGAAAGGCTTTATTAGGCATATTTTGTATTGATTTATAGAGCTTTGCTATAGAAAGAGAGCCGGATTGTGTAATTTCCGCTTCTGTGTATAAGTTAGCTACTGTCGGTCTCCCTGACGCCTTAATATCACTTTTATTCGAGATGTTCGAGAGGATTTTGACAATTCTCACGAGATATATAAACAAAATAACTTTATTTCTTTTCTAAGCTTATCAAATGACACTAGGTACGTGAACGGAACCGCGCTAAGATAATGCAGTTCCTGCGAGTCGGACTTTTTGTCTTTGATTTTGGTACTTAGAATCATGGGATTCAGTTGAAACATTTTCTGCATGTTTGAATTTTATCAAAACTAATATGTTGAAAATTTGGTTACGTTTGGAGTAAAGGAAGGATTAAAATAAAATATTTCATTTTTAGTCATGAAAAGTTTTGGGAACTTCGTATATTTTCATTAATATCACGTAAACGGTTCGGAATCTTGGCAAGCAAAAGATTACCATTCGAAAGGTTACTAAATTGTCTACAAAAAATGTTTTGAAGACATTTGCGATGGGATAGTCATGTTTGGAGAAATAAGTGCTTAAAACATAGGTAATTTCGTTTATTTGAACGAATCTTTTTGTGTGTTTCCTACAGTTTTTTTCACTGCTCGTTATTTTTGTGATTTCTTATAGTAGTCAAATGTATTAGTCAATAAAACAGGATACGTATAAATAGAAACAATATTTTGTTTCAGCGGCATCTTGGAATTCAAAGATGCCCTATGAATATCTAGATTACTGTACTGGTGTTGATTTCGTTCTTTAGAATTGCTTTTGGTAATCCCTACTTTCAGCAGTTTTTATCTATTTATTAATTTTTTTTTAAAATTCATTGAACAGAATCATATGAATTCGAAGGTGAGGAGCTAGGAAGCTTAGGGTGGGGGCATTTTCCCTGTCCCCAGGTAGCTAGCTCCCAGTGTACCCTCGTCATCTGTAAGTCCCTTTCTAGAGTCATAAAGATAAGCCTCCAAACAACCTTAGGAATGTAGGATTTCTAATTTTTGTCAGTATCAGAACAGCCGCTCTTTACATACCACAGTGGTACTGACGTACCGGTCTATACTAGTTGCACTCCACACGGTGGTAGCACTTGTTTGCCACAGCGGATAGCTCATTATAACCTTATTTTATACGAAACAAGGTAAAGTTGGGATTCGGCTAGGAGAAAAACGTCAGACTTTCAGGAAGAAATCTGTATTTGGACAGATTTCTTCCTGAAAGTCTGACGTTTTTCTCCTAGCCTAATCCCAACTATACCTTGTCTTCGTATCTCTGCAACGGCTAACGATCTCCATCTTCCTTATTTTATACGTATTAAATAGGTACCTAAAAAAAATCTATTTGTGTATAAGTCTGGCGTTATTGGGATTAGAATAAAATATTTTATTAACAGACATGAAATGGTTCGGAATCTTCGTATATTATCCTTGATTTTTTTTTCTTTTACGGTGCATCGAAATCTGATCCATTAGCAACATTTTTTCCTTATGAGCTTATATAATACTTAGATTTAGCTAGCAACAATATTTTACACCGCAATTAAAGTGACTTTCTCTTCTTATAAATATAATATTTATATTATAATATAAACATAATACATCAATTTGTCTGGAAAAAAAGTCCAACCCGCAGGAACTGCATCATCTTAGCGCGGTTCCGTTCTTATCTCGAGTGCGATTAGTGAAGGATTATAGCAGATATCGGTAGGTATTAGCACCATCCCCCTCCCCCTTAATATCTTCAAAACAGTTTAGAAATCGTGGGAAGTACGATATAACCATTCAAAAGCTTACTAAATTCTCTACAAAAAAGATTCTGAAGCAAATTTCGATGGGGCAATATCAGTCGGAGAAGTACGTGCTTAAAACTACGAAAGTGTTAGTTTTGTTATTTTAAACGGGTTTTTGTCACTGTTTACCTCACTTTTGTTTTTTAAGTTTATTTAACGGTGGAATGAGTATTTCACTAAAACTGAGAAAATAAGAATCATATTGGTAATAGAGTTTTCCTAGAGTGAGCGTCGCGATGACGGGAGAGTCCCATCCGCTTAGAAAACTGTCAGTTTCCATATGTGGTTTTAAGCTTCCTTCTCTTTAAGATTTTATTTTATATTTTTAACGAAAGATCAAAACCTACCGATAGCTGCTACTATTCCTTTACTAATCGCACTTCGGATAAGAACGGAACCGCGCTAAGATGATGCAGTTCCTGCGAGTCGGACTTTTTTGTAGAGCATTTAGTAAGCTTTCTAATGGTAATCTTCCGTTTACCAAGATTCTCAACCTTTTTCAAGATATTAAGGAAAGTATACAAAGTTACCAACACTTTTAGCGCGGTTCCTCCCTCTCCCATAGGGAGGAACCCCGCTTATAGGGTTGATACAATGAAACAATCCGGAAGTGCCGACTAGAAAATTTCGCGTTTCAGAACCCCTAGAGACCGAAAATAACGGTGGTTCAAATTTGTATATATATATATATATATGTATATATTTATATATATATATATATATATATATATATATATATATATATATTTGTCTGTTCGCTCTCTAGCTAGAAGACGAATGGTCCGATTTTGATGAAATTTGGTACAAAAATCCTTCGTCCAATTTGAAAGGTCAAGTTCGTTAACCAGCAAAATCGGCCAACTGGAAGATGGCGTTTGGGGCGAAATTCGCGCAAAAAAAATCGTAACGCTTACGTTTTTGAGTTCATAAGCTTCTAAGTACTCGTTTTATATGATTCCTGGGCTAGGAAAACGAATGAAACCATTTTCAAGGCGATAGCTTTAACCGTTTTCGAGAAAATTGGAAAAATATTTTTTGAATTCCGTTTTTGGTTTGGGTACTTAGAATCATGGGATTCAGTTGAAACATTTTCTGCATGTTCTACTTTCATCAAAACTAATATGTTGAAATTTTGGTTACGTTTGGAGTTAAGGAAGGGTTAGAATAAAATATTTTATTAACAGACTTAAAAAGTTTTGGTAACTTTGTATATTTTCCTTAATATCTCGAAAAAGGTTGAGAATCTTGGTAAACGAAAGAATACCATTAGAAAGCTTACTGAATGCTCTACAAAAAAGGTTCTAAAGAAAGTGTTGATTAGGCGATGTCAATCGGAGAAATAAGTGCTTAAAACATTAAAGTAATTGATTTTGCTTATTGGAACTGTTCTTTTTGTCTGTTTTTATTCCTTGTTATTTTTTAATTGCTTATAGTTGGATAATGTATTTTACAATAAAACAGATTAGGCAAAATAAGAAAAACAATTCATTGTTAGAAATATAGCTTGCCAAGAGAAAAAGATTCGTTGACGTCTTTTGAATATTTTCAATTGCCTTTATGCTGTTGGTTTTTTTATTTTATTTTTTAATTGATTTTATCTGTAGATTTATTACTATAGTAAAAGAACACAGGAATGTGTGAAAATATTTGATATTTGCCAATTCATTGAAACGTATGAAATGAAGTATCGGTAGAAGAGGATTCTAGGGTCTTGCGGACCTGAGCCCAGGTATAGCCATAAAACCCTTTGAACAAAGGCCGAGGAAAATATTATCTGTTTCTATTCTATGCTTTTCAAATGAGAATAGGGATATGAACAGGAACCGGGGTCTCCCGTGGTCTAATGGCTAGCGCCTTGGATTCATAAGCGGGAGATGGTGGGTTCGATTCCCAACCTCCGGCAGGAATTTTATCATCCCACGGCTCGCTGGTGAAATTCCTCGCTACACCCTGGATGTCGGCGCTAATGACCTAGATGTAGATGTGCCGTAAAAAAAAACAAAAAAAAAACAAAAAAAAAAAAAAAAAAAAAAAAAAAAAAACCTGGAACCGCGCTAAGATGACGCGGTTCCTGCGAGTCGGACTTTTTTATGTCTGTTAATAAAATATTTTATTCTAACCCTTCTTTAACTCCAAACATAACAAAAATTTCAACATATTAGTTTTAATGAAAGTAGAACATGCATGGTTCAACTGAATCCCATGATTCTAAGTACCCAAACCAAAAAGTCCGACTCCCATGAACTGCATCATCTTAACGCGGTTACTCCCTACCTCCATAGGGAGAACCCGCTTATGAGGTCGACCTCACGACGCGATCCGGAAGTGCCGACTAGAAACTTTCTCGTTTCAGACCCCGTAGATCACGAAAATATAGTTGGTTCAAATTTGTATGTATGTATATATATATATATATGCTTGTCTGTTCGCTCTCTAGGAAGCTCAAAAATGGTCCGATTTTGATGAAATTTGGTACAAAAATCTGTCGCCTAATTTGAAAGGTCAAGTTCGTATATCAGCTGAATCCGCCCACTGTAAGATAGTGTTTGGTCCGAAATTCGCGCAAAAAAAATCGTAAAGGTTACGTGTTTGAGTTCATATGTTTGCAGGTTCTTGTTTTATAGGTTTCTTAGCATAGGAAAGCGAATGAAACCATTTTAAAGGCGATAACTGTAACCGTTTCTGAGAAAAGTGGAATCAAAGTTTTTGTAAGTCATTATTTTGTTGTGGGTACTTAGAATCGCGGGATTCAAATGAAATATTTCCTACATCTTGGAAATTAATTCCAACTAAGATGTTTAAATTTTGGTTATATTTGGAGTTAAGGAAGTATGCGAAAAAAATTATTTTATTAATAGACATGAAAAGTTTTCGGATCTTCATACATTTTTCGTAAATATCTCGATAACGGTTGAGAAATCGTGGTAAGTGTAAGGTGACCATTCGAATGCTTACTAAATTCTCTACAAAAAAGGTTCTGAAGCAATATTCGATGGGGTAACGTCAATCAGAGATATAAGCGCTTAAAACTTAAAAAGTGTTTATTTTGTTGTTTTGAAAAGGGTTTTCTCTTTGTTTATCTCACTTTTTAAATCGTTGTTTTCTGTTTTAAATTGCACTTATCAGTAAAATTAGTATTGTAGTATAATAAGCTAATAAACGGTGAAAGGTATTGGTAATAAGTTTGGAGTGGCTGTGGTGATCTAGATGGCTGTGGTTAATCATGATGGCGTATGCATAGTTTGTTTTGAATTCTCCTATCTATATAACCTTCCTCATAGCCTACATCTGAAGTTATCGTTATTTCTTATTTTATAGAATGATTTAACCCACGACAGAATGGAATTTAATTCGCCATGAAGCACATATTTACAGTTAATTATAACAGTAAAACGAATTTGCTAGTAAAACAAAATACTTAAAATGACAACGAATTTAATTCCTTTTTTTTTGGTTGTTTAGAATAGAGCCTTCTCAGCAGTAGTCGAAGAGTAAGAACGTTTTCAGTACATAATTGTATTGACTTATACAGATTAAGCATTATCCGCTTCTGTGTATGTTGGCTACTGTCAGTTTCCGGCGCTTTGTGATGCTAATCTATTCCATTTCTTAGAGATGTACGTAACCGCCCTAAGATGACGCAGTTCGCAAATTGATCTTCTTATTTTACTTAACCTGTTTTATTGTCATATACATTATCCAACTATAAGCAATCAAAAAATAACAAGGAATAAAACAGACAAAAAAAAACCGTTCGAATAAACGAAATCAATTATTTTAAAGTTTTAAGCACTTATTTCTCCGATTGACATCGCCTAGTTAAAACTTTCGTCAGAACTTTTTTTGTAGAGCATTTAGTAAGCTTTCGAATGGTAACCTTCCGCTTCCCAGGATTGTTAACAGTTTTCGAGATACTAACGAAAGTATACAAAGTTATCAAAACTTTTCATGTCTGTTAATAAAATATTTTATTCTAACCCTAAAACTTTAATCAACAAATATTGTTCCAATTTTCTCGAAAACGGTTAAAGCTATCGCCTTAAAAATGGTTTCATTCGTTTTCTTATGCTAAGAAGCCTATAAAACGAGTACTTGCAAGCACATGAAGTAAGCGGAACGATTTTTTTCGTGCGACATTCGCTCCAAAGACTCGTTTTCCTTGTAGGTTCATGTTGAAGTCTGCAATGTTAGGGAATGCGTAACGGTCCGGTACCGTTTTCGCGTTAAGCTTTCTGTAGTCCCCACAAGGCCTGATTCCTCCATCCTTCTTCGGTACAATGTACAATGGACACGCCCATGGACTGTTCGAGGGGCGGATGATGCCCTCTTCCATCATTTGTTCAAACTCACGTTTAGCGGCCGCGTATCTATCGGGTGCTAACCTCCGGGCTTTTGCAGTTACAGCTGCACCGCGAGTCTCGATATGATGAACAACGGGATGTGAAGGCTGTTTTACGAAGGCGTTGGGCTGAGTGAGATTCGGAAATCGTTTTAAAAGTCCAGTGTACCACTGGCCTACAGGAATGGGAGAAATAGCCGAGACATGTATATCTGCAGTCTTTCCTTTAGTGGCGCGGGCTGAAATTTTATTCACTAACTGGCAGCCGGCTAGATCTACCATGAGGTTGAATTGGCATAAAAAATCAGCACCGATAATCGGTTGTTTAACCGCTGCTAGAGTGAAGCGCCAGGACATGGAGCGTCGTAACCCGAAATCCAGTTGAATCAGTTTCTGGCCGTAGGTTGGTATGGGAGTCCCATTCGCTGCGTAGAGCGTGAAATCACTAGGTGTGGTCCGTTTTTCCTTACCCACTGGAAATACTGATATGGCAGCGCCCGTGTCTATGAGATATCGTAGACGGGATTGTTGATCAATCATAAAAAGACGGCGGTGAAGACATTCCGCGATGGATTCCGCCTTTGCCATCGCGACACCTAGTTTTCCGAATGCTGAGTTGGATTTGATTTTTTCCACCTACAGGGAAGCCTACATTTCATGGCCTTATTGCCAAAAGTTGTATGATAAAAGCATAGTCACCCGTTATTGCATTGAGTACTATTTGGGGACATTATGTTTGATGGTCTACAAGTCGCGACAGATTTTTCTAGCTTTTTTACTCGTTTCATGAGTTTTTCCAAAGAGGTTACGAGCTTATTTTCCCAATTTGCTTACGTGGCTCTCGCAGTAACTTCATCACAACTCTTTAGCTCATATATATCGGCGATACGGTCCGCGAGATCTCCTAATTTACCAAGATCAGTTTGGTCTGACGCTGTTAGAGCTATTCGCATCCGATCAGGAAGTCCTCTGAACCACATATATTTCAACAGATCGTCCGAAACTGACGTACCGCCTAGTCGTTTTAGTTGCGATAAGAACTGTGATGGGCGCTGATCTCCAAGTTGCTGTTCATCAAGGAGTTCCCTAAAGTTAGCGTAATTTTCTTTTCCAAAGATTTTCATGATTCTATCTTTTAATATTTGGTAGGGATTTTCGGCCGGTGGATCTCGGTTAAGATCCATTACTTGCTTCGCGGTATCTACATCCAGTTGGGAGGCGATATAGCGAAATTTCGTCATGCTATTTTTAACACCATACAGTAGAAAAATGGTTTCCGATTGTAAAAAAAATACGTCAGGTTCACGTTTATGGAAGATTGGAAGCTGGGCCTTGATAGCCGTAGCAGAGGAAACGTCTAGTTGCTGAGGCATCGAAGCCGGTGTTATAACTTGATCCTCGTCTGCTGAGTAAAGGTCTACCAAATCACCTTCCATTATTGCCTTTACGAGTAATATCAGCCGCCCAAGTTTCAATCCCAAAAACCAGGACAGTTCAAAAACACCCGTCCCTTGGTGGAATGAAAAATGCAAGCAGGCAGTCAAGGAAAAACGTACTGCTCTCAACAAATTCAGGAGAAACCCGACCACTGAATTCTTAATTAAATTTAAAAAAGCCAAAGCCGTCTGCCGTCGCGTAGTAACAGAGAGCAAAAAGCAATGCTGGATTGACTTCCTTACTGCAATTAACAGACACACGCCACAAACTGACCTATGGAACAACCTTAAAAAAATCACCCACAGAAAATACCGTACACCTATAAGTGGACTAAAGATACATGACTCGATTCTGACCAAACGACAAGACATAACAAATACATTAGCTGAACATTTTAGCAATATCTCAAAAACCCCTGAAAATAACCATACATTTGATAACCTCATGGCACAGAATGAATTACCATTTTCGAGCACAATCAGAGAATCAAACTACTTAGACGAACCATTCACTATCGACGAACTCAATTACGCACTTTCCAATACAAAAGATAGCTCACCCGGACAGGATCTTATAACCTACAGTATGATAAAACACCTCCCACACAATTGTCTCATAAAACTACTACGGCTCATGAATTCAGTTTATGACTCGGGAAATATCCCTGAACCTTGGTGTGAAAGCATCGTTATTCCAATACTGAAGCCTAATAAAGATAATCTGACGCGACAAGCTATAGACCAATCTCTCTTACCAGCTGTGTCTGTAAGATACTCGAAAAAATGTTGAATAAAAGGTTAATGTGGTATCTTGAATCTGGGAATCGTTTCTCAGTATACCAATGTGGTTTCAGAGAGAGACACTCAACACTCGACCATATAGTCCGATTAGAGTCATTAATCACAGACTCACTCTTAAACAAAAAGGTTACACTCGCTATATCCTTCGATATAAACAAAGCATTCGACACAGTCTGGCAAAGAGTAATTATTTCTAAACTCTATGAATGGGGTGTTCGTGGGAAGTCGCTCAAATTCATCAGTGCCCTCCTTTCGAACAGAACGTTCAAAGTCAGAAATGGAACTTGTCTCTCAGATGTCTTTAAGCAAGAAATGGGTGTTCCTCAAGGCAGCATTCTCAGTACAACTCTCTTTCTTATTGCTATGGACTCAGTAAAAGATTTCATACCTCCCGATGTGCAGTACTTTCTTTATGTTGATGATCTACTAATAGTTCACAGTTTTTTTTTCACATTTTCAAAAAACAAAATCAATATTATTTACAAGGAAGAAATGCAATATAGACTATCAACTAAAACTGTACAACACTCAAATACCCCAAACAAATGTTGTTAAATTTTTAGGACTACACTTCGATAAACGTCTCACGTGGGTGCCTCATCTCAAAGAACTCCTCATAAGAAGTAGAAGATCTCTAAATCTTATGAGAGTCCTGAGTAACACAAGATGGGGTGCCGACAGACAAGTATTGCTACGTGTCTACCGAAGTTATACCAGATCCCTTCTGGACTATGGATGCGTGGCTTACTCGTCTGCCAAGCCCACTACACTAAATATGCTGAACACAATGCACAATACTGGATTGCGCTTAGCACTAGGAGCTTTCCGGTCGAAAGTCTGTACGCAGAGGCAGTGGAGACCCCTCTATCTTATAGGAGAGCTTTATTATCAGCTTCTTATATCTACAAGCTTAAATCTCACCCTGTCCAATCTTGTATCACTAAAATAATGGTGAACCATTTTATGGAAAAATATGAGCAAAGGCGCAGACATGTCTTTGCTCATATATTACTTTGTTGTAAGATTTCGCCAAACAGAAGAGCTGTTTGGCCTAGGTTCTTGGAACATCAGTACACACAAACTCGCCTCGACTGCACCCTGGACGACGCGAAACTTCAATATAGACCTTACACTTACAAAGTACAAAAAATCAGACCCACTATCGACACTCCAATATACACATTACTTCACAGAGTACCTGAACAAACACTCAGACTGTCTTACAATATATACAGACGGATCAAAGACAAAAAATGGAGTTGGGTGAGCAGCTATCATAGAGAGAAATGTATATGCCGAGAAGCTCCCGCCTTCTTTAAGCATCATAGATGCGGAAATAAATGCCATCCTTTTAACTCTGAAGAACATCCCACCAACCCGCAAAACGCATGTTATCATTTGCAGCGACTCTTTGGGTTCACTGCAGGATCTTCAGAACATCTACGCTACTCATCCCATATGCACTGAAATATAAAACAAAATACACGACTTACAAAGAAGAGGCGTAGAAAACACGTAACACTGCTTTGGCTGCCAGGACACAAAAACCTTGGACAGAGTGACACTGCTGACAGACACGCCAAGGATATTACAGAAAAACAAACATACACACAGACTGAAATCTACTATAAGAACGTTATTAGGCAAACTCGACAGACAATACTCGACAAATGGAAAGAGGAATGGACTCACAAAAACCGACAATAAATTAAGAAATATCAAACATTACATTCTAAATTGGGACAATCGTCGTGAAGAAGTTGTACTTGCAAAATTGAGGATCGGGCACACACGGCTAACTCATGAATACCTGATGACCAAAACTGAAGAACCAACCAGTACAATATGTAACAGTGACCTAACCGTACAACATATCTTAACTGACTGTCAATCACGACTTAATTTGGACATTCCTCACGACATGACAGAACTCCTTGGAGATGGCAGCCTTCATATTGACAAGATACTCTCACACCTAAAAGACACCAACATATTTGACAAAATATAAAATAGAAAGAACATAAAGGTCGACCAAACCGCTCTTCCAAAAGAAGATTTTTTTTCCCCCCCCAACTGATTGCACTATTTCTAAAGCCAGCTTAATTTTTTGAATCGGCATTGCTTTGATGATGCACAACTAACCTTGAATTAAACCAGCTGGCGGTATAATTAGGTTTATACATAAAATTGAAATTCCTAGGATTATATATATGTACTAATTAACATAACTGTATATGTATATAGTATTTATTGTATAATTGTAATAATAATTGTATTAGGCCTTAGTTATATAGAATGTACATATATAGACAATAACGTAATATAATGTAGTAATATATATACATGATGTAAGTATAGAAAAATATGTAATTTAATATAATGTAATAATGTATAAACGATATAAATATATAGACAATAATGTAATATAATATAATGTAATGATATATACACAATGTTAACATGTAGAAAATAATGTAATGTAATATATATATATATATATATATATATATATATATAAATGTTAGGTGTACATCGCTATAAAGCGTTAAAAAAAAAAAAAAAAAAAAAAAAAAAAAAAAAAAAAAAAAAAAATGAGTAAATTTATTTTCTTACCTCAGTCCAGGCAACGAATAGTTATAGATGGAAATTTTTGACTTCATAACATTGTTTAGGCTAGTAAGGAGGTCAACATATCAAAAGTCCTCACCCCTAGCCTATGAGCCGGGGGGGAGGGGGGGGTTAGAAGGTACCATTTTGCGGTTTTTCGCTTATATCTCGGAAACAACGCGTCCTAGCAACATAACTATTCAATACAAAATGAAAGCTTATTAAATTTACTACAAGTGTTATTCTCTCAAGTTTTCTGAGATATCTTTACTTTCCGAGCTATCTGCTCTTAAATGTCTGTAATTTTGGGGGAAAACAATTTTGCCACTCATTTTTTCCTCTTTTAGACCGGATAACTCTTACACGATCCACTCAAAAAATAAATGCCGATTATATGGTTGTAGAGTATTACTTTCCCTTCAATAATATATATTACTTTACTATTTTATGTATTTTCCTTCGACCGTTAAAACAATTTCTGTGGTCATCGTGAAATCTGATATTTGGCGACTACTCTCGAATAATAGACCAGGCGCCGAAAAAGTTGAAGGGGGAAATGTTTGGAACACAATTTATGACTTCTTAACATAGTTTGAGGTAGTTAGGTGGTCAACATATCAAAAATCCCCGCCCGTAGCCTTTGCGCCGGGAGAGGGGGGGTTGGAAGGTCCTATTTTCAGGTTTTAACTTATATCTCGGAAACCATGCGTCCAAGCGACATGATTATTCTGAAACAAATTAAAGCTGATTAAATTTGCTACAAGTTCTATTCAATCAAGTGTTCCGAGAAAGCTTTAGTTTTTGAGATATCCGCTCTTGAAAGTCTGTAATTTTGGGAAAAACATTTTTGACACTCACTTTCTGCTCTTTTTGACCGGATAACTTTTCAACGGTAGACCCAAAAAATAAATGCCGGTTACAGGGTTGTAGAGCATTACTGTCCCTTCAAAAATATATATGACATTATCAATTTATATATTTCCTGTCAAATGCTAACACAATTTCAGTTTTTCACCGAGGAATCTGAAGTTTTGCGACTAATGAATTTTTCAATTTCTCACCCTTTCCAGTCGACCTATTTTCCAAAATAAGCTCTATTATGTAAACATAGTGAGCACTCGACGTGTAAATAGCTTACAACTAAATATTCATAAATATGGAGGAGGCTGCAGCCTCCCCCCAAATTTTAAAAAATGTGTATTTTTTTTCGTCGAAGCATAGTATCCATATGGCAAGTGAGTTTATTTTTCAGTATAACGCATTTTTGACACATTTTGTGCTTATAAAATAGTTTACATTTACAGTAGACTCTCCCTAATGTGGCGTTCTCTTATCAGGCGGTCTCCGAGAGGAACGAGTGACGGATCTCGGAACTCGCTGGAGTTACAACTGCTGGAGGGTTTCTAGAAAACCTTCCCTTCCTAGGCCGAAACACATTTGTTTCGTGGCATTTTTTTGTGGTATTTCACTGAATGGAATGAAGGCATTTATATTTTCTTTTAGAGGGAGGAACTTGTGTTTTTACTAAGAAAATAAATGTTTCTCCTAAGGCAGTTGCGGTTAGATCGCCTGATCATAGCCAGTCTAGTTCAAGCAGTCATCGCGAGTGGAGTGTAAGTTTTAAAAGTTTCGCTGTTATAATGGGCGTTGGTGGGGGCCTGAGTGATAAATATTTAACGATGTCATAAGTGTTCCTTCGTCAAAATGAGTAACAAGTGTTTTGTTTGTGATGGGGAAATTACTGCATCCAGTCCTGATGTTTCCAAAGTGGGTAAAAAAGGTATAGTTTGCCTTAAAAAAGCCAGTAAAGAGAGAGGTGATGGCAAAATCAGCCAACTAGCTAATTTGACTTCACTTCTTGTCCACACATTATGTAGGAGAAATTACACGAGGACCGATTCGATTGCGGCTGCTAAGAAACAAGAAGAATCAACATCTGGTCTGCCTGAATTATCAGTGCTGCGATCTACAGTATCTACAATCGATTTCAAAAAGAATTGTTTCTTTTGTGGAGAGTTGATTCAACATAAAACTAAGAAGGGCCAAGAGAGAAGAAGACAGGTACATCCAGTCCGCACTATCGATTTTCACAAAGTATGTTTGTCTGCAGCCAAGGTAAGGAATGATAGTTGGGGTGAAGAAGTGATCCTTCGCCTTACCAGTATTAATGACCTCGTTGCAGAAGAGGGAGTTTATCACAATGACTGTCGTTTGAAATTCATTAAGCCCTTTTATGCTCATGAGAAAGCAACACGTTCCTTATCCAAATACATGGCAAAAGCAATGGATGATATTTATGCCTTCATTGATAATAGTACAGAATGTCAGTTCTCTCAGGCTGAAATTTTCGATGCAATTACAGGGGAAAAACCTGTATGGAAAACTATTAGATTACAACTTCAAGCTAAGTATGGGTCTCGTTTGGTAGTTTCTAGAGGTTCTAACAGATTCGGTGGTCCAGTGGTGAGTTTTCTGGATACTGGCAAACAACTTATACGCGATGCTTGGTATGAAGACAGAAAGAAGAAGGAAAGCGACGAAAGACTCAGGATTGTGCAAAAAGCCGCTGAAATCATTAGGAATGATATTCAGAGTAAATTTTAAAATACCAAGGAATACCCACCAACCAATGACTTCTTTAAAGATGCAGAAGATCTCCCAGAATCTTTACTCATTTTTCTCGAAAGCTTGATGATGAAAAAAACGAAGAGAACGCAACAAACCAAGAAAAAATTTATCTCGGTCGCC
Source organism: Gonocerus acuteangulatus (assembly GCA_946811695.1). NCBI lineage: Eukaryota > Metazoa > Arthropoda > Insecta > Hemiptera > Coreidae > Gonocerus > Gonocerus acuteangulatus. Next base: position 36,532,875 of record OX328123.1, read on the forward strand.
CATGCAATAATCTCAGTAATCAGACCTCGTACTTTTATTTCTTCAGTATTGAGTGGCCTTTCACTTTTCCTCCACAGGAAATTTGGGTCCAGACGGTTAATTGATCTTTTAGCAATCGGCGTATTTGACAACGCCGACTTCAATGCATGCACCATAGACGGGATGAACTCTTTCCATGCCATGGGTGGCATCAAGTGCATTACACCTGCCACTGCTGTTGAGCGTACACGAAAAGGCTTTAACAGACTGACCAAGATGCCCACGTCCCTGGAAACTGGAAAACTTGGAATTATTCAACTTGAAACACTGCAGATCAAAGAAGTGCGATTGCAGTCCGTCATTGTGCAAGAATTAATGAGAGTGGGATGAGAAAGTCGACAAAATCAGCGCTGTACAGACTATTCAACACTACGACAAAGGATGTACGTGTCGCACAGCTGTACATAGTATATGACGGAGGGCTACTCCTCCATAAAGTAATTTGGCAAAGAGGTGCTAAGATTTCGTCAATTTGCGAGAGCTACATCTACTTTATTACGAAAAACTACCACCGACAGAGATGTACTATAGTCTTTGACGGCTATTTGTCATCAGCTTCAAGCACGAAAGTAGCAGAGCAACAAAGGCGCTATCGACTCAGCAAGTCTGCTGACATCCATTTCACAGAAGACACTGAGATAAACGTGAAACAAGAAGATTTTCTGTCAAATAGGTTTAATAAAAGCAGGCTCATCAACATGCTTAAAGTGAAGTTTGAGGAAAATGGGATCAGGACACTTCAAGCAGAAAGTGACGCAGACGTTCTGATCGTGGATACGGCTGTGGAAGTGTCGGAAACAACAGATGTTGGCATTGTGGGTGAAGATGTCGACCTCATAGTCCTTTTGATGGCTAAAGCTGATATGCGTAAGGACATTATTTTTATCAAACCTGGACGTGGGAAGATAAGGGATTCCTTCTTCTCGCCCCAAGACCTTCAGGAACAAGGTTTCAAGGACGTTTTGTTTTTACACGCCTTTACTGGATGTGAAACTACATCTTCAAAAAAATGTGATCACTAAAAAGCAAAGTCGCATTTGCGAAGTTGTATCTGAAGTCGCCAGAGGTCCAGAAAGCTGCAGCAGTCTTTTTAGACCCTTTTTCCACCATCACCCAAGTAAAACAGGCAGGTGAAACGTGCATCTTGAAGTGGTATGGGGCTCCAGCGAAAGAGGTCTTCCTCAATGGCTACAGGTACAAGTCATTCTTAAAATCGGTGGCCAACATCACGCCTGATATATCTTCTCTTCCTCCCACCGAGGGAGCAATAAAACAGCATTCCCTCCGAACATTCCACCAAGTTCAGCGGTGGCTAGGAAATAACCTGCCTCCTCAGATGTATGGGTGGAGGATTGAGAACAACTGTCTGGTCCCAGTGCACAGTGAATTAGCGGCTGCACCGGAGGATATCCTCAAAATGATTTTCTGCCAATGCATGAAAGGCTGTGCCAGCGAGAAGTGTAGATGTAAAAAAGCAAGCCTCAAATATTCCCCAGCATGCCCGAATTGCCAGGGGAACTGCCTGAATGGTGTTCCTCCAGTTGATTCTGATGATGACGACGAACAGGAGGATCCACTGACGGTGTTTCTACAGGGGTCATATCGAGACGATATTGGAGAAGAAAAAAGGGAAGACGAGACTGAATGCCTCGACCAAGACAGCAAGAAAATGACTACTATTGTAATTTTTTGTGTTAATTTACTTTTGTTTTTAAATAAACTTAGTTTTCATTAATTGGTTGTGATTTATAAAACTATCCAAATGCTTTATACATGCCCACACATTGTCATAGCAACGTCATTTCCGTCATTTTCATAGCAAGGTCGACTGGAAAGGGTGAGAAATTGAAAAATTCATTAGTTGCAAAACTTCAGATTCCTCGGTGAAAAACTGAAATTGTGTTAGCATTTGACAGGAAATATATAAATTGATAATGTGATATATATTATTGAAGGGACAGTAATGCTCTACAACCCTGTAACCGGCATTTATTTTTTGGGTCTACCGTTGAAAAGTTATCCGGTCAAAAAGAGCAGAAAGTGAGTGTCAAAAATGTTTTTCCCAAAATTACAGACTTTCAAGAGCGGATATCTCAAACACTAAAGCTTTCTCGGAACACTTGATTGAATAGAACTTGTAGCAAATTTAATCAGCTTTAATTTGTTTCAGAATAATCATGTCGCTTGGACGCATGGTTTCCGAGATATAAGTTAAAACCTGAAAATAGGACCTTCCAACCCCCCCTCCCCCGGCGCAAAGGCTACGGGCGGGGATTTTTGATATGTTGACCACCTAACTACCACAAACTATGTTAAGAAGTCATAAATTGTGTTCCAAACATTTCCCCCTTTAACTTTTTCGGCGCCTGGTCTATTATTCGAGAGTAGTCGCCAAATATCAGATTTCACGATGACCACTCAAATTGTTTTAACGGTCGAAGGAAAATACATAAAATAGTAAAGTAATATATATTATTGAAGGGAAAGTAATACTCTACAACCATATAATCGGCATTTATTTTTTGAGTGGATCGTGTAAGAGTTATCCGGTCTAAAAGAGGAAAAAATGAGTGGCAAAATTGTTTTCCCCCAAAATTACAGACTTTTAAGAGCAGATAGCTCGGAAACTAAAGATATCTCAGAAAACTTGAGAGAATAACACTTGTAGTAAATTTAATAAGCTTTCATTTTGTATCGAATAGTTATGTTGCTAGGACGCGTTGTTTCCGAGATATAAGCGAAAAACCGCAAAATGGTACCTTCTAACCCCCCCCCCCTCCCCCCCCCCCCCCCCCGGCTCATAGGCAAGGGGTGAGGACTTTTGATATGTTGACCTCCTTACTAGCCTAAACAATGTTATGAAGTCAAAAATTGTGTTCCAAAAATTTCCATCTATACCTGTTTTAGAGCATTCGTTGCCTGGACTGCCTTCCTTGCATGCCCTTCTTGGCCGGGGTCACCAATTTAGAGACTTCCTGACACTTATAAAAGAAACGTATTTTATCAACACAAAAATATTTTTTTTATTGCTTTAATTTTAACAAGAACTAATGCAAAACTATTTTAGCGCGGTTACTCCCTATCTCCATAAGGAGAACCCGCTTATGAGGTTGACCTCACGACACAATCCGGAAGTGCCGACTAGAAACTTTCACGTTTCAGACTCTATAGATCACGAAAATATAGGTGGCCCAAATTTGTATATGTATATATATATATATATATATATATATATATATATATATATATATATATATATATATATATATATATATATATATTACATATGTATATATTTATATATATGCTTGTCTGTTCGCTCTCTAGCAAGCTCAAAAATTGTCCGATTTTGACGAAATTTGGTACAAAAATCTGTCGTCTAATTTGAAAGGTCAAGTTCGTTAACTAGCAGAATCCGCCCACTAGAAGATAGTGTTTGGGGCGAAATTCGCGTAAAAAAATCGTAACGCTTACGTATTTGAGTTTATATGCTTGCAGGTACTTTTTTTTATATGTTTCATAACATAAGAAAACGAATGAAACCATTTATAAGGCGATATCTGTAACCGTTCCTGAGAAAAGTGGAATCAATGTTTTTGTAAGTCATTATATTTTTGTGAGTACTCAGAATCGCGGGATTCTATTGAAATATTTTCTACAACTTGGAAATTAATCCCAACTAAGATGTTTAAATTTTGGTTATATTTGGAGTTAAGGAAGTATGCGAAAAAAATTATTTTATTAATAGACATGAAAAGTTTTCGGATCTTCATACATTTTTCGTAAATATCTCGATAACGTTTGGGAAATCATGCTAAGTGGAAGGTGACCATTCGAATGCTTACGAAATTCTATACAAAAAAGGTTCTGAAGCAATATTGGATGGGGCAACGTCAATCAGAGATATAAGAGCTTAAAACTTAAAAAGTGTTTGTTTTGTTGTTTTGAAAGGGGTTTTCTCTTTGTTTATCTCACTTTTTAATTGGTTGTTTCTTGTTTTAAATTGCATTTATCAGTAAAATTTTTATATTAGTAAAAAAAGCTAAGAAACGGTGAAAGGTATTGATAATAATAAGTTTGGAGTGGCTGTGGTAATCAAGATGGCTGTGGCTAATCATGATGACGTAGTTTGTTTTGAATTCTTCTCTCTATATAACCTTCCTCATAGCCTCCAACTGAAGTTATCGTTATTTCTTATTTTAAAGGAAGATTTAACCCACGACAGAATGGAATTTTATTCGCCATGAAGCACATATTTACAGTTGATTATAACAGTAAGACGAATTTGCTAGTAAAACAAGATACTTAAAATGACAAGGAATTTTTGGTTGTTTAGAATAGAGCCTTCTCAGCAGTAGTCAAAGAGTAAGTACGTTTTCAGTACATAATTCTTTTGACTTATACAGATTAAGAATTATCCGTTTCTGTGAAAGTTGGCTACTGTCAGTTTCCTGTGATTTGTGATGCTAATCTATTCTATTTCTTCGAGATGTACGTAACCGCGCTAAGATAATGCAGTTCCTGCGAGTCGGACTTTTTTTTATATAACTTCATAATAAACATTTTGGCAACAATTCTGCTAGTTGCCACAACAATGTTCCGGAGGGCGGATTCTGCTTGTTAACGAACTTGACCTTTCAAATTAGACGAATGATTTTTGTATCAAATTTCATCAAAATCGGACCACTAGGGGGGCCGGAAATGAGCGAACAGACCAATATATATATATATATATATATATGTATGTACAAATTTGAACCACCGTTATTTTCGGTCTCTAAGGGACGCAAAATCTGAAACGCAAAATGTTCTAGTCGGCACTTCCGGATTGTTTCATGAGATCAGCCTTATAAGCGGGGTTCCTCCCTATGAAGGGAGAGAGGAACCGCGCTAAAAATGCATACATATGTACATACACACACACACACATATATATATATATATATATATATTTGTCAAATACCACTCACTCATCTATCAACGCCCAGCCCAAACCGCTCGACTGAAAATTTTGAAATTTTGCATGGACACTCCCTATATAACGTAGGCGCTCGCTAAGAAAGGATTTTTTGATATTCGTATTTTTAAGCATTTTTAGGGGGGTTTAAAGTTTGAGTTGGTTAGAGAAGGCAAGCCTAGGCAGCCTGCGTTGCTAGGACGATAAAGAACAGCTGTTACCTTACATTATCTATCTCATAGTTTTATTTCTAATTGAGGTTAATTTCAACTATGATGGCAGACCTTGAATTACTAGAAATTAACTGTCCCACATAGAGTTTTAATTGCGTTTCTTTTCTGCCTGTCCCCGTCAGATAGGCTTGCCATATTTTTGGAGAGTTAAACCGAGACACATTAATATGAGATGGGCATACCAAGGGGGGGGGATAAAAAGAGTACAAATTATAAGCAAAATGGTTGGTGAGTTTTAAGCCTAGCAACTAACGGGAAGGGGGAATCCTAAACTGTTAGTCTACCCAAACCTTAAAAATAAGAAAGGAACTTTTTTTGCTACTTAATTTTCTTAAAAAAATCGCTCAGCCAAATAGTAGTGTCTGGCAGCTGGCAGCGCTGTGCAGGTAGTGCCAGCGTTTTACAGTTAGATTACTTCTCATTTCTTTGACACTGTGAGCAGTAGTAAAAATGTTGATTGTAGAAAAGTATCCGATTTATAAAAGATTCTTATAAACATAAATTCATTACTTTTTACATCTTACAGCCTTTTCAGGGACATTGATAAAACCGGGCGGGACACAGAAACAATTGAAAAATACCGGGACAGTCCCGGTCAAACCGTGATGTGTGACAAGCCTATCCTTAGAGTTTTCTAGGTGAGGTAATAATATCCGGAACCCTTGCACAGCCTCCTCACCTTGGTAATGCTCGCAAATATAATGGGTGTTTCCAAATGACTTCTTGGAAACATAAACTTTTAAATTTTAACGCCCATTGAATAACATATAGTAAGACGGGAACCGTGCTATAATAAACTGCACAAAATTGTATAGTAACGTAATTTTAATGAAACATTATATAACGCAATAAAATAACTACTTATCTGCCGTGACGAAGCACGGGTATTCAGCTAGCACAAATATATATACATATATATATATATATATATATAATGTTATTATTATTTATAATTTATTAAAATTATTTTTATTTAAAATTATACGAATATTTATAGACAATTGTTATCAAATAAAATATTTATTATCTTTTTCTTACGCAGGATGTTATCAGGGTTCAGATTGAATAAGTGGTGATTTTTAAATTTATTGCAAAGTAAAATATTAAATCTAAATTTGAACTGTTATGAAGAAAAATATATTGACACAAAACAAAAAATTTACATTGTTTAGCCAGATCATCCATAACAATAATTTCACAGTTTTATAAACATCTTGAATAATGTTCCAATCACTATATTCTTCAATGTCGAAAGCAAATATTAAATTATTTTTTTTCGGTAACTCAGTAAAGATGAATAGATCTTTACTTCCTTTTTCCACTGTTGGCAGGAATTATAACACCTCCTTCTTTGCAAATAGGCTAAATTATTTCAAAACTATATCTTTCTACGAAACAGTTCAATATAAATATTTTTTTAATCATTTGTTTTAATAAATGTTTAATTTTATATTGAACATCCTGAAATATAGTTTTAAATTTAATTTTGATTTATTTGTTACCGCCATCTTATTTAATATCATGCCTGAATTCAAAAATATATATTGCAAGATATCATTACAATATATATATATAGGGTTATCACATAAGTTTGTAGCGTTTTTCAATATTTTAATTTTACAGGATCTCTGTGTTTCTAAAATCATGTTTACTTGGTCAATAATGTTTATTTATTCTAAAAGAGGATTAGTTTAGGTGCTTTTATGCCTCAGTTTCTACCGACCTTCCTTATCTTTAAGTGGTATTGTGCTTGCTCAAAATGGAAGAGAATTAAATTCAGTTTCGTCATTTAATGATTTTTTATTTCCGAAAAGAAAAAACCACTGCACAGATAGTTGACAAAATTAGAAGGGTGTATGGAGATGATGCCTTAGGAGAAAGCACTGTCTGTAAATGGTTTGTTCTGTTCAGAGCTGGAAATAGTGACTTGGAAGTTGCAAAGCACTCGGGTCATCCTTTAACTGTTGAAGATGAAAAAATGTAAGCATTTGTCACAAATAACCATCACTTTACAACAAGGGATATAGTAGAAATGCTTAAAATATGTCATGCTAGCTTCTCACATCATTTGGGATATTTGATGGAAAATAGTTTATTGGACTATATTTCCCTCTTGAAACGCAACATTAATGATCTATTTTTAAAGAGGTTGATGATTGAGGATAAAAATTGAGTCCTGTACAATCATATTGTGAGGAGAAAGTCCTGGGGAAAATGACGTGACCAGGGAAAATGCTGTTAACGAATCAAAAAGCAGGATTACATCTGAAAAAGGTTATGCTGTGCATTTGGTTGGATTGGAAAGGTGTCCCTTATTTTAAGCTCTTCCCTCCAAAGCAGACCATTAATTCTGTTCCCAGTTGGAACAATTAAGGCAGCGGAGCACTTATTTTGGACCCTTCAAAACTCTCTTAACAGGAAAAACTTAAGTATGTAAACAAAATTGATTTATTTTCCATTCCAAATAACTAGTTTAATAGGTTTGCCAACATATGTTTGCAATTAACTGAGAAAAGTGAAAATATTTTGCTCTCTTAATAATAGCGAATATAAATAGCTGTAAGCAGCTAATCATTTCATATTGTGATTGAAAACATCGAAGAAAGCAGAATGTTTAACGCGAACAAGAAGAAAGTCCGACTCGCAGGAATTGCGTCATCTTAGCGCGGTTACGTACATCTCGAAGAAATGTAATAGATTAGCATCACAAATCACAGGAAACTGACACTAGCCAACTTACACAGAAGCGGACAACATAAGAAACACTTCTGTAGTTTTAAGCGCTTATATCACTGATTGACGTTGCCCCATCGAATATTGCTTCAGAACCTTTTTTGTAGAGAATTTAGTTTTCACGTCTATTAATAAAATAATTTTTTTCGCATACTTCCTTATATCCAAATATAACCAAAATTTAAACATCTTAGTTGGGACTAATTTCCAAGATGTAGAAAATATTTCAATTGAATCCCGCGATTCTAAGTACTCACAAAAAAATAATGACTTACAAAAACATTGATTCCACTTATCTCAGAAACGGTTAAAGCTATCGCCTTGAAAATGGTTTCATTCTTTTTCCTAGCCCAAGAAACCTATAAAACAAGTACTTGCAAGCATATGAACTCAAAAACGTAAGCGTCACGATTTTGTTGCGCGAATTTCGCCCCAAACACTATCTTCTAGTGGACGGATTCTGCTGCTTAACGAACTTGACCTTTCAAATTAGACGACAGATTTTTGTACCAAATTTCGTCAAAATCGGACCATTTTTGAGCTTGCTAGAGAGCGAACAGACAAGCATATATATAAATATATACATACAGTAGACTCTCGATAATTCGAATTTATAGGGACCAAACAAAAAATTCGAATTATCGAGTTTTTCGAAATAGTGAGAGTTCGAATTAAAGAGGGGCTGAAAGTAAAAATTCGAATTGAAGAAAGTTACATTTTATTAAAGAAATCCGTGTACATATATGTCATTGTATAAGATTGTGAATGCTGGTAGAAACAAAAATACATATTATAATAATACATGTGGATCAATTTATTTATTATAAAAAAAGTTATATCATTTCTTCATAAAAAAATCGGTTATTTTCGTTTGGGTCGCTTGGTTGGCTGCAATCTGGTCCACAGCATTTTCCAAAGTGCTCACTGCTTTGAACACACAACCAGATTGGATGTTATCCATTTCGGAATGTTCGAAAAAACGACGCAACCCTCTTAAAAAAAAGGTTGCTTCCTTAGAAGACACCATCGGAACATCGTCGTCTTCATCTTCACTGTCAGAAATCTGTTGATTGGCCACAATTGACTGTTTCATAATGTCTTCATCAGACAATGTACCCGCTGTGGCAACATTATTGTCAATATTAACATAATCGTTGAAAGTTATAGGAACCTCTGGAAGTCTGTTCCAAGCACTCAAAAGAGGTCCCTCATCTTGCAGATCTTGTTGAACCATATCATTTCCGTCCTTGCATTCCTGATCCTTGATGAATCCGCAGGCCTTAAAACAATTTGCGATTGTCTGTGAGCTAACCCATTCCCATGGTTTGTGAGCCATTTCCATTGCAGTAAGCACTGAAATGCTGCACAGGTTATTTCCATTTCCCATAGTGTCTATTACAGTTCTAACCACTTCTTTTCGATACAAGGTTTTAAAATTTTTAACGATTCCTTGATCTAGGGGTTGAAGAATTGAAGTTGTGTTAGGGGGCAAATATTTCAGCTCTATATTTTCAAGCGAAGGGACATCTTTATGGGCTGTGCAATTATCGATAAACATCAAAATTTTTCGTTTTCTCTTCTCATTTCAGCATCAATGCTCATTCAAACCATTCAGAAAATCTTTTTTTTCTCCTTCTTCAACAGCCGCGATGACTTGTTTCTTTTCGGAGAGCGACAAAGACTTATAACGTACAGGGCCCATTTTAAGGCTGAAACTGCACTAAAGCATTTAGACGACCGAGGGTTTTCTTCGAATTATAGAGGTTTTCGAATTACCGTGGTTCAATTTATCGAGAGCCTACTGTATATATATACAAATTTTAGCCACCTATATTTTCGTGATCTATAGGGTCTGAAACGTGAAAGTTTCTAGTCGGCACTTCCGGATTGCGTCATGAGGTCAACCTCATAAGCGGGTTCTCCCTATGGAGATAGGGAGTAACCGCGCTAAAAGAACAAGGAATAAAAACAAACCAGAAGAACCGTTCAAATAAACGAAATCAATTACTTCAAAGTTTAAGCACTTCTCCGATTGACATCGCCTAATCAAAAATTGTTTCAGAATCTTTTTTGTAGAAAATTTAGTAAGCTTTCGCATGGTAACCCTCCGTTTTCCAATATTTTAAACAGTTTTCGAGATATTAGGAAAAGTATACGAAGTTCCCAAAACTTTTCAAGTCTGTTAATAAAATATTTTATTTTAATCCCTCCTTAACTCCAAACGTAACAAAAATTTCAACATATTAGTTTTAATGAAAGTAGAACATGTTTTAACTGAATCCCATGATTCTAAGTACCCAAACCAAAAACGGTATTCAAAAACTATTTTTCCAATTTTCTCGAAAACGGTTAAAGCTATCGCCTTGAAAATGGTTTCATTCGTTTTCCTAGCCCAAGAAGCATATAACACGAGCACTTACAAGCTTATGAACTCAAAAATGTAAGCGTTACGATTTATTTTGCGCGAATTTCGCCCCAAACGCCATCTTGACGAACTTGACCTTTCAAATTGGACGACAGATTTTTGTACCAAATTTCACCAAAATCGGACCATTCGTCTGGGAGCTACAGAGCGAACAGACAAATATATATATATATATACAAATTTTAACCACTATCATTTTCGGTCTGTAGGGGTTCTGAAACGCAAAATTTCCTAGTCGGCACTTCCGGATTGCGTCATGAGATCAACCTTATAAGCGGGGTTCCTCCCTATGGGGGAGGGAGGAACCGCGCTAAAAAGACTGGTCTCATTCAATGGAGATTAACATATCTCCATCAATGAGACCAGTCATTGATCTCCATCAATGGAGATTTTAAATAGTGGGCTACGATACTTGGTTGTCAAAATTGACTTTCAATGATATAAATTGACTTTCAATGATTTGTTCATTTTCCAAGACATTAAAGGTTAAAAAACTAAGAAAAAGCGGAATGTTGTTTTTAGAATCCTCGAATGACAGTATTTCAAACAAACTGTTGGAACAAACGACATTTAATGGTTTCAAAATACTAGTTGAACCACATAGAACGTTAAATAACTCCAAAGGCGTGTTTTACTGTCCAGAAATTCGTTATGTTGCTGATTCTGAAATACTCAATGAACTGGAAAATCAAAACATAACAACCATTAAACGCCTAGGCCGCTATTCCAAGAAGTCGGCCTTATTTTTGGCGGCTTTTGGTACTCCACAATTACCTGAAAAGTTGATAATTGGTTATATGTCAGTACCAGTTCGCATATATATCCCGCCTCCACTAATCTGTTTCACCTGCGGTTCACTAGGCCATCATAAATCTTCCTGTGAGAAGGAACAAACTTGCAGAAAATCCACTGAGCTGATGCATGAAGGATACTGCAAAAGAACAAAATGCTGCCTGTGTGGAGGAGAACACAGAACAACAGCAAAGCTCTGCTCAGTTTATGCACAGGAATGCGAGATTAGAAAAAAGATGGTCCTACAAAATATTACCTATTCTGAAGAGAAGAGATTAGTTAGCAAAATCAGCACGGATACATATGCTGCAAAGGCTTCAAAACAGATGGATGAAACGAATGAGATATCAAGACTTACAAATTTAATTGGAGAAATGACCAAGAGGATGAAAATATTAGAAAAATTAATTCTTAAAGAAATAATCCCGGTCAAGCTTCACGGAAATACCAAACTAACTGACAACATTAAATTAAAGCAATATAATACAGACACGGAACAATCGAACCTAAAAGATGTCGGAAGACTTGAATCATCAGAAGACCAAAAAATTGAAGACAAACATGAAGAACATGGAATTAATTGCCAGGAGAAAGATGAAAACTCCGAACCTCCTGGATCTCGAACTCGAAATCGAAGAAACTACAGACTGACAAACGACAAGAAAGTACTAAATCCAGAAAACGGTAGGACTTCACTCAGACAATTAATTTATTACTTTACTTTCCTTATTCAATTGTATTTTACTTTATTTTATTATAATTCCATATGTCACTGTTCTTTTCATATTCTGTCTTACGTTATTTTTCCATTTTCCTTTTTCCTGAGGTGCGGGAAAGCGTAATAGTGTCTCTTTTAAAAACAATAGTCTGTGTTTTAGAAGTTTTAATAACGAATTTAAAGTATTACTTGACCTTCGAAAACATTATGGTTACAAATCAAATATTTTTGTTGGTAAAATGTTCTCTGAGTTTATTTCTCAACTATCTTACAAAACACAATTGCAATTGTCTCTGTAAGATCTATAAACTTCTTTTCATAAACTCTGAACCAGATCATACATTTATGATCTCATTTTCACGTTTGCACAACCTTTCGTTGATGGAATCAAATAGTCTGTCTGTAGTGCATCCCAATCTCTGTCTGTATTGCAGTGGAATATTAATGGAATGCAAAGGCATATAGGAGTCTTAAAGTTGCTGCTGAATCAGTTACCTATACAAGCAATAGCACTACAAGAAACACATCTTTTTTTTTTTTTTTAAAACAAGGTAAGGAAATCAGCATACACGGCTACTCTATCTATAGGAGAGACTATTCCCTGGGAGGCAAAGCATGTGGTGGAGTAGCAATATTAGTAGCTGACAGCGTCCGAAGTAAACCCGTCCTACTCAGGACGACAATCCAAGCTGTGGCTGTCCCGATACACCTTCCTTTTACAACAACAATCTGCTACTGTTACCAGGGAAATGTTCTAGGACTGAAAGACTTTGTGATCATGAGCTTATCGCTAAAGTTGCGTAGCTCATAATGAATAAATAAATAAATAATAGGTTTGCAAGCTTTCATTTACTAATACTTCCTCTGTCTGCTTCAAATTCTTGTGCTCATTAGGTCCCCAACTATAAAAATCATATTTGTAATAGTATTTAAGACTCTTGGTTTACATTGTTTAATAAGGGGTTAAGATAGAAGAAACTGTTCAGGAGCAAAACGTTATAATAATTAAACTGAATTAAAATAATGATTTTTGAAAAAAAAAAATTCGATAAAAAGGTCATTTAGAACTTGCGGAATCTACAATCAATTAAGGCCTTAGAATTGTTTTAAATTACCACCTAATGGCACACAGTAAAGATGATCTAAATGATTCTGCAAGTAATAAACTTCCAAATAAGAAAATTTAGACAATGAAATATTGAGAATAAATATGTAAACGCTTAATAACGGGTCTTCCACAACCTCGGTACCATACCTTGGTGATGACCCTATCTAGGCAAGCAGGTATTGGGGCTTGCGTGCTTTTAGGAACCTAGGTGCTATGTCAGCTCAGGTTCAACCATGCTGAACAGGACCTAGGGGAGAAGCCAGACGAAAGTGGTAGTGATTTTTTTTTTTTTTTTTTTTTCTTTTCAGAAACGCCCAATCCTAAGGTTGGGGCAGCCTGCGCTGGGAGGATGGATGGCACAGGGTGAATAAATATGATGTGCAGCGAGCAGGTAACCCCTTGGAGCACCGGGCGACCCCCCATTGTAAGTAGCCTTCCTGTAGCATGCGGGGCTCTATTGCAGGCGACGGTTTTATCCCTAGTTTCTCGTGGGAATTAAATGCCTAAAAAACATAAATCCAAATTAAAGACTTTGACTTTGATGTATTTATTTTATTTCTAGTACCTAGAAATAATTTTTCGTAAATTATCAAACCTCTAACTGTACTCGTTTTGAGGGAACAAGGGTTGAAACCCCTAACATTAAAGTCCTTTTTCTTTGAAACTGTACAAGATATTTAAATGAAACTAACACGAATTGAAGCTACTAATTAGGTGTACCTTTCGTATTTTTTTCATAATTTTCGGAACACTTATAAGATAAGAAAAAAAATTGTGAAGATTTGAATGGCGGTTTTCTTTAACTACCCCTCAAAGCACACCTACCAAAAAAATCACGAAAAATCAGTAATTTCTCAACTATTATCCATAAAAGTTTCATAGATGTGTGAAAGGTGCATCATATATAAAAATTACAAAAACCCTATATCGATAGCTAAACACTAAAAACCAGGTGTATCGAAAATATCTCAAGTTACTCTTACGACGTTTTTGTTATTTAAATATGAACCCTCACATTGCTGAGTGCATAATCTGTATTATACAGATCGAAAAACTATTCCCATATTGCAAACCACTAAAATGATAAATACTAAAAATCTTCATTTTCTACAAAAGATAATTAATCTTAATCACTATTTCCCAATATAGCTTTGGTAAGATTTGTAACATGAGATGGAACTGGAACAAATGTTACCTTGCTGTTCTATTAGACGGCAATAAAAACGATATTCATGTTGAGTACTTATAAGAAAATGGCAACATATTAAGAAATAAAGTTCGTTATCGGCACTTCAATCGCAAGAAATATCGAATGTTTCATTGCATACTTTTTTTTTTTTTTTTTTTTTAATTTTTTTATATTTACTTATGAGCATCTTTGAGCATCTAAGGCGTTTCGCTCCAAACAGTTATTGCATATATAATGTAACATACATAATGTAACATATTCATTCACTACATATTATTCGTTCTTTACAGTTTACCATGTGACGCAATACCTTCGTTTTGCGTTTTATTGTTTGAATATAATAGAAACTATTGTTTGAATAATAGAAAATATCCCATTTCTCTATTTTTTTTTTTTTTTTTTATACAATTAGAAAGCTATGAAAAAAATACAAGCGTGATTACGCTAATGGAAATAGGAGCATGGGTTGCTGTTCACAGGTAGCCTCGATAATTTACGATAATTTATTTCTTACAACTTGGCCGTTACTAATAAAAAAAAATTAAACCCGCGGAAATATTAACACATTTATTCGATGTTACAAGTGATACCAAAACTATTGAGGAAAATAGTGATTAAGGTTAATTATCTTTTGTAGAAAATGAAGATTTTTAAATTATTTATCATTTTAGTGGTTTGCAATGTGGGAATAGTTTTTCGATCTGTATAATAGAGATTATGCACTCAGCAATGTGAGGGTTCATATTTAAATAACAAAAACGTCGTAAGAGTAACTTAAGATATTTTCGATACGTCTGGTTTTTAGTGTTTAGCTATCGATATAGGGTTTTTGTGATTTTTATATATGATGCACCTTTCACACATTGATGAAAATTTTATGGATAATAGTTGAGAAATAACTGATTTTTCGTGATTTTTTTTGGTAGGTGTGCTTTGAGGGGTAGTTAAAGAAAACCGCCATTCAAATCTTCACAATTTGTTTTCTTATCTTATAAGTGGTCCGAAAATTATGAAAAAATACGCAAGGTACACCTAATTAATAGCTTCAATTCATGTTAGTTTCATTTAAATATCTTGTATAGTTTCAAAGAAAAAGGACTTTAAAGTTTGGGGTTTCAGCCCTTGTTCCCTCAAAACGAGTACAGTTAGAGGTTTGATAATTTACGAAAAATTATTTCTAGGTACTAGAAATAAAATAAATACATCAAAGTAAAGAAAGACGCCAGTGCAGATTTCATATGGAAACACGGTGAGATCCTTTACCTGATCCTGTGGGGGCTTCGGCACTGACAGAGCAAAATAATGAAACCAATGACACTAACGAAAATACCGAGGAGACTAACGTACTCGAAAATCTACTAACACCTGCCACGGATACAGAATCCCTTTCGGATTTAGTTAGAGAGGTAGGGGACCTGGTCATGGGCTCTCCCGTGCCAAAAACATCTGGTGAAGACGGAAGAGATTCTGCGCCAGGGAAGAAGCTCTCAGGCGCACAGAGAAGAATGCTCTGGCTCTTGCTGATGACAAGGCGGAACCCGGGACCTCTGGAGAAAAGCGAAGGAATGAAGAAGGCTCTAACCCTCCCTCACCTGTGGTAAAGAAGAGGCAGAAGATGATGCTAAGACCGGTGAGCTACGCTGGAATTGCGTCAGACTTCAAGCTGGCACTAATCCCGATGGAGAACCCCGAGTGTGGATTTACCATGGATCACTACAGGGTGCTGAACAATGCAGTAATCAAACGGATGGATGATTACTACAGAGACACTGAGACCAGCATCGAGATTAAGATCGAAGGGATCGGTATGGACGGTGGAGCCATTGTAGTGAACAGACTTGAATCGAAGAAATGGCTCAAAAAGTACATGCCTGGGGCGGACCTAGGCAAATACAAGATTAGAACAGCAGAATTGTGCGAACTAACACTGATGGTGCGAGCTGGTATGTTTGTGCCTGGAGGAAAGATTGACTGCCAGGATCTACTGAGGAGGATTGGCTGCCAGAAGAAATGCAACACCAAGAGCTGGATTATTCTGGATCAGCAGAAGAGAGAGACGGGGCATTTTGCCACGGTGAAGCTGCCAGAATATGATTTGGACGCAATTCAGGAGAGGAGGAACGGACGTCTTGGATATGGTGTTTTCAAGATCGTGCTGCAGCCCCTGCTGAAGAAAAAGAAAGAGCTGAACATGGCCATGGAGGAAGACACCCCAGCCGCTCAGGACGAGGAGAAGGAAGCAGAGAAGACTAAGCCGCCGGTGGTGGAGCCGAAGTCTTCAGTGGAAATGTGTCCGGCCGGTAGGGCGGAAAGCTATGAGCAAAGGGAGGTTTCTAGGCTGGAGGTTGTGGGTCCTGTGCCCACCGAGTCGGAGACCTTACGCTAATGACGATAAGGCTACTGCAGGTCAATCTGCACCACTGCAAAGCGGCTACTGGTATGCTTGAGCAGGTTGCACGAGGTAAGGGTTTAGATCTTATCCTTATACAAGAACCATATGTTTTTAAAGGACAGGTACGGGGTTTGGGATGTAAAGGCTATAGTAATATTTCAGGACATGTGCCGAATCCCAGGGCCTGTATTGTGTTCAAAAATTGACTTAATGTTTTTCCTTTATGGCAATTCTGTTACAGAGACCTGTGTGTAGCAAGCATTACTGCTCGTCTGGGAGGTGTGCTGAGAGAAGTGGTGTTGGCCTCGGCCTACCTCCTATACAAGCAGTGCAATCCACCTGGAGTGAAAATGCGGACCGCTGTGGACCACTGTAGGAGGAGAGGACTGCAGTGCCTGGTAGGATGCGACGCAAATGCACACCACACAATTAGAATATGTTATGAATAATGACTTGAACGTTGTCAATAAAGGTAATGAGCCAACCTTAATAATTAATAATAGGAGGGAAGTCATTGATATTACCCTTGCTACTAGGTGGTTAACTACGGTGATCAGGAACTGGAGGGTAGAGGGGGAAGTTTCAGGTTCAGATCACAGGTACATTACATATAGGTTAGATGGGGAAGGGCCTGTAGCTCTTATCCTAAGAAATCCAAGATACACTGCCTGGGATCAGTACAGAGAAATTCTAGCCTGTAGGATAGATAGCTGTACACAGAGAGTTAACACTTGTCCCGAATTAGAGATTATAAACAATCTTCTCACAGAGGCTGTTATCAAGGCGTATGAAGATAGCTGTGTTGGGAAGGTTCAGAACATTAACAGTAATTCCACATGGTGGAACAAAGACTTATCACATCTCCGGAGGGGGGCGAGAAGACTTTTTAATACGGCTAAAAGGAAGGGATCCTGGGAGGAGTACAGGAAGAAAACGGCACAGTACAACGCTGCCGTGAGGAAAGTGAAGAGAGAGGCCTGGAGGAAGTTCTTCTCTGAGGTGGGATGTGTAGCGGAATATTCAAGACTCCGCAAGATACTCGCGAAAAGTCCTACGAAAAACATGGGGACTGTGAAGAAAGAAGAGGGTTTCACGGAGTCAGCCGAGGAATCCCTGGACTACATACTCGCAACACACTTTTCTGACAGCGAGCTGGTTGATCAGGAAGACAATGATTGTCCAGTCAGGAGAGGCAAACCGGAGGTATGGAGACGTGGGAAGGATGTTGTGAGAGCAGCACACGTCAGATGGGCCATCAGGACCTTCAGCCCATACAATTCACCGGGAATAGATGGAATTTATCCAGCCTTTCTGCAACAAGGGATGGAGATACTCATACCAGCACTTATTACACTCTTCAGAAGTAGTCTTGTACTAGGCTACATACCACGGAACTGGAGAGTGGCTAGACTATGCTTTATTCCCAAACCAGGAAGAGCGTCGCACCTGTATGCAAAGGACTACAGGCCGATAATTCTATCCTCCTTCTTACTTAAAACACTAGAGAAGATCAAAGACAGACACATCAGGGTTACTGCGTTAAGACATAATCCACTTGACAAGCATCAGTACACATATCAGACAGGTATATCGTGTGAATTAGCACTACATGATCTGGTGTGCAAGCTGGAGAGGACTGTACAATACAAGAAGACAGCACTATGTGCATTTCTAGACGTGGAGGGAGCTTTTGATAGAAATCCCATCGCGGCGGTTAGAGACGCCATGGTCAGCAGAAAAGTTGAGGAATTCATAAAAGATTGGACGGTAACCCTTTTAAGGAATTGTACCATAAGGCTGTTAGAGGGAACTTACTGTAAACACATTAAACCAAGGACAGGCTGCCCCCAGGGGGTAGATACACTGTTGACAAGACTTAAAGATCAGGGATTTAACGTGCAGGCTTATGCTGATGACCTGGTGATTAGAGTGGCAGGGAAGGTACTATCTACTCTAGCTGAACTGCTTGACGCAGCTCTACGCATTGTGGACTGATGATGCAGGGATAAACATCTTAAGATTAACCCGCAGAAGATTACACTGGTACCCTTCACAACAAGAAGGAAAGTGGAGGAACTAGGTACACCGAGACTTGCAGGCAGCAACCTAAACCATTCCAGTACAGTGAAATATTTAGGAGTCACTTTGGACTCGAAACTTAACAGGAAGGAGCATATCTACAACACAGCCAAGACGGCCACACGGACCCTGTGGGCTTGGAGGAGGGTTGTTGGGAACAACTGGGGTATTACCCCCAAAGCTATGCATTGGATCTAAGCTGCGATTGGGAGACCGATAATTACGTATGGATCAATAGTGTGGTGGCATCGCTGCGGCACTATTACTAACAAGAGAATACTAGGCTCCCCGCAAAGGATGGCTTGCCTGATGATTACAGGCGCAATGGGTTCCACCCCCACAGGGGCTATGGACATTCTGCTTAACTTAAGACCAATAGAGATTTTTATTGAAGAAACAGCTAGACATACGGCATACAGGTTCAGTGTATTGGGACAGAAACCGTGTCTAACGTTTAGTGCAATTTGTGATATTATCCGGAGAAACCTGCAGGAACCAACTCTCTGCATGCCTTCGGACTATCAAGACCAGATAACCTTTAGCTCAAATTTGGTGACAATAATTAAACCAAGAGAGGAGGCGCTGAAACAGAAAATGATACAAAGCCAGGTAGACAGCTATGGATATACCGATGGCTCGAAAACTTAATTAGGTACAGGAGCAGGAGTGTGGATTCAGGACACCACACACAGTCTCAACATACCATTGGGCAAATATGCTACAGTGTTCCAAGCTGAGGTATTGGCAATAAATATGTGTGCGGACATCATGAACAGCGTAGGCCCTAGAGACAAACGCTTTACTATATTCTCGGACAGCTAAGCCGCCATAAAGGCACCAGCTGCAAATAGAATAAAATCTAAGGTCGTACAGGAGTGTAAGGATAGCCTAAACAATCTGGGCCGGAAAAACGGTGTTAAACTGGAGTGGGTACCAGGGCACTCTGGCATACCTGGAAATGAGAAGGCTGATGAATTGGCTAACATAGGAGCATCCACGGTACCTTTCTCACCAGAGCCAATATGTGGAATTGCACCGGCTGTGGCCAGACTGAGCATCCTTAGGTGGGCTGAAGCTGAACATAAGAAGAAATGGAGCAGAAGTACTACCCAGAGACAGGCGAAGCAGTTTATGGTTTTTGCGGACAAGAAGAGAACGGATACACTGCTTAATCTATGTAGAAGCAAAGTGAAAATACTGACGGCTCTACTTACAGGGCACTGCTAACTACGGAGGCACCTCTACTCCATGGGACTCACCAATACAACATGGTGTCGATTGTGGTCTGAAGACGATGAGACCCCATACCAAATTGTATGTAGATGCACGACACTGGCATCCAAGAGGTATCTGCACTTCGGGACTGCGATAATTGATGATCCAAGGAGGACACCGGAGGTGACATTACAACTCTAAGGAGGTTCATTTCTAATACGGGTCTGGAGTTGTAACAGAATGACACGTCAGGTGGCACAATAGGCCTTGTAGGCCTCAGTGTGGTTCCTCGGTTAGCCGGGCACCTGGTTTCTAATCTAATCTAATAACTGTTCTTTCCTAAGAGGAGGTAATGGACAATAAGGAACTTAATGAAATTAAATATAGTAATTTTAACTACCTGACATTGATGGATGAACTTCTTCTGTAGTGCCTTCTTCATTTTTTCCTTCTTTAATGGATATCTCAATATCACCGCTGGCTTCTACTCCTATTCAATGAAAGAAATTCAAAAGTATTAAATTATTGTGATATGTGTACTTTTGATGAATATAGTCTAATAATATATCAACACAAATGCAAACATATTTGTATTAATTGCCTACAAAACAGACATCTTGAAGACCTACTGCAAAATAATTATTCATATTTATTTTTTAAATTATCTTTATTTTATGCAAATCTCAGATATCAACTAACTAAACCTAGAAACATGAACTTCTTAATTAATTTCACTAATCATAAATGCCTTTAGCATCTCATGTTACAAAGTCTATAATAATAATGAAACAAAAATGTTTCAAACGTTTATAACTAGAAACTTAAACTTTCAATTAGATTGGAAGAGTTATTCAATTCATATTGGAGATATCCTATGGACATCTTGGTCATGGGGAATCCAAACATGGGAGGTGAATTAGTATAGGTGGAACAAACTTAGTATAGGGTCGGAAGACCAGGAGGCAATAAAAGAGTTTACTCATGAACCGATAAAAATATAAAAGAGTTTACTGTAAGCCACCGATAACTCAATGCCCTGAGATGATGCAAAGATCCTACAACAAAATGCTAGTTCTGGGGATCAGCAATGTAGGGGAGTGAGATATGAAAATTAGAAAAACAGGTATTCTCATGAATAGGGTAATTCATTCTGGTGTGTCATACATAATTGTATTCTGATGGGTAATATATTCTCCATATGCTCCAACCACCTTAGTCAGCCCTTCTTATTTGCATCGATATAAGACTCAGCATACAATCCCATAAGTTTTTTGTTACTCCTGACACCTCCACTTACGCTGTTCTCTTAGGAACACAAGGAAATTGAAACCAGAAACACAATTTCGGTCATTTAGATCAGTCGGCCTTTTCATATATATATATATATATATATATATATATATATATATATATATATATATATATATATATATATATATTTGTTGGTTCCTTATACAAATCTACACCGTTTGATCGATATTGACCAAACTTGGCACACAGGTAGGTCTTAATACCAGAAATCTCCTAGGCTAGGTCAAAATAGTCAAATTTCAAAATTTGGTCAAAAGTTCAAAAGTTTTGTTCAAGAAAAATTGGCTACACTGAACCATTCAGATTGTGACGGCAATATTGAATCAACTATAATTTTGAAGCGCTGTTGTGCGGGTCTCTGACGGCAACTTTATGAACTAAAACAAATTCACATCGTTTGATCAATTTTCGAAACTGGGTATAGACAACTAGGTATCAAGTAGATCATGATACGGGGAGTCATAGACAGAAAGTAGGTGTAGCAAGGCACACTGGGTAACAGGTAGTAGTTTAATAAAATTGCCATTATCAGTTGTAGACATTCCGAACGACATAACTTTTCCTATAATCTTACGTATTTTGAGAACAATAACTTTGTTCCATGACCTTTAAATAGACTTTAAACGTAGAACCACCGGCACCGGACAGGTATGGACATACTCTTGTTTATGTCTGTATTCGATCTCTCTTGTTTATTATCTAAACCTAAATCTAAAGCTTTCTAAACCTATCTAAGTCTAAATATTTGTTAGGATTTAGTTCCTCAAAATGTCAATGTTATCTCTGTGTATTGTGTGTGAGATTTCTGAGTCAATTTTGTTGAGAATTTTTTCGGAAAGTTGACTCAACCAATGAAATGCGTGCACAGTTTTATCGAGTTTTTTTTTTGTTTTGAAATTTTATTATCTCAATTTGTTGAAAAATGGCCTTTATCTGAAATAAATTCACTAAAAATTGCCTTCCAACTCAACAGGAGAAAATATCACTATTAACAGACAGTTATTCCTTACTAAAGCAAGCTGCAGGTTTACACAGTACATGCCAAATAAGCCAGACAAATGTGGAATAGAATTCTGGCTTTCTGTTGACACGAAATCAAAGTATGTATTGAATGGATTCCAATATTTAGGTAAAAATTATGCTCGTACAAAAGACCAATCTCTCGCACAAAATGTTTGTCGACTTGTGGAACCATTTTATAAAACAAATTGTAATGGACCTACTGAAAATTGTTTTACTAGTTTTTAGCGCCGTTCCTCCCTCCCCCATAGGGAGGAACCCCGCTTATAAGGTTGATACAATGAAACAATCCGGAAGTGCCGACAAGAAAATTTCGCGTTTCAGAACCCCTAGAGACCGAAAATAACGGTGGTTCAAATTTGTATATATATATATATATATATATATATATATATATATATATATATATATATATATATATATATATATTTATTTATACATACATATATATATATATATATTTGTCTGTTCGCTCATTTCTGGCTTCCCTGATGGTCAGATTTTGATGAAATTTGGTACGAAAATCTATCGTCCAATTTGAAAGGTCAAGTTCGTTAACCAGCAAAATCCGCCCACTGGAAGATGGCGTTTGGGGCGAAATTCGCGCAAAAAAAATCGTAACGCTTACGTTTTTGAGTTCATAAGCTTGTAAGTACTCTTTTTATAGGCTTCTTGGGCTAGGAAAACGAATGGAACCATTTTCAAGGCGATAGCTTTAACCGTTTTCGAGGAAACTGAAAAAACAATTTTTGAATGCCGTTTTTGGTTTGGGTACTTAGAATCATGGGATTCAGTTGAAACATTTACTGCATGTTCTACTTTCATTAAAACTAATATGTTGAAATTTTGGTTGCGTTTGGATTTAAGGAAGGGTTAGAATAAAATATTTTATTAACAGACATAAAAAAGTTTTGGTAACTTTGTATACTTTCCTTAATATCTCGAAAAAGGTTGAGAATTTGGGAAACGGAAGAATACCATTAGAAAGCTTATTAAATGCTCTACAAAAAAGGTTTTAATGAAAGTTTTGATTAGGCGATGTCAATCGGAGAAATAAGTGCTTAAAACTTTAAAGTAATTGATTTCGCTTATTCGAACTGTTATTTTTGTCTTTGATTTTGATACTTAAAATTGTGGGATTCAGTTGAAACATTTTCTGCATGTTTGAATTTCATCAACACTAATATGTTAAAATTTTTGTTACGATTGGAGCTAAGGAAGGATTAGAATAAAATATATTATTAACAGACATGAAATGTTTTGGGAACTTCGTATACATTCCCTAATATCTCGAAGACGGTTAGGAATATTGGTAAACGGAGGGTTACCATGCGAAAGCTTACTAAATGTTCTACAGAAAAGATTCTGAAACAATTTTTGATTAGGCTATGTCAATCGGAGAAATAAGTGCTTAAACTTTGAAGTAATTGATTTCGTTTATTCGAACGGTTCTTTTTGTTTGTTGTTATTCCTTGTTATTTTTTAATTGCTTAAAGTTGGATAATGTATTTGACAATAAAACAGATTAATTAAAATAAGAAAAACAATTCATTGTTAAAAATATATCAGGCTGTACCGTATGAAATGTCAGCTTTGGATTTGTCGATTTCCTTCAAATGTCTTGAAACTGTCGAGGCTCCTACTCCGAGTTCTTTGGCATATTCCCTAGTGTTTTAATTGCTTATAGTAGTCAAATGTATTTGTCAATAAAACAGGATACGTATAATTAGAATCAATATTTTGTTTGTTAGAATTCGAAGATACCGTATGAATATCTAGATTACAGTACTGGTGTTGATTTCGTTCTTTAGAATTATTCTTGGTATTCCCTATTTTCATCTGTTACCCATAGTTTTTTATTGTTAGTAGGTTTTTCTTATTGATTATAGAATATAAATCTATTTGGCTATAAAACAGGATACGTAAAATTAGTGACAATATTTCGGAGATTTTTGAGCGAAATACTAGAGAAGATTTTCTACCACCACGAACGGCTTTTTTCCTCTATTTTTATCCACTAGATAGGCTTTATTTTGCATATTATTCTATATAAGTTTTATTCAGCAGGGGATTCTGATGAAATGTCGTGTTTTTGCTGTGGATTTTAAATACGATGTATCTAAGATTGGACAACATTAGCGAGTCTACATAGTTAAGAACCGACGAGGGAGGATTACTCCTTGCTATGATTTAGTCTACATATGTATATTAAGTCCTAAATCCGAAAAATAAACTTCACAACGGTTAGATACTATGAGCGAATATGGCGGTTCAATGCCCGTAGAACACAAGGGGGCCGCAGGAAATTTACCTGCTAAGAGTTAATCCTCAAGAGCTGTAAATATACCCCAGGTATCTGCCGACACAAATACAAAGCCTAGGCGGAGAGCACCCCAAAAACTCAGATCCAAACATAGGTTATATACTAAATATTCATAAAGACTATTTAGAGGTAAACCGATTTATCAATTAGCAATCAATAGTTTTCAACAAAGGTTATATACTAAATATTGATAAAAAGTATTTAATTAGAAAAAAAAAAAATATTCCACAAGACTTGTTTTTGGTCCATTTGTGTCTACTCCATAGACTTAATTAGGTATATTATTCTATTGTAGTTGGGCAACTAAACTTTGTTTTATTTTGTTAAATAAAGTTTTTTTTTTTACTAGTTATTCGTCAAGACTTTTATTTGTCCTTGTGTATTTACTAGATACGTTTTATTCGGCATATTATTCTATATAGGCTATATTAGGCAGGGTATTCTACTCAATCTTGTGTACTCAATCTTGATCCTTCTGTACATGGGCGTATATAAAAACAATTTCGGGGGGGGGCTGAGACCATTTCCAGGGTATGGAATACTAAATATTTAGAGCTTGGAATAGTTTTAGGCAACTAAAACGCTATTACACGTAAAATAAAATATGTTTTATGAACTAAGTGATCTTATTTAATTTATTTTTAAGGCTTTTACGAGAAGTTTTTATCATCAATTCAAAATTTCGGGAGGGGCTGCAGCCCCCTCAGCCCCCCCCCTCATATACGCCCATGCTTCTGTACCCTCTAGAAAGGCTTTATTAGGCATATTTTGTATTGATTTATAGAGCTTTGCTTTAGAATGAGAGTCAGATTCTGTAATTTCCGCTTCTGTGTAAAAGTTAGCTACTGTCGGTGTCCCTGACGCCTTAATATCACTTTTATTCGAGATGTTCGAGAGGATTTTGACAATTTTCACGAGATATATAAAAAAAAATAAGTTTATTTCTTTTCTAAGCTTATCAAATGGCACTAGGGACATGAACGGAACCGCGCTAAGATGCTGCAGTTCCTGCGAGTCGGACTTTTAATTTGTAAGACAGCTTCTGAGTAAAGGTAACAGTAAGTTAGGGACTAAAAAAGTCCGACTCGCAGGAACTGCATCATCTTAGCGCGGTTTCATTCATATCCCTAGTGTCATTTTGTATACTTAGAATAGAATAGTTATTACTAGGAACCGGATTCTTAGGCTTTTACGTATTTTTTTCCTTTCTCCTAAACATGATAAAGATCGATTTTTTATATGATTCGCGCCTTGTAGTATCATTCATGCAAATTTGGAAGAACCTAAGAAAACCTATTCTGGATGATATCACCTAAAACCCGCTGGAATGACCTAGACGGATCGGTAACAATGGGCCAGCAGCGTACCCATATACCTGGAACACTCCCACCACACTCTGGCCACTCCACTGCTACAGACATGAAATTTTTATTTCATTGTTCAATGTATTCAAAACTATCAAAATGTTTATAATTTCTAAATGTTTCATAAAATAAATACAATTTAAAACAAACAATAAAAAAGTGAGCTAAGCAACTACGAAAACCCGTTCAAAAGAACACATTCAAAGTTTTCATCACCGTTTTCTCCGATTGACATCGACTAATCGAAAATCTTCTCGGAATATTAATTATAGAGAATTTAGTATGCTTTTGAATAGTTTCTATCCACTTATGACGATTTCCCAATTGTTTTCGAGATATTAAGGAAAATATCCGAAGTTCCCAAATCTTTTCATGTCTCGAAATAAAATATTTTATTCTAATTCTTCGTTAACTCCAAACGTAACCAAAATTTACACACCTTTGTATGTATGGAATTTAAACATGCAGAAAATATTTTAACCGAATCCCATGATTCGAAGTAACCAAACCAAAAACTTGATATAACAACTATTTTTCCGATTTTCTCGGAAACGGTTAATGCTATCGCCTTAAAAATGGTTCCATTCGTTTTTCAAGCCCAATAAGCCTATAAAACATGTACTTACAAGCATATGAACTCGTAAGCGTAAGCATAAAAACGTAAGCGTTGCGATTTTTATTGCGCAAATTTCGCCCCAATCGCCATCTTGCAGTGGGCGGATTTTGCTGGTTAACGAACTTGACCTTTCAAATTGGACGACGGATTTTTGTACTAAATTTCATCAAAATCGGACCATTAGGGGGGCCGGAAATGAGCGAACAGACAAATATATATATATATATATATATATATATATATATATATATATATATATATATATATATATATATATACAAATTTGAACCACTGTTATTTTCGGACTCTGGTTCGGGGTTCTGAAACGCGAAATTTTCTAGTCGGCACTTCCGGATTGTTTCATGAGATCAACCTTATAAGCGGGGTTCATCCCTATGAAGGGAACGAGGAACCGCGCTAAAACATATAAAGAAGAAAGTGCCAACCATTTTCAAAAAATGTCCGACTCGCAGAAACTGCGTCATCTTAGCGCGGTTACGTACATCTTGAAGAAATGGAATATATTAGCATTACAAATCGCAGGAAACTGACACTAGCTAACTTACACAGAAATGGATAATTCTTAATCTGTATAAGTCAATACAATTTTGTACTGAAAACGTACTTACTCCTCGACTACTGCTGAGAAGGCTCTATTCTAACCAACTAAAAATTCGTTGTTATTTTAAGTATCTTGTTTTTCAAGCAAATTCCTTTTACTGTTATAATAAACTGTAAATATGTTCTTCAAGGCGAATAAAATTCCATTCTGTCGTGGGTTAAATCTTTCTACAAAATAAGAAATAACGATAACTTCAGTTGGAGGCTGTGAGGAAGTTTATATAGATAGGAGAATTCAAAACAAACTATGCATACCTTATCATGATTACCACAGACACTCGAAACTTATTACCATTACCTTTCACCGTTTCTTACCTTATTTTACTACAATACTAATTTTACTGATAAATGCAATTTAAAAGAAAAAAACAACCAATTAAAAAAGTGAGATAAACAAAGAGAAAAACCCTTTCAAAACAACAAAACAAACACTTTTTTAGTTTTAAGCGCTTATATCTCTGATTGACGTTGCCCCATCGAATATTGCTTCAGAACCTTTTTTGTAGAGAATTTAGTACGCATTCGAATGGTCACCTTCCACTTACCACAATTTTCCAACCGTTATCGAGATATTTACGAAAAATGTATGAAGATCCGAAAACTTTTCACGTCTATTTAGAAAATAATTTTTTTTGCATACTTCCTTAACTCCAAATGTAACCAAAATTTAAATATCTTAGTTGGGATTAATTTCCAATATGTAGAAAATATATCAATTGAATGCCGCGATTCTAAGGACCCACAAAAAAATAATGACTTACAAAAACATTGATTCCACTTTTCTCAGAAACGGATAAAGATATCGCCTTAAAAAGGGTTTCATTCGTTTTCTTATGTTAAGAAACCAATAAAACAAGTACCTGCAAGCATATGAACTCAAAAACGTAAGCGTTACGGTTTTTTTTGCACGAATTTCGCCCCAAACACTATCTTCCAGTAGGCGGATTCTTCTGGTTAACGAACTTGACCTTTCAAATTAGACGACAGATTTTTGTACCAAATTTCATTAAAATCGTACCATTTTTGAGCTAGAGCGTTAACAGACAAGCATATATATAAATATATACATATATATATATATATATATATATATATATATATATATATATATATATATATATATACTAGCTGACCCGGCGAACTTCGTACCGCCTAACAATCGATTCTTTAATTTTTATTTTTTTTAATACTTATTCTGCTATTTGGGACACTGGGTCAGCTAGTAAGATAAAAAAAAAAAAAAAAAAAAAAAAAGAACCTTAGTAAGTAGACAATTACATTTTGTCAAAAAATAAAAATTATAAAACACTTAAAATTCTTTTAATAGTCACTAAAAAATCACAATCAAAATTATAATATGAGATTTCTTATTATGATACCTACTTATTGTACTTGATGGTGCACAATATTTTTTGATTGATTACCTGGCGTATAAATAAACAGAGCAGATGGTTTTCCAACTCGGGAACAGGCAACATACAATTGACCATGCGAGAAACATGGGTTTTCTAGATTAATACCACAAACACATAATGACTGCCTCTGGGATTTGTTTATAGTCAAACTGAGTTCATAGGTCCAATAGCAACACGTTACGTCATTGCGATCTTCACGTTCCTGGGCAGTACGATTAGATTGATAATTAATTTGATGCGTTGAATTTCGGGTTCTTCTGCCTAAATTTGTCCGCCGCCTTGTAGGAGGCATATTTAGTAAGTCACAAACACACTCTCAACAACTCTTTTGTAATTTTATGGAAATTTGTGGCTTTTAGATTTAGTAATATTATAGATGCACGGCAAAGAGACGTTTACATTTCAAGTGAAATTTTACCAAAGACAATTTACATTTAACCATAGAAAATTTGTTTTTAAGTAATGTTACCATCGTATAAATGTTGAAATTAATATTTATACGATACTAACGTCACTCAATTAATTTACCTTCTCAGAACCCCTCCACTAACACTTAAACTTTATGGTATGATATTAAAGTTCAAATTGACCTTTAAGTATTATTACGAATCTTTTTTATGGAAATATAGAAAAGTGGGGTCTATTTTACTTCGTTAACGCAAATATAAATTAATTTAAATTACATCATTAACATGTGATTCTATTGTCACCTAGTGATTACATGTTCTTATTTATTTAAATTTTTTTGCACAAATAACCTAATACGTTAACTGCTAAAAATATTATATTTGAGAAAATATCGTCGCTACAAATGCAAAGTATCGAATGTGAAAATTACCACTTTTCAGAGTGGAAAAGCTTTTATTCATAACTTTTTTTTGGACAGTTAAATATTCGGCAGATTTGACCTTTTGATAGTGGAATACTTTCCCTTTAATAGAGTGATCTAAGATTCAAGACTTTGCCGTACAAAAGTCCAGCAGAAATTAGTAAAGATTGACAATGAAAGATGCATTTTTTCACATTCGTTACATTGCATTTGTATCGACGATATGTTTTTATTTAAATATTAATTTGCGTTAAGGAAGTGGAAAAGACCCGAAAAATGTTGTTTTTACACTTTTTCAGGCAATTTTTTTAATTTTTCGCTCCGTAAGAACCATCCTCGTACTTCCAGGAATATTATAAAAAAAGAATTAGCGATATCGGTTCAGTTGTTCTCGAGGTTTGCGCTTACTAACACATTTAGCGATTCATTTTTATATAATAGAAGATACACAAATACGTTAACTGTTAAAAATATTATAATTGAGAACATATGTTTTTATTAAAAAATGAATTTGCGTTAAGGAAGTGGAAAAGACACGAAAAGTGTAGTTTTTAGACTATTTCGGGCAATTTTTTAAATTTTTCTCTCCATAAGAACCATCCTCGTAGTTCAAGGAATATTATAAAAAAAGAATTAGCGAAATCGGTTCAGTTGTTCTCGAGATTTGCGCTTACCAACACATTTAGTGATTCATTTTTATATAAAATATATATATATATATATATATATATATATATACACACACAAATTTGAACCACCTATATTTTAGTGATCTATGGGGTCTGAAACGAGAAAGTTTCTAGTCGGCACTTCCGGATTGCGTCGTTAGGTCAACCTCGTAAGCGGGTTCTCCCTATGGAGATAGGGAGTAACCCCGCTAAAAAGTAAAGGACAGCTCTATGACTCGGTCATTCTGAAATAAAAAAAAAGAAAAAAAAAAAGTCCGACTCGCAGAAACTGCATCATCTTCGCGAGGTCCCTAGTCTCATTTGGAAAAAATAAATAGAAACAGTTATTATTTTGGTTCCACTTTTCTTGAAAGGTCTTGACTTTGATCTTACCTGGATGGGTCGGCCAAACCCAGAAAGGCAGTTGGAAAAAGTCATAAGGTCTTCGAATCTCTCTCTTTGAAAGCTATGTTTCTAACAATTAATTGTTTTTCTTATTTTACTTAATCTGTTTTATTTTCAAATACATTATCCAACTTTAAGCAATTAAAAAATAACAAGGAATAAAAACAGACAAAAAGAACCGTTTAAATAAACAAAATCAATTACTTTAAAGTTTTAAGCACTTTCTTCTCCGATTGACATAGCCTAATCAAAAATTGTTTCAGAATCTTTTTTGTAGAACATTTAGTAAGCTTTCGCATGGTAATCCTCCGTTTACCAATATTTCTAACCGTTTTCGAGATATTAGGGAATCAGGATATTAGGGGATTAGGGGATTTAGGGGGAGGGGATTTGAGAGGTCAAATTTGTTAACCAGCAGAATCCGGCCTCTGGAACATGATTTTTGGGGCAAAATTCGCTCGAAAAAAATCGTTGCGCTTACTTCATATGCTTGCAAGTACGTGTTTTATAGGCTTATTGGGCTTTAAAAACGAATGGAACCATTTTTAAGGCGATAGCTTTAACCGTTTCCGAGAAAATCGGAAAAATAGTTGTTATATCAAGTTTTTGGTTTGGTTACATCGAACCATGGGATTCGGTTAAAATATTTTCTGCATGTTTAAATTCCATACTTACAAAGATGTGTAAATTTTGGTTACGTTTGGAGTTAACGAAGAATTAGAATAAAATATTTTATTTCGAGACATGAAAAGTTTTGGGAACTTCGGATATTTTCCTTAATATCCCAAAAAGAGTTGGGAAATCGTCATAAGTGGATAGAAACTATTCAAAAGCATACTAAATTCTCTATAATTAATATTCCGAGAAGATTTTCGATTAGTCGATGTCAATCGGAGAAAACGGTGATGAAAACTTTGAATGTGTTCTTTTGAACGGGTTTTCGTAGTTGCTTAGCTCACTTTTTTATTGTTTGTTTTAAATTGTATTTATTTTATGAAACATTTAGAAATTATAAATATTTTGATAGTTTTGAATACATTGAACAATGAAATAAAAATTTCATGTCTGTAGCAGTGGAGTGGCCAGAGTGTGGTGGGAGTGTTCCAGGTATATGGGTACGCTGCTGGCCCATTGTCACCGGCCAAGCTGCTGGCCCTTTGTTACCGATCCGTCTAGGTCATTCCAGCGGGTTTTAGGTGATATCATCCAGAATAGGTTTTCTTAGGTTCTTCCAAATTTGCATGAATGATACTACAAGGCGCGAATCATATAAAAAATCGATCTTTATCATGTTTAGGAGAAAGGAAAAAAATACGTGAAAGCCTAAGAATCCGGTTCCTAGTAATAACTATTCTATTCTAAGTATACAAAATGACACTAGGGATATGAATGAAACCGCGCTAAGATGATGCAGTTCCTGCGAGTCGGACTTTTTTAGTCCCTAACTTACTGTTACCTTTACTCAGAAGCTGTCTTACAAATTAAAAACTAGTAAAACAATTTTCAGTAGGTCCATTACAATTTGTTTTATAAAATGGTTCCACAAGTCTACAAACATTTTGTGCGAGAGATTGGTCTTTTGTACGAGCATAATTTTTACCTAAATATTGGAATCCATTCAATACATACTTTTCGTGTCAACAGAAAGCCAGAATTCTATTCCACATTTGTCTGGCTTATTTGGCATGTACTGTGTAAACCTGCAGCTTGCTTTAGTAAGGAATAACTGTCTGTTAATAGTGATATTTTCTCCTGTTGAGTTGGAAGGCAATTTCTAGTGAATTTATTCCAGATAAATGCCATTTTTCAACAAATTGAGATAATAAAAATTCAAAACAAAAAAAAAACCTCGATAAAACTGTGCACGCATTTCATTGGTTGAGTCAACTTTCCGAAAAAATTCTCAACAAAAATGACTCAGAAATCTCACACATATTACACAGAGATAACATTGACATTTTGAGGAACTAAATCCTAACAAATATTTAGACTTAGATAGGTTTAGAAAGCTTTAGATTTAGGTTTAGATAATAAACAAGAGAGATCGAATACAGACATAAACAAGAGTATGTCCATACCTGTCCGGTGCCGGTGGTTCTACGTTTAAAGTCTATTTATAGGCCATGGAACAAAGTTATTGTTCTCAAAATACGTAAGATTATAGGAAAAGTTATGGAGTTCGGAATGTCTACAACTGATAATGGCAATTTTATTAAACTACTAACTGTTACCCAGTGTGCCTTGCTACACCTACTTTCTGTCTATGACTAGGTCATTCCAGCGGGTTTTAGGTGATCGGGTTTTGTACCAAATTTCATCAAAATCGGATCATTATTCGAGGTGCTAGACTGCGAACAGACATATATATATATATATATATATATATATATATATATATATATATATATATATATGTATATGTATATATAATATATATATATATAATATATATACATATATACACACATATATTTGAACCACCGTTTTTTTCGTTCTCTGGGAGTTCTGAAATGCAAACTTTTCTAGCCGGCACTTCCGGATTGTGTCATGAGGTCAACCTTATAAGCGGGGTTCCTCCCTATGGGGGAGGGAGGAACCGCACTGAAAATGAAAACTGCACCCTTACCATCTATCGATGGGGAACCCATCAAAAAATGTAATTACATTTCACCGTTGTTTGTCCCTTGTGACTCTAAAAAGAAGCCAGAAAAAAATTATGTATTATAACACTGCCAAATATTGTGTGGATGTGGTAGATCAAATGGCCTGAAAATACATTACAAAGCATGCTCGAGACAATGGACAGTCCGTGTATTTTACAATATATTAGACCTAGCACTAATGATTGCTAAATATAATTGGTAATAATATGGAAAAGGATTTCATTTTAAAAATGTGTGAGGAGCTTGCAGAAAACTGAGTAAGTACAAGGGTAAAAGTTGATTTTCCTTTATTGAGACCACCAGAAACAAGTGCAGATGATAATGGAAAAAGGCGAATGTGACTGAAAAAATATGTTTTATAAGAGGTGCAAATCTTAATATTCTATTATTAAGAAAAATAGGTTAACTTAACATTTTTATTAGTGCCATTTTTTTTACGTGAGTTTTTGCCACATGTATCAAATTATAATTCAGAGCTTCTTTTTATTATGAAAGAATCACTTTTCAACAATCTATATAAATAAATGCTGATCAGAAAAACTGGTGTTGGAAGTTGTAGGAATAATACACCAGTCAACAGTTGTAGTGTTAAGTAAAACTCTTCTTTTCCTGGCCAGAGGCCAATTTTGCTCTACTAAACATGTTC
This sequence comes from Gonocerus acuteangulatus, assembly GCA_946811695.1. Lineage (NCBI taxonomy): Eukaryota > Metazoa > Arthropoda > Insecta > Hemiptera > Coreidae > Gonocerus > Gonocerus acuteangulatus. The sequence goes on from OX328123.1 coordinate 36,566,636, forward strand.
TTAATAAGTTCCAATGATTGTTGCTAAACCAATAAATAAACCCTTTATTATATGAATGCATCACAATGTATTTATAATATATATATATATATATATATATATATATATATATATATATATATATATATATATATATATAGGGGTACTGCTCCCTCCGGACTGATATATCCGTCAGTAGCACTCGGGGCACTGCAACCACCGGACGGATATATCAGTCCGTAGCAGCATAAGGGTTAACTAATCAAAAATGATATCTAAGAGTGTTTATGTGGCAGAAAAGTTTTTAAATGTGCCTTTATACACACGGGCACCGGTCAATACATTTGAAAATTAAAAACAATTTTTCTATCTTTATTACAAGAAATTATCTATAATATAAAAATGAATGGCTAAATGTGTTGCTAATCTCAAGAGCAGCTGAACCGATTTCACTAATTCATTTTTTATAATTATCCTAAAAGTACAAAGATTGTTCTTACGGAGAGAAAAATTAAAAAAATTGCCTGAAAAAGCCTAAAAACAACACTTTTCTATATTCCCATACAAAAGATTCGTAATAATACTTGAAGGTCAATTTGAACTTTAATACTATACCATCAAGTTTAAGTGTTAGTATAGGAGTTCTGGGAAGGCAAAACAATTGAGTGACGTTAGTATCGTATAAATATTAATGTCAATATTTATACGATGGTATCATTACTCAAAAACAAATTGTTTATGATAAAATGTAAATTGTCTGTGGTAAAATGTCACTTGAAATGTAAACACCCCTTTGCTATGCATATATAATCTATAGATCTAAAAGCCACAAATTTCCACCTCCAATAAGGCTGCGGACATATTTAGGCAGAAGAACCCGAAATACAATGAATTAAATTAATTATCAATCTAATTATACTGCCCAGGGACATGAAGATCACAATGAACGTGAAAGAATTAGGTTAAGACATATCCGTGAAGCGCGACATTCGACTAATAATGGTGCAAGTTTGAATCGAGCTGCTGTGAATTCATTACAGTGCCTGTAGCTGTGTTGCTATTGGACCTATGAACTCAGTTTGACTATAAACAAATCCCAGAGGCAGTCATTAAGTGATTGTGGTATTAATCTAGAAAACCCATGTTTCTCACATGGTCAATTGTATTTTGCCTGTTCCAATTTTGGAAGACCATCTGCCCTGTTTGTTTACGCGTCAGGTACTGACAGGGCCGCCTCATGGGGGGGGGGCAGCCGGGTAATGTTGTCCCGGGTGCCGTGGGGGCCCGGGCCGGGCCTCCCTAGTTGGAAAAAATGTATAGATTATGAGCTTGTAAAAATAATGGGGTTTAAAAATATAGACGGGCGTAGCCTATATTTATTTGAATTGGATCTATATTTCTTTAATGCACACAAACGACAAAACAAGTGCAGTCCCAGAATAGTATATTTCATTAGGAGACGTAATAAAACTACAAGTACCGAAAGTGACCTTTGCTGCTCCGATTGTCGGCTTTTTTTCTCATCTCGCTCAAAACTCAAGATGAAAATAATTTTAAAATGTCCAATGTCCAATAGGAAAGTACTAGAATGTTCAGTTCGGCTCTGAGAAATGGGGGGCCCGGCTCTGGTCCTCGGCCCGGGTCTGGGATGTGGCGGCCCGTGATCTGGTCCTGGGCCTGGGTCTGGGATGTGGCGGCCCTGGGTAATGAAACAAAAAATATCGTGTACCATTGAATACTACAATAAAAATGAAACTTAATTTAGAATAAGTAAAAATAAAATGAAATATAATAAGTAGGTATCATAATAAGAAAACTGATATTGTGATTTTTAGTGGCTATTAAAAGAATTTGAAGTGTTTTATAATTTTTATTTTTTTACATAATGTAATTGTTGACTTATTAAGTTTATTTTTTCGTTTTTCTTTTATCTTACTAGCTGACTCGGTGCCCCAAATAGCAGAATAAGTATAAAAAAAAAAAAAAAAATTAAAGAATCGACTGTTAGGCGGTACGAAGTTCGCCGGGTCAGCTAGTAAAACAATAGTTATCAAAATTTACATAAAAAAATCATTAAAAAAATGACAGCGTTGTTTGTTTACAAAATGAAAATTTATATAGTTTTCATGCAATAACAAAAAATACAAAAACTTAAGGCTTGCATTAATTGGAAACAAGTGAGGAATGTTCCTTACACACATATTTGCCACATGTGTCATAAAAGGAAGGGTATTTATTGTCTTAGTCTTAGTAGAAGGAAAAAAAACTATACATTTTCCTTTTCTTTCTGCTTCATTCTTCTGCTTCCAGGCCTAGGTAGAAAAAGAATTTGCGACCAACAGATGCCATTCTTCTTGACTACCTTAGCCTTTCAATAAGCTCTTCCTACCATGTGCTTTCCAGAATCCAGTGACGATTTTGTAAACAACAAATTCGTTTCCTGTGATTGATCTTATGAAAAAAAAAAAAAAAATCATCTCTTCTCGCATTGCCCAACCTACAGCACCTGGATACAGAATCCCTTTCGGATTTAGTTAGAGAGGTAGGGGACCTGGTCATGGGCTCTCCCGTGCCAACAACATATGGTGAAGACGGAAAAGACTCTGCGCCAGGGAAGAAGCTCTCAGGCGCACAGAGAAGAAGGCTCAAGAAGGCTCTGGCTCTTGCTGATGATAAGGCGGAACCCGGGACGTTTGAAGGAAAGCGCAGGAATGAAGAAGGCTCTAACACTTCCTCACCTGTGGTAAAGAAGATATAGAAGATGATGCTAAGACCGGTGAGCTATGCTGGAATTGCGTCAGACTTCAAGCTGGCACTAATCCCGACGGAGTACCCCGAGTGTGGATTTACCATGGATCACTACAGGGTGCTGAACAATGCAGTAATCAAACGGATGGATGATTAATACAGAGACAATGAGACCAGCTTCGAGATTGAGATCGATGGGATCTACATGGACGGTGGAGCCATTGTAGTGAACAGCCTTGACAGCGAATCAAAGGAATGGCTCCAAAAGTACATGCCTGGGGCGCAGGTACAGGAGCAGGAGTGTGGATTCAGGACACCACACACAGTCTCAACATACCATTGGGCAAATATGCTACAGTGTTCCAAGCTGAGGTATTGGCAATAAATATGTGTGCGGACATCATGAACAGCGTAGGCCCTAGAGACAAACGCTTTACTATATTCTCGAACAGCTAAGCCGCCATAAAGGCACTAGCTGCAAATAGAATAAAATCTAAGGTCGTACAGAAGTGTAAGGATAGCCTAAACAATCTGGGCCGGAAAAACGGTGTTAAACTGGAGTGGGTACCAGGGCACTCTGGCATACCTGGAAATGAGAAGGCTGATGAATTGGCTAACATAGGAGCATCCACGGTACCTCTCTCACCAGAGCCAATATGTGGAATTGCACCGGCTGTGGCCAGATTGAGCATCCTTAGGTGGGCTGAAGCTGAACATAAGAGGAAATGGAGCAGAAGTACTACCCAGAGACAGGCAAAGCAGTTCATGGTCTTTGCGGACAAGAAGAGAACGGATACACTGCTTAATCTATGTAGAAGCAAAGTGAAAATACTGACAGCTCTACATACAGGGCACTGCAAACTACGGAGACACCTTTACTTTATGGGACTAGACATGCGCGCCGCGCCGGTGCCGCTACGCCACGCCGGGTTTTGAGTGGCGCGCCGCCGCCGAGCCTAGTCAGTCGGCGCGCCGATTTCGTTGGCAATACTGGACGAAAGGGTGTAGCGGGTGGGATAGGGTAGGAAAACAGCGAGAGTACTGCTTGGTAACCTGCCGCGATTTTTGGCTTTTCTTCTCTTCGAGTAAACGCTTGTGTTTTGTGCTATTTGGAAAAAAAGCGGAAAATAAAATAATTTTAGGTATATAAAAATTATATTTAACTCAAAAAATAAATCCATCTTTTGTGGGAGATATTTTGAAAACCTTGCAATAGAAGAGAAAAACGAAAGTCTGACTCGCAGAAACTGCGTCATCTTAGCGGTTCCGTTCATATCCCTAGTGTCATTAGCTAAGTAGTAGAAGCAGTTCTTGGTAGGTTTTGATCTTTCGTGAAAAATTTAAAATGAATCTCAAAGAGAACAAAGATTTAAGGCTCCAAAACAGGAAACTGATAGTATTCTAAGCAGAAATGACGCCCCCTTCCTTCTCGAGATTTGCCAAGGGAAACACTATTACCAATACGTTTCTCATTTTTATACCTTATTTTATTAAAATATTAATTTTACTATTAAATGCGATTGGAAAAACAATAACCAATTAAAACGTTTGGTAAGTGACAAAACCCTGTTGAAAAAAACAAAACTAACAATTTTGAAGTTTAAAGCATCTATTTCTTCTTTTGGGGGGATTGACATCGCCCCATCAAAAATTACATCTGAACCTTTTTTGTAAGGAATTTAGTGAGCTTTCGAATTTCCACCTTCCACTTACCACGATTTACGTTTTCGAGATATGTAAGATATACGAAAATCCCAAAACCTTTCAAGTCTGTTAATGAAATATTTTATTTCTTGTACTTCCTTAACTCCAAACGGAACCAAAATGTATCTACCTTAGTTTAGATGAATATCAAACGTCTGGACCAAGTTTCAACTAAATTAATCGTTTATGAGTACCCAAACTGAAAATTACTTTGGAAAACGAGGTGTTTTAATGTTTCTCAAAACGGGTACAGATATCGCTTTAAAATGGTTTTATTCGTTGTTCTACGTTAAGAAATCTATAAAACGAGTACCTGCAAGCATATGAACTCGAAAACGTGAACGTTACGATTTTTCCGCGCGAATTTCGCTCCAAAAACCATATTCCAGTTAACAGATTCTGCTGGTTTATGAATTCGACCTTTCAAATTAAGAAAAATATTTTTGTACCAAATTTCATCAAAATCGGACCATTTTTGAGACATCAGGAGCGCGAACTGCGTCATCTTAGCGCTGTTCCGCTCAGATCTCTAGTGTCATAAGTATAGGATACATACAGTTATTGGTAGGTTTTGATGTACGGTTAAGAAAATAAAATAAAATCTCAAACAGAAGGATGTTTACGGCGCAACAACGATCACCCTGCGAAAACACTAAGTTTCTCATTTTCTTACTTCCTTTTACGAAAAGACTAATTTTACTGATAATATCAATTTAAAACAATCAATTAAAAAGTGAGATAATCAAACCGACTGCCCCCCTCCCACAAAAGAACAATACAAACGCTTTCAAAGTTTTAAGCCCTTATTTCTCCGATTGACATCACCCTATCGACAATGTCTTTAGAACCATTTTTGTAGATATTTTGTAGCGAACAGACATACGTGTATATATATATATGCTTGCCGTACGTCCCGGTATTTGTCTCTTGCCTCTGGTCCACCCGGGTTTATCAATGTCCCGGAAACGGCTGTAAGATGTATAAAGTAATGGATTTAGTTTTTAAGAATCATTTATGAATTGTTTACTTTTCTACAATGAATGCAGTGCCATAGAAATGAGAACGATTGTAACTGTAATCAGAGAGCAAACGCAAGAACTAGCAAAAATAAGTAGCAAAATTTCCTTTTTTATTTTAACAAAGTGGGGAGACCAACAATTTAGAGTTCCAGATCCCCCACTCCTGTTACTCGCTGCGCTTAAAAAGGCTTAAAACTCACCATTTTGCTTATAATTTTTACCATTTTTATCCCCCCCCCCAGGTATGCCCTTCTCATATTAATGTGTCCTGGTTTCACTCACCAAAAATATGGCAAGCCTATATATATATATATATATATATATATATATATATATATATATATATATATATATATATATTTAAATTGTAACGTCTCCCTTGGGGGTTAAAAAAAATAGCCCACGCCGCGCGCGCCGCCGCCGCCGACCATTTTAGTCCGGCGCGCCGCCGCCGGAAAATTCAACCTCGGCGCGCATGTCTACATGGGACTCACTAATACAACATGGTGCCGACTGTGCTCTGAAGACGACGAGACCCCATACCCCATTGTATGTAGATGCACGACACTGGCAGCCAAGAGGTACCAGCACTTCGGGACTGCGATAATTGACGATCCAAGGAGGACACCGGAGATGAACATTACAAGTCTAAAGCGGCCCCTACACGGTGAATAATAATGACATTATCAGTAATGTCAGTACTATTCAACTCTCGTCATTCCATATCATCATTACAATGTACACCTTACACCGTCATTCCACGGATCATTATTTATGTCATTACTTTTCTTCAGTATGCATTGTGATCTCCGTGCGTTTTGTTAATAATGGATCCTCGCAAAGTCGCCTGTGTAGCTATAATTGCGACACTAGCCACAAAAAAAACCTGTGAAACGTTCGTAAAGGCCTTAATATTCCAATCGGGGCGTTTCCAAGTGTTCTGGGACCGACGTTATGTGCAAAATGTTTACATTTTATTTTTATTTTGAGAATCATTTTTTGCAAGTACCTTTTGAGATAATACAATAGACATTTATATGGTCAGAAAAAGGAGTTTTTCTTCTTTTGAAAGATTTCAATGACGTAAAAATCGGATTATCTCAAGGGGAGATATTGAATTTCAAAACTTCACATTACTTTTTCGCTTACAAATATTTAGCCTCTTCCAGACTGGGAAAAATCATTACTTTTTGTTTTCAATATTATTCACCACATTAGGGGTTCTTGGGGTGCTGATTTTAAATCTGCTATTATTTTTTGTGTAAAAAAATGTATAATACTAGTTTACTTGAAAACGTAAGCATATTTTTGAATATATTTGACGAAATATAAATTATAGTTTAACGATTATATTTTTCTTCTAATCTATATATATAAAAATCACGTGTCTGTCTGTTTTTCTGTTTGTTTGTTCCTTATACAAATCCACACCGTTTGACTGATATTGACCAAACTTCGCACATAGATACGTCTTGATCCGGGAAATCTCGTAGTCTAACTCAAAATCTTCTAGAATTCACAGTTCGGGAGTTACGCCTTCGAAAATGTCATTTATGAAGGAGTAAATTCTCCGAAATAGCCATTTTCTTCCAGTGTTGCAACTTCTTCAAAGAAGAACGGCAATATAGATGGAAATTAGCAAGCCAACAAAACTCATTTTTTATTAAGTTTTACTTTCTTTTTGTTTTTGTTTTACTTTTTTTTAAGTTATACTTATTTTTAAAGTTTTATTTTAACTTCTTTTAAAGTTTTACCTATTCTCAAAATAGCCTTATATTCTCAGAATTTGGAGAATCATGATATTTCTGTTTAAGAAGTATATATCAAGTAAGACAACACTGGGCTCCTAGGTGTTATTCAGTTTTGCGACAGAATTAAGCTTGCAAATACATTTAAACGGTTTAAGTTTTTAACAAATCTTTTTTGAAACATTTCGTTAAAACTTTGTTTTAAAACATTTCAGTTTTAACCTTTGTTTGTTTAATTACAAATTACAATTTAAATTACATTACGTTTGCAAATGTGTGTATCAAACGTTTTTAACTTTGAACTTTTTTAAGTTTGAACATTTTTTAAGTCTACCTTTTAGCCTTTTAAGTCTATCTTAAAGTAATAAAAAGTAAATATATCATATAACATAAATTTATTTCTGTAGGACAGCACTGGGCTTACAAGCCATTTTTCTTTTGCTATAAAACATTTACGTTTTAAGCTTGAAAATTTTTTCTTTTTTTAGCCTTAGCATTCATACATCTAACTTTTTAAGTTTCATGAAACTTTTTTAAGTGTCTGCAAACTTTTTAAGTTTTCAAACGTGCGTTAATCAAACTTCATAAAGTTTGCAAAAGTGTCTGTATCAAACTTTTTTAAGTTTGGTGTTTTCATTTATCTTATAGCCTTAAGTAAGTCAAGTAAGTAGAACTATAAGTTTAACTTCCATTCCCTTTGTTTACTATTTTTGTTACTATGCTATTTTATTGTTTATTAAAAACTATGCCTATAATAATTAATTTATGCCTCCGTTTTATCACATGCATTTGCTTAGTAAAAGCTTGCAAATACATTTAGACGGTTTATGTTTTTAACAAATCTTTTTCGAAACATTTCGTTAAAACTGTGTTTTAAAACATTTCAGTTTTAACCTTTGTTTGTCTATTTTCATATTTTAGTTATGCCATACAAGGTGTTAATATAGAATATAGAAGTGTTTAATTGCTTGGAAAATTAACCAATAAGAGAATTAAAATTATGAGATGTGACAATGGTAAGGAATATTAAAATAGTATGATTTATGCTTTTACAAAGAATAAGAGTATCTAAATTAATCCATGCCCTCATATATTCACAAATTAAAGAGAACTGGTGACCAATTTTTTAGAACAATTATGAATATATGTCATTGTTTACTGGCAGAATCTATTCTTGTAAAAAAGTTTTGGCCAAAAATTGTTTGTGGTGCAACTTATTTGAAAAATCGCACTTTAGCTAAAACCATTGAGAATAAAGCATCCTATAACATATATATGGAAAGAAACCAGATGTTTCTAAGTTACGTTTATATGGTAGTAAAGTTGTTCTTAAGAAACCAGAACAAATAACGACTTTTAAATGGGGTAAGAAGGTGAATATTTGCATTTTAATCAGTTATAGTGAAGCTCGGGAGTACTTTTGAATAATAAAATCATAGTCACTATGCATGTTGATGATGATGATTAGTTAATAGTTAGGTTAGTGGGAACTGATGATAAAATTTAATGAAGAAAAGGAACCGGACTTGATTAATTTTTAGATGAAAGCCTTGGATAAATACAAATGTATAGTTTTAAACAAAATAATACTTGGGATTTAGTTGAAAATAAGAAAGTTGTAAATGCAAAATGTTGACCAGTTGGACATAGAGACTGCATTCTTAAATGGTAAAATCAATTCGGACGTGTATATTTGAGGAGATTGGTATCAAAGTTGGACAACTCCATTTTTTTTTTCAATTGAAAAAAATGGAGTTGTCTAACATTTGAGTCAAATGAATATATTGGAGACATGCTTACAAACTCATTGTGTAAAGAAACATTTGAGAAATTCAGAAATATGTTAAATTTGATATTTTATATTTCATATATTGTTCATACTTCCTGCATTAGGGAGGAACATTTTTGTCAGTTATACAATTTATAATGTGAAGTGATGTACATCTTGCTGTTTGTGTGTTTAATAAATGAATATAAACTTGACATGCTTTTATGAATCTCCCACACTTTTACTACTTTTAAATAATTTCTTATCTCAACAATTTTAATTATAAAAAAGTCCGTCACGCAGGAGCTGCATAACTAAGCACTTTCCTCAGAATTTGGGTAGTGTAGATTGCTTTCCAGAACAATTTGCTTAAAATATCCTACATAAATAAAATAAAAACATGAATAGTTCTCTTTTAAATTTGTAATGAGTAACTGATCAATTAATAATTTGCTTCCAGAGTTATGTTTACACATGGTACCTATTACACTTCGTAATAAATACAAAAAACCTCATATTATCGTATTTTGATATAACGCAGGAACAGGATACAGTCACTCTAGGGGTGGAAAGCGCTCCTTGCGGCGGCTTTGTGAACCTACGTCTGACGGGCTTTTCTATTGAAATATATTACAAATTAAACCCCCGCTTTCCGATTGACCGATTCAGCTCATTTCTACAACACTTCTTTCTCATGAGTTACCCACGACGTATACTGCGTTTCGTTACAATACAGCAGAAATTACGACCGGTATGAGTACATTAAGAATTTGGGTCAGGAGTAAACCCCCCCTTCTAATGAACCGATTTAGTTTATTTTTACAACACATATTTACCTGTAGATTACCACTACGAATGCCGAGTTTCGTCGAAATATACCAAAAATCACTGCTGGTAGTGGCGAATTGGTATTGTGGGTCCGGAGTAAACCCCCCTCCCTCCTAATGAACCGATTTAGTTTATTTTTACAACAGTTATTTACCTGTGGATTACCACTACGAATACCGAGTTCCGTTGAAATATACCAAAAATCACGGCTGGTAGTGGCGAATTGGTATTGTGGGTCCGGAGTAAACCCCCCCTTCTAATGAACCGATTTAGTTCATTTTTATATCTCACTTTTCTCTCTATATTACCACTACGAATACCAAGTTTCGTTGAAATATAACAAATATTACGGCTGACATAGTCAAATTAGTGTTTTGGGTTCGGGGTAAACCCCCCCTTCCGGTGGACCAACTTTGGTGGTTAACGAACTCGTTCAATCGTTTGCTAATTGAATGCTATATACCAAGTTTCGTGACGAAAAAACAAAAACTCTGGCCGCTATCGTGTTAACAGACACATATATATGTATATATATATGCATATATATATATATATATATATATATATATATAGATATATATAAATTTTAACGGGGGTCATTTTCGGTGTCTACTAGGTAGGATCGATAAAGATTTGAAGAAATTTTTCAAAAATTCCGTCATGAGTCCAACCTCAATAGCTACTTTCCTTCGGAGGAAAGTGCTAAAAGGGTCAAAAGGCACATTTATTTTTAAAAAATATGGTAGTAATACCCATTATGAATAACTTCCAGAAGGAATCAATTACATTCTCTTCTAGATTTGTACCAAAAATATTTACTTTATTATCATAAATTATTCCTCCAAGCCCTCAATCTTAGAACCTTTAAAAAAATATGTTCCATTAAGGAGAAGGCAGCAACCATGGAGTTTTATATCATTTTTATTGTTTCATAACGTTTTGTCCATCGCAAGCCTAACTTAATTTCACTTTTAATATTTAAATGTATATCATTTTAATGTGCTGTCGTGGAATTGTCTTTAAACCATTTCCTTCTTATTAAAATGAATTCTTTCATTTATCCCCCCCCCCAGGTGAATTGAATTTTCCATGCAATTTTCTATTAATCTAAATATGCCAAGCCTCTTTATTATTGACATATTTACACCCAGCAGTTTTATTACATTTTTATATCTGCTTTCTTTTGTCTGAGATATTTATATCCTCTGACTACTCCATTATTTAAATACGCTTGCAATTTGAGCACAATATTGTTGCAAAATCAAAAAAAAAAAAGAAAAAAAAAAAAAAAAAAAAAAAAGGCCACGAGGACCCTAAGTGGCAGATACTATAGAGGAATCTGATTCATGGCTGTACAGCACACTAGGGAGATAGTGTGGTCAGTACTATGCTCCAGCCGCCTGATTTTCCCCTAGGCTGCTTCGACACCAAGCCATTAGCACCCAGGGTATCCATTGGTAAATTTATTAAAGGCTGGGTTGGCCTAGGGACTGCCAGTGAGGCCAAATTCAACCCAAGAACGAAGACATTAGAAGAAAAAATCTTTATTGTTTGCTCGAGGTTCGATCTCAGGTGCTCCAGTTTATTAGTCCAGTGCTCTACCACTGAGCTAACCTCGACCCCTCGCCAAATCAAATTAATCCCCCATTAATTTATTTAGTATAAGTCCTTATTGAAATTCCCAAATAGCTTTAATTCATTGTTGTCTATAGCTGCAACAAAAATATCTAAATTTGTTTTTCTTAGATACCCCTATTTCCTATGACAAAAGGGCTATCCTTAAAGAAGAGCTCATAAACCTTAAGATTTGAAAGAGAAGCTTTAATATAACGGAAAATGTCAACAACAAAATGTGAAAGTTTATTTGGAACAAAAAGTGTTTAATACTTTCCTTTTGGCTCAATTAACATAAATCCTGCATCAATTACTTTTTCAATCATAGAAAGAAAAACCTTATTTACAGATTATTACATGAAAAGGTATAGAACATAACATATTAATATTATAAGTAAAGATGGAATGGTTGGTATTCGGCTAAATAAACCTCAATATGATTTTGTTTTAAAAAATCTATATTTCGGGCGTTTCGGCTACTCATTGGTAGCCTTCGTCAGCTAAAATGACAAAAAAAGAAATTAATACAGAAACCAAAAAAAGTTTATAATTGTGATAGGTAACAGAACTAAAAATACAATTAACTTATAAAAGAACATATCGTCTTAAATTCTTAGAATGAGTAGAATGAAAAAGTAAATAGGTACAATAATTGATTTTAATAGTAATTAGTAACATTAATTGATTTTACAAAGAAATATGAAACTACATACCAATGACAAATATAGTAGCTAATAGTAACATTAATTAATTTTACAAAGAAATAAGATACTAACCTAGCTACTATATTTGTATATATATACCTACTACTAGCTACTATATTTGTCATTGGTATGTAGTTTCATATTTCTTTGTAAAATCAATTAATGTTACTAATCTATATATATAAAAATCACGTGTCTGTTTTTCTGTTTGTTTGTTCCTTATACAAATCCACATCGTTTGACTGATATTGACCAAACTTCGCACATAGATACGTCTTGATCCGGGAAATCTCGTAGTCTAGCTCAAAATCTTCTAGGATTCATAGTTTGGAAGTAACGAGTTCGAAACTGTCATATACAGAAGAGTTTATAGTCAGAAATCGGCATTTTCTTTCCAGTGTTGCCCCTCCTTCTAAGAAGAAGTGCAATACAAAACCTTTGTTTGTTTATCTAAATAGTAGGTTTATATTCTCAGAGTTTGGACAAATATCATATAAGATATCATATAATAAAATATCATATTTTTTAAGATTAATTTTCTTAATATCAGATCAGTTTTCTTCATATTAAATCAATTTTGATTTGATTGCCTAGGGCAACACTGCTCTAACCAGAATATAGACTAATATCGTATAAATAAGTATATCATAAAAATGTTCTGTGTTTATCTAATCATAATTTGGACTAATATAATATAATTAAGTGTTCATGTTTCTATTCAGAACTTTAATAATTTCAATACTTTTGTTGAGAGAGTTTTTTTATCTCTTTAGTAAAGGAAGGTTGCAATGTCGGTTATAGTATTCGGTATCTCTCACTCCCTTTTCTGTTTAATAAATAAATGAATATGCACTGGTATTTGATGGAGAGGGTTTTAGTATGTGGAAAAACACTTAACTTTTTTATTGAAACTGATGAAGTGTGTAAATAACAATAAGAACAAGGCTAAAAGTATTTTGGAATTGTTTACACTGATGTGGACCTTTTTTTAACTATGAGTCTCAAAGGTGAAAAATATTTTGTTTCATTTATAGATGATTATAGTAAGATTGCTCTCATGTTAATTTCTTCATAATTGTTCAGTATTGTTTATTGTTATTTAAGTGTTTAGTGATGAATTCCCTTTGTCGCGGTCTCACTCAAATAAATAGTAAGATTGCTAGGATTTAAACTATTAAACCTAAAACAGAAGTTTTTCATTCCTTTGTTCAATAAGTAAATGAGGTTGAAAACTTGGGAAATAAGAGAATTGGTATTGTGAGATATGACATTGGTAAGGAATATTTAAATAGTAAGAATTATGACTACCAAAAAAAAAAAGGGTATCATAATTAATCCCTGTCCCTCATATGTTCATGAATTAAACGGTGTGATTTACTAGAACAATTATGAATATATCTCATTGTTTACTGGCAGAAGCTATTGTAGAAAAAAATGTTGGCCAGAAATGGTCTGTGCAGCAACTTAATTGAAAAATCTCTCTTTAGCTAACACCATTGACAATAAAATACCCTATGAAAACTGTTTTGGAAAGAAACCAGATGTTTCTAACTTTAATTTATATGGTAGTAAAAATTTTGTTAGGAAACCAGAACAAATAATAACTTCTAAATGGGATTTTGTAAAGGACTTAAATTTATGAACTTTAAATTAATTCTCTCACATACATATGCAAATATTATTAAAATATTATATTAAATGTTGTTATATTTAACTTATTTTTTTATTCGCATATAGATAGATGTACATAATAAATTACATAAATGTTTATAATCATACAAATGAATGTATATAAATGAATTAATTTTCACTACGTTTTGAAACATTATTTTATTGTTACAAGAGCTGTATGGTTTAGCAACCCTATTAATTTGGGCAGCCTCACTTTAATTTTTTTTTAATAAAGTTATTCTTAATGCATGCTATTTTTTTTGCAGATAAATTAATGTATTAAAATATTATTTTTATAAGAAGAGGAAGTCACGTGAATTGTGGTGTTCTAATAAATGAATAAGTAATTAAATTTTCCATGCAATTTTTTATTAATTTAATATCCATAATAATTTAATCATTATATTCTGACATATGCTTTCTTTTGTCTGAGATAGTTATATCCTCTGACTGTCAACATTTAGTCGGAGAGCTGGTAACGCACATTTCATGAAGTGTTTTATGCACCTTGGAATGTTGGTGTATTGCATGTCGTGGATAGGTAAGGCATATAAGTGTAGCCTGGACATACCTTGGAACACCAGGTACTGCACATAGGGGAAAGGTGTTAAAAAAATATGTCACTAAAATGGTATTTTATTCAGAAGCCAACAATCTTTAATGTATAATTAAGGCAAGTTGCTTTATTTCTAGAACAGCCACAACTGTCCTGTCCAGATGATTGGTGCTCTCACTCACTCTTACGGTTACACACAGTGTATTGCAGTCTATCATCGGCTGAATTTATTTTCATGTTTGCTGATTACTAAACCTCACAAAAAGTGTCTGCCCTTTTGTAATTATTTTCAATTATGGTGTTTAAATAGCAGTGTGAAGAAGAGACTTCATTTAATATTACAAAAAACCCACTTCGGTTTTTTTTTTTTTTTTTTTTTATATGTATCCCACTTAAAAGTGTCTGCCTTATATATTATTCATTATAGAATTGCCTTAATTTTACATTGAACACTTATGGCTTCTGAATAAAACACTATTTTTGGCCCATAGTTTGTTACTGATTACCATGCGCAGTACTTGGTGTTTCAAGGTATGTCCAGCAACCATATACTTAACTTTTTATCTACACTAGAGACCCACTATACGACAATTTCAAGGCACATAAAACACTTGAAAAGTGTGTTACCAGCTCTTGGACTAAATGTTTAAATACGGTTGCAATTCTGGTAAAAATATTGTTGCTCGCCAAGTCAATGTCGTTATTGAAATTCCCAAATACCTTTAATTCATTGTTGTCCATAACTGCAAGAAAAATATCTTAAATTTGTTTTTATTCTTAGAGGCCCCTATTTCCTATGATAGAAGGACTATCCTTATAGAAGAGTGCATGAACCATAAAATTTGAAACAGAAGCTTTAATAGAAAGGAAAAAAAAGTGAACAAAAATATGTGAAAGTGTATTTGAAACAACAAACTATGTTTTTAAAACTTTCCTTTTGGCATACATAACATAAACCCTGCACGACTTACCTACTTTTTCATTCATAAAAAAAACTCAGTTACGGATTATTACATGAACAGGTAAACAATATAACATATTAATATTATATTTGCGCAAGGTTGAGGTTTTAGCTTTAGATGTAAAGCCCTTAAAATAAATAAATATTATATTTAAAAAAAAAAATCAATGAAAATAAAGAATATAGTTTCAGTTGTAGGTTATGACAACTTATAACTAATCATAACCTTAATTAAATGCCTCATTTGTATTGCTATTTTTTATGAATATTTATTTATGGACCACATATTTTTTTTTTCTTTAAAAAAATTAAACACAGGGAGTTTGGTTTGGATTTTCTTTAAAACGGTATTGCAATTAAATTATTTGGAATCACTTAATTGTAATACCATTTTAAAAGTAAGGGTACTTTTTAAAAAATAAGGATCAATTTAATTTCCACCCCACTTTCTCTAAAAAAAAATGGAAAATAACTTTTTCTGCCGAGCTCTCAATTTATTATCTTATATTCTCATAATTTGGACCAATAATCATTCATTTTTTTAAATATATAATATAAAGTAGGCGTACCATGGAAGCTGGGTTACAACTATTTAATATGAAGCATGTGTAGCATGGTAAGCCCGGCTACAGATATTTAATATAAAGTAGGTGTAGCATTGCACACCGGGTAACAGCTAGTTACTATTAAAATCAATTATTGTACCTATTTACTTTTTCATTCTAAGAATTTAAGACGATGTGTTCTTTTATAAGTTAATTGTATTTTTAGTTCTGTTACCTATCACAATTATAAACCTTTTTTGGTTTCTGTATTAATTTCTTTTTTTTTGTCATTTTAGGTGACAAAGGCTAGCAATTAGTAGCCGAAACGTCCGAAATATAGATTTTTTAAAACAAAATCAGGTCGGTCTGTAGCCTGCGTCGGGGCAACATCGTGCATCGTATGCTCTGTACTTTTTCCTAAATTCACTGGTTTAAACTCGTTTTTACCCCGTGAAAAGTGGCCTAGTGGTGGATAAGTGATCCGAGTGCGCTTGTACGAAGTTGGAGGTCGATGAACGAGCTATTAATGAAGATAATAGTGAGTTTTTGAACTTAATGTCTTTGTGTTTAAAACATTACTTGGAGCTCTGCTAGGTGGTGGGGGTTATACCTGCTCCGCCTAGGCGCCTGTCCCTTGCTCCGGAGACAATAAACTAGGTCATCCGTGGTTATTTGGGTGCTACAGCTCAGTAGCTTTGTTATTGTTAATAATTAGTGATAACCCTGGTTTATCAGTGTGTAAACTAAAAAAATGGCAAGCCCAATCCCAAGATACCTTGTCGTGAAAATGGAAAGCACAGGTAACAACTTTAACGCTATTAACCCATATATTATTAATAAGTGGGTATGCAGTTTTTCTAAAGACATTAATATTAGGAAGCAGTACAGAACGGGAACGGTCCTCCTTGATTGTCAAAATCCGAAGGTCGCTACTAAGATTTTAAAAGAAAAGGACTTTAATGGTACCAAAATTTCAATAGAACCACACAAGACTCTGAACTATTCCAAAGGAGTATTCTTTTGTCCTGAGATTAGAGACCTTTCTGAGGATGAAGTTTTACTAGAATTGAAGGACCAGGGAATAAAAGGGTTAAAAAAAATAGGAAAAGAACCAAGAAAATCTTGTCTATTTCTCGGAACCTTTGAAACACCCGAGCTACCCAACCGCATCTATGTTGGGTATATATCAGTACCTGTAAGACAATATGTTCCGCGGCCCTTAATATGCTACAATTGTGGTCTCCTGAATCACCACAGTTCTTCCTGCAAGAAGGACCCAATATGCAGGACCTGTAGTGAACCGAAGCATGACGGTCCATGTAAAAAAACCAAATGTTGCCTGTGTGGAGAAAACCATACTACATCATTAAAAACGTGCCGTATTTACTCTGAAGAGTATGAGATTAAAAAATATATGGCAAGTAACAAAGTAAGCTACAGTGAAGCTAAGCGAGTGTTGACGAAATCCAAGCAGCCCTCCTACGCCTCAAAAGCCGTTACTAGAGTAGAAGACAGTGGCACTTCGTTGAAATTATTGCAGCTGATTGAAAGGATGGACAAGAGGATGCAAGTTCTTGAAAACCTCTTTATTAAACATTCCCCCGAGTTAAAAGAAACGGCTGCACAAAAAACTCGAACAGAAGAAGTAAAAGACATCACCGGCAATTCTTCGATCTCAACAGAAATTATTGAAGAGAAAGTTGAGAAAAAAACGATCCGTCCTAAGAAGAACGAAGATCTCAAAAAGCCAGTTGAAGTAGAAGATGAGGACTCCGATATCAAGACTAGAGGAACCAACAAAAATAAGAAACGAGGAAAGCAGACATAAGTTCAACTTTTTATTTTTTCGCTTTGTTTCTTCATATTATTACTATCTTTATTTATTTATTATCTTATTTTATCTATTAATTTACTTTTATTTATTTAGAACCTTACCGTTTATTTATTTATTTTATTTTTATTTTTCTCAATGAACTCTGAACCAGCAATGACTATACTCCAATGGAACATAAATGGTGTTCAAACACACATCGCTAATCTTAAATATTTGTTAAATGAAAAAAAGCCTCTTGTTGTAGTTCTTCAGGAAACACACTTAACACCTGATAAGAACGTCAGCCTAAACAGTTTTACAGATCATAGACTAGATTACTTATTGGGAGGTAGAGCCTGTGGAGGGGTAGCTGTGTATGTCAATAATGCCATATACAGTGAGCCTATCCCGCTACGAACAACACTCCAAGCAGTAGCAGTGTCAGTACACCTGCCTTTCAGAGTCACAATATGTTCCATTTATCTTCCACCAAGTGAACCACTAGACGTACACGAAATTCAAGACCTACTGACCCAACTACCACCACCAATTCTTTTCCTAGGTGACGTTAACGCTTTAAGCACAATGTGGAATTCACCATCGACAAACAGTAAAGGAGCCCAGCTCCAAAATATCTTTGAATTTTTTGACCTGATCGCACTAAACACTAACACTCCAACACACCTCTGCACAAGGACAGGAACATTTACAAACATTGACGTTTCTATATGTACCCCTAGCTTACTAACTCGCCTTTCCTGGCAGGTCAATGAGGACTCTCATGGCAGCGATCATTTTCCAATTCATATTTCAATCAATGACCAAACACCTCTCTTCAGAACAACTCCACGTTTTAACACCAAAAAAGCAGACTGGTTCTCTTACCAAACGTTCATTACTAACTCACTTAACGCCTCAAACGTACATTCTTTAGACGAATTTACCTCTATTATGCTTCAAGCTGCTGAAGTTAGTATTCCCAAGACTTCACAAACATACAAAAGATCCCCCGTCCCTTGGTGGAATGATGACTGTAAAACAGCTGTAAGAGACCGAAGAGATGCACTTCGTTTATTCCGAAGGGAACCATCATTCATTAACTTACAGGCTTACAAACAAAAGAAGGCTAAGGCGCAGTGGACTATAAAGCAGAGTAAGAAAAAATGTTGGGTAGATTACGTATCGAGTATTACCAGACACACTTCCACATCTGAAATTTGGAATAAAATCAACCAAATTAATCATAAAAAATATCGTGCTCCAATTACGGGACTTGAACACAACGACAAAATCATAACCAACCAACTGACTATCACTAATATTCTAGGAAGGCACTTCAGTAAAATATCCAGCGACGATCATTATACTCAAATATTCTTAGACCATAAGAGACGTACTGACTACACCACTATTTCTACAGTTCCCCAAGATCACCCTTTGAACGACATATTCACCTTACAAGAACTGGAACAAGTCTTAGCCAAAGTAAGGCTAACTGCTCCTGGACCAGACCAAATTACCTATGACGTGATACAAAATCTACCCAAACATGGCCTATCAGTCCTTCTTAACCTGTTTAATGATATGTTCATGAGAGGTACCTATCCCATATCTTGGAATGAAGCTATCGTTATTCCAGTACACAAACCTGGGAAAGATAAAAAACACCCCTCTAGTTTTAGACCAATTTCGTTAACAAGTTGCATCTGCAAGACCGTAGAGAAAATTATTAATAACAGGCTGCCCTGGTTCCTCGAAAGCAGAAAGTTACTGTCTCCCTTTCAGTGTGGCTTTAGACCAAAGCATTCTACAATGCATCACCTAGCAAAAGTGGAAAGTGACATTTTAAATGCATTCCTTCAGAAGAAGTCTCTACTGGCAGTATCACTTGATCTAGAAAAGGCGTACGATACGGTCTGGAGAAGACTAATTATCTCGCAACTTAAAAATTGGGGTGTTGAAGGGAATATTATTAATTTCCTGATAAATTATCTTTCCCAGAGAACATTCCGAGTTAGGGTAGGTACAACTTTGTCAGATGCTTTTCCCCAGGAAAATGGAGTGCCTCAAGGAGGTGTACTCAGCACAACGCTATTCAACATTGCCATAAACTCCATCATGAACTGTATCCCCAATGAAGTATCTTACTGTTTGTTCGCTGACGACTTGCTTATCTACAATACATTTTCAGATATTACTACAGCACAAGGACTCATACAAAACACACTACATACCCTAGAAACATGGTGTTCCAAAACAGGCTTTAAATTCTCCAGTGAAAAAACTAAACAAATGATACTTACTAGAAAAAGGACCAACTTTGTATACAACCTTACACTGAACAATGTGACAGTCAATACCACTACCACACTGACATTCTTGGGACTTACTCTAGACAGACGGCTTACATGGATTCTGCACTTGAAGAGTATTCTCAACAAATGCAAGAAATCCTTGAATCTACTGAGAATCCTTGCCAACTCAAAGTGGGGAGCTGACAGATGTTTAATGCTTACTTTCTATCGATCTTTTACCAGGTCCTTAATAGATTATGGTTGTATTGCTTATTCATCTGCCAGTAAAAAATCACTCAAACTCCTTGACTCTATTCATCATACAGGCCTAAGATTTGCAACAGGAGCTTTTAGATCGAGCCCCACCGATAGCCTATGTGTTGAAGCAGGAGAACTTCCTTTGGAGTATAGAAGGCAGATTTTAAACTTAAAATTTATTTTAAAGTCAAAAGCATTAAAGAAACCTTGCGTAGATACATTTTTAAATAACCAATTTCATAATGAATATTTACAAAAAAATCCACGAATAAAACCGTTATTAATAAGACATCTATTAGACGCAAACAGCTCAACATTTTTAAATACACCTATACATACCAACGCAGTCCTTTCACAACCCCCATGGAGAGTTAAAAACTTCAAAATTAATCTCACGCTAACGCAATACAAAAAGAAGGAACCCACTTCTTCTACGTTATACCAAAATGTCTTTAAATCTTTTAAAACGAAGCATCCTGAAGCACTATTTATCTTTACCGATGGTTCCAAAAGTGATTCAGGAACAGGCGCTGCATCTATAGTTGATAACATGACCTACCAAATAAAACTACACGACGACTCTAGTATATACTCTGCCGAACTGACAGCCATACATACAGCTCTTTCCAACTTACAACACACTACAAGACGAGAAATCATTCTTTGCTCTGACTCGCTAAGTTCATTGCTCTCCTTGGGAAATATCTATAGTACACACCCACTAATAACACAAATACTTACACAATTACTAAACCTACAAAATAAAAACATAACAATGACTTGGCTACCCGGACATACAGGAATCCCAGAAAGCAACGAGATTGACAAACAAGCAAAATTAGCAACTAAAAGGAGATCACTCGATATTGACAAACTGACTTCTGAAGATTTGTGTTCAACAATTCAAAGACAGGTACTAACTTACTGGCAAAGATACTGGACACTAACAGACAACAAATTGCTTGAAATAAAGCCAACTGTAGAACCTTGGTCTAAACATAAATGGCCCCTAACAAGGAGAGACCAAGTTATATTGACCAGACTACGCATTGGACACTCATTCCTGACTCACTCGTACTTAATGAATAGAAACGATAGACCTATTTGCCAGTACTGTAACAGGACTCTTACTATAAAACATATACTTACAGAATGCAGACAGAGAAATCTACTAAACATACCTTATGACATTCAAGAACTGTTAACGGAAAATAGCCCACATATTAAAACCATATTACAACATTTTCATAACATAAACGTACACCATAAAATCTAACAAGTATACCGTATTAAAAAGGAAAACAAAAAATATATATAATATAACTCTTCGTTACCATTATACATTAATATTCTTGTGTTTATAATACGAATATACTCGTATATCGGCATCAATTTAACACCATAACGCTCAACGGTTTTTTTTTTTTTTTTTTTTTTTTTTTTGACTTCGGCTATTTATATTTATTATTATTAATATTTTCCTTTATTTATTTATTTTTAATTTACTAATATTAATTTCTATATTTACTTTATTCCTTTTTTTCTATTTTATTTATTTATTTTTATTTATTTATTTATTTTTTTTTTATTATTATTTTTTTTTTTATTTTTTTTTTTTTTTTTTTTTTTTCCTTCTCTTCTTATTTTCACCTTTTCTGTTACTAATACATTTTCCCCTCCTAAGAGTTACTGCCTTTCTCGTTTTCCCGATTCTTACGTTGTTCAATAATTTTGTTCATTATCAAATTTTGTATATACCTTATTCACAGTATCAACAACAGTGCTAAACAACTTCTTATTTTACACCTTCTATCTCGAAGTAATTGTAAACAGACCTTATTTGTAACCACATGAACATTGTTCTAATGTATTTTATCTGTTATTATTAAGAATTCACAATGTATTTCTTTATTTATATTGTTTTTTTTTTAATTACAACTAGAAATGTATCTGTATAATTGTTTCGAGCACATCACCTTAGTTGCGGGTGCTCATAAATAAATGAATTAAAAAAAAAACAAAAAAACAAAATCATATTGAGGTTTATTTAGCCGAATCCCAACCATTCCATCTTTACTTATCACCTCGACGGCTAACTATCTAATCATCATTATTAATATTATATTTAAAAAAACAAAAACAATACAAATAAAGAATAGTTTCAGTTATACTAGATTAAAACTTATAACTAAGTAAGTATAACCTTAATTAAATGCTTCATTTTGTTGCTATTTTTTAATATATATTTATATATGGACCACACATTATTTTCTTTAAAAAATTATACACTGGTAGTTTGGTTAGGATTTTATTTAAAATGGTACAACAATTACATGATTCCAGTATACTTTTTAAAATAAGGGCTAATTTATTTTCCACCCCACATTCAGTGAAAATTTGAAAAATAATTTTTTTAACTGAGCTCTCAACTTATAAACTTACTTTCTCATAATTTGAACAAGTGTCATATAATCATTCATTTTAATATATAATATAAAGTAGGAGTACCATGACATGCTGGGTAACAGGTATTTAATATGAAACATGTGTAGCATGCCACACCCGGTAACACCTATTTAATATAAAGTAGGTGTAGCATGGCACACCGGGTAACAGCTAGTCTACTCTATAAGGCAAATGAATTGGTAAAAGAATCTCGTCAATATTATTTTCTAAAGTCGATATAAAAAATAAAGCACTTTCAACCTATTTTATATCGTCGATACAAATGCAAAGTAACGAATGTGAAAAGTTGTTGGTACCTTATAGATGACTTTATATATATTTTATTCTATGATATATTTTAATTAGACTTAATGCGGATTCGTTACTTTGATATATATATTTTAATTTTATAACTATAATGTTACCAAGGTAGAGTCATGCATTTCAATTCATCTTATTTTTTGCCCTTTGCTACTCAATCTAGTTTAACCTTTACATCTTCCTAGTTACAGCTCGAGATAGACTGAGTAATGACGCATTAATGATGTAGTGCTCCCTACACCATCATTACTAATGACATTATCCCCTCCACTTTCGGTAATGATGAAGCCGAGATCAGATAATCCGGATTCACATCATTACAGTTCGTCATTCCAACTTTGTCCACCTTACACTATCATTATTACTGTCATTTTGATAAGGTAATGTCATTATTACTGACCGTGTAGGGGCCGCTTAAGGAGGTTCATTTCTGATACGGGTCTGGAGTTGTAACAGAACGACATGTCGGGTGGCACAATCAGTGTTGTAAAATACCCAGGGTATATACCCAGGGTAAATACCCAATTTCATAAATACCCGGGTATTTAAGGTATTTAACTAAACCGCGACTTAGTAATCGAATATTGTAAAATGTCATGGATCTTGCCAGTTTAGAGGTATTGCAACACTGAGAAAATATTAAAACAATAATAAATTATAAAATAGGGTCACTGAGAGGTTAATAAATAATAAATTATTACCTGAAAATTTGCCATGGACCTTCCGACTACCAATAAAACAAGTTGTTTGCCTAAATTTGATACTACTGTACTGCATTCACAAAAAGTCCGACTCGCAGGAACTGCGTCATCTTAGCGCGGTTCCAGTTTTTTTTTTTTTTTTTTTTTTTTTTTTTTTTTTTTTTTCTTTTTTTAACGCACATCTACATCTAGGTCATTAGCGCCGACATCCAGGGTGTAGGTGTGTAGGAATTTCACCAGCGAGCCGTGGGATGATAAAATTCCTGCCGGAGGTTGGGAATCGAACCCACCATCTCCCGCTTATGAATCCAAGGCGCTAGCCATTAGACCACGGGAGACCCCGGTTCCTGTTCATATCCCTATTCTCATTTGAAAAGCATAGAATAGAAACAGATAATATTTTCCTCGGCCTTTGTTCAAAGGGTTTTATGGCTGGCTATACCTGGGGTCAGGTCCGCAAGACCCTAGAATCCTCTTCTACCGATACTTCATTTCATACGTTTCAATGAATTGGAAAATATCAAATATTTTCACACATTCCTGTGTTCTTTTACTATAGTAATAATTCTACAGATAAAATCAATTAAAAAATAAAATAAAAAAACCAACAGCATAAAGGCAATTGAAAATATTCAAAAGACGTCAACGAATCTTTTTCTCTTGGCAAGCTATATTTCTAACAATGAATTGTTTTTCTTATTTTGCCTAATCTGTTTTATTGTAAAATACATTATCCAACTATAAGCAATTAAAAAATAACAAGGAATAAAAACAGACAAAAAGAACAGTTCCAATAAGCAAAATCAATTACTTTAATGTTTTAAGCACTTATTTCTCCGATTGACATCGCCTAATCAAAACTTTCATCAGAACCTTTTTTGTAGAACATTTAGTAAGCTTTCTAATGGTATTCTTCCGTTTACCAAGATTCTTAACCTTTTTCGAGATATTAAGGAAAATATACAAAGTTACCAAAACTTTTTATGTCTGTTAATAAAATATTTTATTCTAACCCTTCCTTAACTCCAAACGTAACCAAAATTTCAACATATTAGTTTTAATGAAAGTAGAACATGCAGAAAATGTTTCAACTGAATCCCATGATTCTAAGTACCCAAACCAAAAACGGTATTCAAAAACTATTTTTCCAATTTTCTCGAAAACGGTTAAAGCTATCGCCTTGAAAATGGTTTCATTCGTTTTCCTAGCCCAAGAAGCCTATAAAAAGAGTACTTACAAGCTTATGAACTCAAAAACGTAAGCGTTACGATTTTTTCTGCGCGAATTTCGCCCCAAACTCCATCTTCCAGTGGGCGGATTTTGCTGGTTAACGAACTTGACCTTTCATATTGGACGACTGATTTTTGTACCAAATTTCATCAAAATCAGACCATTCGTCTTCGAGCTAGAGAGCGAACAGACGAATATATATATATATATATATATATATATATATATATATATATATGTTTGATGTTATTTTTCGTCGCTGGGATAGTATTTTTAGATGGAACGGCATTTTTCTCCAGCGGTGGTACTCCTCCTCACTTGTTCCCGGAATATTTCGATGGATTCATCTCCATCTTCTTCAGCCAGGTACTTGTTTCTTCCTCGGTGGTAGCCAAGGGAATGATTCCCTTGGCTACCACCGAGGAAGAAACAAGTACCTGGCTGAAGAAGATGGAGATGAATCCATCGAAATATTCCGGGAACAAGTGAGGAGGAGTACCACCGCTGGAGAAAAATGCCGTTCCATCTAAAAATATATATATATATATATATATATATATATATATATATAAATATACATATATATATATATATACAAATTTGAACCACCGTTATTTTCGGTCTCTAGGGGTTCTGAAACGCGAAATTTTCTTGTCGGCACTTCCGGATTGTTTCATTGTATCAACCTTATAAGCAGGGTTCCTCCCTATGGGGGAGGGAGGAACCGCGCTAAAAATGTAGCCTCAGATAAAACTTTGGGCTAGGAACTCAATTTCTCAAAACTCAAATTAAGTTACCTACTCATTGATCAAAACACATGTCCTTTCAAGCCTCTCCACCATAACATGGGACTTTATTTTCTTTGTCATTGTCGTCAAGACCTTCTCAAACAAACTATCTTTGCCATAATCCCTCTTGGTCCCTATAGCCAGCTATGTTTTTCCGAAGATCAACTGATTTCAATCCCATGCTTCTGCCTAACCCTCACACAAAACAAATGGAAGAGTTCAACAAGTCTGCAGCAAGATGTGCGTTTCCAACGCCAAACTGAATGCGTTTCTCCTTTAATTAAAACAAGTTTTTCCTCCGTTTTTGGAAGAGAAGATTCTGGGTTTCTTGTTGAAGAGTTTTCAGTAATTCTTAAATCTCTTATGAACTTTGTGGATCAAAGGGGCATTTAACTGAATGGCAGTGATAAGTTCAACAATTGGATCAAGGATGTTAACTAGTTTCCCAACTCGGACTCAAAACACTCTGTCATCAAGAAGCTACCTTTTCATTTCTGGTGAGATTTCCGCTTACTGTAATGTTGTTACTACTGTATGAGCATAATTTCAAACAATATTAACAAGGATCACGAACTTAAACTTAACTTAAAATGGTTTTGAATTATTATAATAAACATTAAAAATGTTTTTGGCCCTTTTTTAAAATTTAAATAAGTCCTTAATAATTGAATAAGCTTCATTAAAACCTTTTTAAAATTAAATTAACCTTCCCCACTGTAAAATAATTCATGAAAATTCATAGTTATACATTAAGTTGTAAACACCCATAAATACCCGGACCGACTTTTAACTTTCTTTAAAACATTACTGGGTAAGTATTTTTTTTTTTTTTAAGTATTAATGTTCATTAAGCTTTTATGATCAAATGGGTAAGTTTCAGTCCTTGTTTGCACCAAAAAATATTCAAAGAAGTTGTATCAAGCTCAAAAACTGAAAATACCAACTTTTTGGGTATTTACATTCTAGTCCGTCGGCCCGTGTACATTTCATGCAACGATTTTTAAGATTCTTCATTTTTTCACAATTGATTGTACATGTCTTAACTAGAACAGTGGCACTTGTCAGCTGGCTAGGTAGCGGTGGGGTTGGCTGCGGGGGCGTTGCAAACTTCGGAAAAATATGAAAATGTGAAACGATTTTAATATTCATGAATTTTTTTGGAGAAAAACCTTTCATTATACAATAATCATTGGCACTTGTCAGCTGGTCGGTCAGCGGTGGACTGCTTGTCAGCTGGGGGTCTAAACTTGGCAAAAATACGAAATTCTGAAACGATTTTAAGATTGCTGAAATTTTGGTGGTTACTAGAATTCGTAGTGAGATTAACGAAAAACATTGTCAGCTGCTCATATCTTGGTGGAAAACTTGTCAGCTGGGGGGTATAAGCGCTGAGCGTATGGCGCGCTCTCCGCTTTATACCGCCAGCTGACAACTTTTCCACCCACATATTAGCAGCTGACAATTTGTTTCGTCAATCTTTATTACGAATACCTACTAACAAAATTTCAAGAATCTTAATATAGTTTTTGACTATTTAATAGTGAAAGCATGCTTATATTGATAACAACTTCTGAATATATTGATTGTAATTTACAATAAAAATATTCATTTACAATTTGTAAATGAATATTTTTATTATCAACGTTAAAATATATTATGTATTTGCATTAAGGTATGATGAAAAAATATATCATTTATTTGTATAAAATACATAGCACATAAAAAATTTTCGCCTGTGAATGCCTGAAAATCAGGCAACGCTTGGCACAGTGTTTCGCCTAGTGTTAAAAATAACTTATTATTATCTAAATAGTTTGGTTTGTTCACGGTCTCATATTCATCCAAATTTTAACATCTAATAATAACATGAATACAATGTACACGTGTAAATGGTTTGATGGCAAACAATTACCTCCAGTAGTTGAAATGATTGTTCGAGATCAGTAATTCACTGAAGATATTAAAATTATTCATTTTCTTTGCTTTATTAATGTTTCATCATTTTTTCAATACCAATAATTAGTATTTTCACATGAGAGACAGAAGGATGACCTCACAAACCCTACAAATATCGAAAGTAATGATTCTGATGGTGAAGAGTCAGACTTTCTTTTTATTCAAAAGTTTTATTAGGAAGCGTTGATCGTCGGGGTTTCGGTCAATGTTCTTATTTAATAAAACACATTTTATGGTTAAAATGTATATTTATTACTGCCGACGTTTCGGCTTGCTATACAAGCCATCTTCAGGGCTGTAAAAACATATATGGTATAACAATGACAGAAAAGAATAGATAAACTAACAAAAATATGAGTACTTATATGAGTGAATGTATATATGTGTATATATATATATATATATATATAGTATAATAATATAAATCTAAATAAATATACATGTGTATGGTATACAAGAGAATACAGAACAGTGGCGTAATACCTATCGAGAAGATTGAGAGCTGTCCCGTTTCAAGAAAAGAACATTTCTGAAGACAGGAAGGATAGGGCCAGGGTTAGACAGGAGAGGATGGAGGGGGACGGGGTGGGGAGAGATGGAGATGGAAGTGTGGACGGAGGGAAACGACCGCGGTAAAGATAAAGGACGTGCCGGGGGTTACCCAGGTCAAGGGAAGGATAAGACAGGTGTGTGGGAACAGGACAACGAACGGGGTGGGATTACCTAACGGGAAGTTTTGAGGATATGAATTTTTGGGAGACCATAACATCTGGGGGCTTGGGAGTTGTAAGAGATAAGTCTGTAGTAGGTACGTTTGTCAATTTCGTGATTGTAAAGAAGTTTGCGGATGTGTGTGTTGAAGGTTTTTATGAGTTTGGGAGTAGGATCTTTGTTTTTGGGGACGGGTGAGTACGTAGTGTTGTCAGAGAGAAGTTTAAACATTTTGTCGACAAATCGATTGCTCTCTTAACTAAACTATTACACTGTAAAACACAGGAACCTTATCCTGAGGATAAAGATCACAATAGGGAAAGTGCAGAAGGCCTTCAATAAAAATATAAGAACAAAGACGATACATTTTGGGTTTGTGATCCTAAACTTTGTAATTTAGATGGCTCGACTTTGAAAAACTTAGTATCTGCTTTGAAGTACAATATGCAGTGAGCCCCTACGACTTTATTTACTACATTCAAGAAAGAAGTCACAACTGTTTTTGTTGAGATGCGTCGAAATGTTTTTTAAAACATCAAATATAGGTTCTCCTTACCAAGACGATTCATTTGATACCCCACATGATGGGTTTCAGAAGGAATGATGGCATTTCGATGGAACAAAAAGTAGAAAACGTCATAGGTAATATGACACTCCCGTATCAAGACCTACCTGCGTGCCAAGTTTGGTCAAAATAGGCCAAACGGTGTGAATTTGTATAAGGACAGACAGCTGATAGACGATTTTGATTAGCCTATGACACTACCCGGATAAAGACCGACATGTGTGTCAAATTTTGTCAAAATCGGTCAAACGGTGTGTATTTGTATAAGGAACAAACAGACAGACAGCCAGCTGATAGAAAATTTAACCTAGCTTATGATTCTCCCCGTATCAAGACCCATCTGTGTCCCAAGTTTGGTCAAAATCGGTCAAACGGTACGGATTTGTAAGAGGAACAAAAATACAGACAGACAGCTGGTATAAGATTTTTACCGAGCCTATATCCGTCTAATTGTTTCTTAAAACATCAAATATAGGTTCTTCATACCGAGACAATTCATTTGATACCCCACATCATGGGTTTCGGACAGAATGATGGGTTTCCGAAGGAAGTACAAAACTGGCACGCCCCCGCCCCGGAAGCGGAGTCAAACACAACTTTTCGCGATTTTTCGATTTTTTCCTTTATGAACGTCTTCATATCTATCTTCATGCCAAATATCAAGTCTCCAGCATCATGGGAAGTGCCTAATAATTTTGATGAGTCAGTGAGTGAGTGAGTGAGTCCTATAAATCCCGATTTTCGATCGCTTATATCTCAGAAACTATTCGAGGTGAATAGTATGAAACTATATGAAAATTTCCAGTTTTACTCACATCTAGTAGTATAATACCTGTATAAAATTTCATAACTTTATCTTTACCTGGTTAAAAGTTATGAGAGGGTAAAAATCGGCTATAAGACCGCCTGCAATATACACACAGTATGCTTAGGCCGGAGCTTGGCCTGGCGCACTACCGTGCGCCTAGATTGGGGACCTTTATCAATGCAATAGTACCCAAAACAATGATTTTCAAAAAAAAATTTCCCGGCTTGTCTGTTTATCTGTGCGCGCTAATCTCAGAAACGGCTTATCCGATTTAGTTGCAGTATTCACTAATATATTGTGGTACGTTTCACTTAACATATAGTGTTTGTTTCATGCGAATCGGTACATAAATAAAAAAGTTATGCCAATGTAAAGAATCACGTCCAACATTTCATGAACTATCGTTAATACGATACACACCAGAGGTTTTTTTTGTCACGAAACTTTGTATATAGTATTCTCTTAGCAAATGATTTAACGAGTTCTTTAACCAGAAAAATTGGTTCATCTGGAGGAGGGGTTTACTCTGGACCCAAAGTCGCTCGGACGAAACTCGATATTCGTTTGTGGAAATATTAATAGAAAAATATGTTGTAAAAATAAAGTAAATCGGTTTATTAGGAGGGGGGTTTATTCTGGACCCGATTTACCAACTTACCACTACTAGCCGAAATCTATCTTCACATATAATAAAATTCTAACGGATCGCTGTTCGTACATGCAAGATATATGTTTAAAAATACTATTGGGGGCCTTTATCAAAGCAATTGTACCCAAAACAATGATTTATAGAATTGTTGTCTGTTTGTCTGTATGTCTGCTGTGTCAGACACTCTATACTCACTACAGGTAAACAATCCTTAAGAGGTGTAGAGCTTCTTCACGCTTTAGCAATCCTAGCAGCCTGTATGCTTGATCCCTGATGGCTATACGCCTCATATCGACTAGGTATAAATCTACTGTAAAGTACTGAAAAAAAATACCTATACGACGATGTTTAAAATCTAAAATAAACAAACAAGAACCTTCAAGTTTAACTCCTCTGGATTACGGATGGGATATTGAAGATAATATATAAACATGTAAATGGTTTGACGGCGAACAATTCCGTCGAGTAGTTGATATGATTGTTCGAGATCAGCAATTCACTGAAGATATTAAAACTATTTATTTTCTATGCTTTATTAACGTTTAGTAATTTTACCAATAACAATAATTAGTATTTTCAGCTGAAAGACACCAAGAAGAGGATGACCGCACAATTACTGCGGGGGGGGGGGTTGATGATTCTGAAGGTAAAGAGTCAGAATCCGAAAACTATTGACTTTCTTTTTATTCCAAAGTGTTATTAGTATACTATTATTATTGTGATTAATTGTATAATACTTTTTTATTACCAATACAGTATTTTATACAAATAAATGATATATTTTTTCATCATACCTTAATGCAAATACATAATATATTTTAACGTTGATAATAAAAATGTTTATTTACAATCAATACATTCAGAAGTTGTAATCAATATAAGCATGCTTTCGCTATTAAATAGTCAAAAACCATATTAAGATTCCTGAAATTTTGTTAGTAGGTAGTATTCGTAATAAGATTGACGAAACAAATTGTCAGCTGCTTATATGTGGGTGGAAAAGTTGTCAGCTTGCGGTATAAAGCGGAGCGCGCGCTATACGCTCAGCGCTTAAACCCCCCAGCTGAAAAGTTTTCCACCAAGATATGAGCAGCTGACAATGTTTTTCGTTAATCTCACAACAAATACTAGTAACCTCCAAAATTTCAGCAATCTTAAAATCGTTTCAGAATTTCGTATTTTTGTCAAGTTTAGACCCCCAGCTGACAAGCAGTCAGCTTCATTATATTATTCATTATACAGTTTCATTGTATAATGAAAGGTGTTTCTCCAAAAAATTTCATGAATCTTAAAATCGTTTTTCCGTCCTAAAATTCGTAGTTAATAATAAATGGACGTTAAAATTTAAATCGTTTCACATTTTCATATTTTTCCGAAGTTTGCAACGCCCCCGCAGCCAAACCCACCGCTACCTAGCCAGCTGACAAGTGGCACTGTTCTAGTTAAGACTTGTACAATCAAAAAAAGTCCGACTCGCAGGAACTGCCTCATCTTAGCGCGGTTCCGTTCTTATCCCTAGTCTAATTTCGAAACATTAAAATAGAAGCAGTTATTATTTTGTTGAGAGGAGATCGTTGACCGTTGATGATGCAAGGTAGGGATTGTCCGGGTTAGGTCACTGCTACTTTATAATACATACCCCATATGTGTATGTATGTGGGCATATATATGTACATATGTGTGCGTGTATATGTGTATGTGTATATGCATATATATAAATATATATATATATTATATATGTATATATATATATATATATATATATATGTTAGGTATATTTACATAGATATGTGCATATATTAGTGTTAAATATGTCCTACTTGTATTTACAGCCCTGATGAAGGCTTGAAGTTCAAGCCGAAACGTCGGCACAATAAAACCATTTTTACGATAAAATGTAGTTTTATTAAGTAGCAGTGACCGAACCCTGACAGTTATATTTTGGTTCCACCAGTCTTGAAAGGTAGGATTTACAATCTTACCTGGAACGGTCGGCAACACTAGAAACCGTCCCGCTAGTTACAAGGTCTTGGAATCTTGGAACTCTATATTTCTAACAATAAATTGTTTTTGTTATTTTACTTAACCTGTTTTATTTTCGAATACATTATCCAACTATAAGCAATTAAAAAATAACAAGGAATAAAATACAGACAAAAAGAACACTTCGAATAAGCGAAATCAATTACTTTAAAGCTTTAAGCTCTTATTTCTCCGATTGACATCGCCTAATCAAAACTTTCATTAGAACCTTTTATGTAGAGCATTTAATAAGCTTTCTAATGGTATTCTTCCGTTTACCAAAATTCTCAACAGTTTTCGAGATATTAATGAAAGTTCCCAAAATTTATATTATTTCTAGCAACAGAAAATTGGCCACATTTTTCATATCCTGTTTTACACAAAAAATTTTCGCAACATAAGAAATTACAAAAATAAAAAGCAATAAAAAACGAAGGGAAAGAGACAAAAATTACAACAAGAACGACAAAAACCCGTTCATAAAAACAAAACAGACGTATTTGAAGTTTTAAGCACTTATTTCTCCGATTGACATAACCTAATCAAAAATAGTTTTAGAATCTTTTTTGTAGAGAATTTAGTAAGCTTTCAAATAGTTTCTATCCACTTACCACGATTTCC
This sequence comes from Gonocerus acuteangulatus, assembly GCA_946811695.1. Classification (NCBI taxonomy): domain Eukaryota; kingdom Metazoa; phylum Arthropoda; class Insecta; order Hemiptera; family Coreidae; genus Gonocerus; species Gonocerus acuteangulatus. The sequence goes on from OX328123.1 coordinate 36,599,663, forward strand.
CAACCGTGTTCGAGATATTAATGAAAGTATACGAACTTCCCAAAACTTTTCATGTCTGTTCATAAAATATTTTATTCTAACCCTTCCTTAACTCCAAACGTAACAAAACTTTCAACATATTAGTTTTAATGAAAGTAAAACATGCAGATAAAGTTTCAACTGAATCCCGTAATTCTAAGTACCCAAACCAAAAACGGTATTCAAAAACTACTTTTCCAATTTTCTCGAAAACGGTTAAAGCGATCGCCTTCAAAATGGTTTCATTCGTTTTCCTAGCCCAGGAATCATATAAAACGAGTACTTACAAGCTTATGAACTCAAAAACGTAAGCGTTACGATTTTTTTTGCGCGAATTTCGCCCAAACGCCATCTTCCAGTAGGCGGATTTTGCTGGTTAACGAACTTGACCTTTCAAATTGGACGAAGGATTTTTGTACCAAATTTCATCAAAATCGTACCATTCGTCTTCTATCTAGAGAGCGAACAGACAAATATATATATATATATATATATATATAAATATATACATACATATATATATATATATATATATATATATATATATATATATATATATATATATATATACAAATTTGAACCACCGTTATTTTCGGTCTCTAGGGGTTCTGAAACGCGAAATTTTCTAGTCGGCACTTCCGGATTGTTTCATTGTATCAACCCTATAAGCGGGGTTCCTCCCTATGGGGGAGGGAGGAACCGCGCTAATAGTGAAAAAATGAACAATCTTAAAAATCGTTGCATAAAATGTACACGGGCCGACGGACTATTCCCTGTGGGTAAATACCCGGGTAAATACCCAATTTATATTTACCTACCCACTGGGTATTTACCCACCCCACATCACTGGGCATATTAGGCCTTGTGGGCCTCGGTGCTGTTCCTCGGTTAGCCGGGCACCTGGTTTCTAATCTAATCTTGGCGTCGGGTCAAATAGTCGAATATACACAAAAATACTCCTTTGAGGAAGATGTCACTTATACTAAAACTTGACGAAAGCAGTTCTAGGAGATTACAATGGTTGGGGAAGACAATTACAATGAGTTAAAAGGCAAAAATCGAAATAATAAATACCTTCAGGTCAATATGACCCGATGCCAGTAATTAAGGGTTAAACATATTTTTTATGAAAACTATGTTTTTTAAATCAGACGATATGATAGTGCCTTCAATTTTCACCTTAAAATGTTAACTGTAGCTTCCTAATAATATTTGCTAGTAAAGTATGACGATTTTTTTTTCTTTTATTCATTTAGCTATACTGATTTTCTAGAATTTCAGTGGACTTTTTAATAGAAAATGAAGAATTGTTCACTATTTGTTTTTTTTTTTAAATTAATAATTCTTAAAAATCCTACATATTTAACTAGATTTTACCTCCTTCTTTCAAAATAATTTTAGTGTAATGTTCAAGATTAAAAACTGCAGCCTGCAGACTATTGTGAAAAAAAAAGGTCTCCATTCATCTCACACATAGCCCTGCCATTTCGATTTCAATGATTTATAACTTATTTATTTATAGTTTAACACCCCACATAAAACTTATGACAAATAGACTTGAAAAATATTTATTTATTTTTTTTACAGTGCATCACATCTTGGCCATTAGCGTCGTTATTTATTTGTTATTCATAATTGGAAAAATTACTTTGATTTTGATGACACAAGGTGGTATTATCCCTTATGGAGCAGTATTTCTGCCAACCAATGTTTTCCACAAAATAAGGGTAATAGAAAAAAAGCTACAGGTGTAATAATGTTGTGTAAAGGATGTCTATTTTATGTAAAATTGTATGATGTATTATTATGTATGATATTCATTTACCACATCCTAAAAATGTCTAGTGAGACATCTCCACAGGCAGTCTCTCAACTGCCCTTAATCAAACAACTGTATTTCTCAAATTCTGTGATGCCTTTATCCATCCTATTTCAAAATGAGCAAGTACGTAAAGAAGTGCCCTACAGATGAATAAGACAAAGAATCGTTTATTTCTAAATTTAAGCCACCACTATAAAGGTTAAGTTGGAAAGACATTAAACAATATCTGGAATACTATGTCTGCATTTCGCAAATGTGATTTCTAGACAGAGCTAATGTTCTAGTGAGCCATTAGGCAAAAATAGAATGCAAAATAATAGGGCAATATTAAAAACAGCACAAATTTAGCTGATGGATCAAACAAAACTTACGAACATGACCAAAACATTTTTGATTTAAATAAAATAATAGATACACACCTTTAAATTCGTTTAGACCAGCCATTTTTTGTATACACTGAGGAATATACTATAGGACACCATAGAAATAAGGATTACATAAGAGTATCATAACCTACTCTCAAGATAACCTTTCTCCAGCGTATGATTGAACTTAAAAGAAGTAAATTTTAATACATTTCAAGAATGTGAAAACATCATCAAAACTTTCATTGGCAGATTATTTTACTATAGTTAATTTGACTACTTAATTATATAATTTTCATCTACGTAATAATATAAATTTATACTACATTTAATATAATTGTTAGAAATATTTTTCATAGTGTATTAAAAGAAAATAACGTGGCAGAATCCTTTTGGATATCCTTAACTCCGAAAATTATCGTCCAATATCTCCCAACACGCCTACATACTGGCTATCAGACACATCCCGCAGCCCAGACCTAGTCGATTTCTTCATCTCTTCTGGCTTGGGAGGCATAGCGACTTCTGCTGATTCTCTCTTCGACCTATCCTCGGACCATTCAGCGATCCTTCTAACACTCTTCTCCTCCCTTGTATCCCGTCCGTAGTGCCCGCAACTCCTGGTTTTCGTCCCCACCGAAGCTGCAACTTACAACCCATATCCAAGAAGTTCTTGTAGCCAAGCGACGACCCAGAGTTTTGTGGCAAAGAACCCGGTATCCCTCGGAGAGAAACGCTTATAACAGACTGACACGCAACTAAAATCTTTCCTATCCCAATTCCGTTCAGAATCCTTTAATGAATACCTCTCATGCCTCTCTACACAATATTGTTCTTTGTGGACAGTCATTCGTAAAATTCGAAAGTTTCATCCAATCCCCTTCCCTCTCAAACGCAAAAATTATTTCAAAAACTGTTGTGAACATTCTCTTGAAGAAATACGAAAACTTATTTAAAACAATTATATTTAAATCATGTTAGATGAAATAACAGACCTGAGGGACTTAACATTAGCAGTTTAATTATTGGAATCCTACACACGGAGATTGAGCCCAAACCATACCTCATTTCATGCAAGGAACTTCCAGAAACGTACGTCGTCGCGATTTGTGAATAACAGTTTAGCAATTTTTTTTTTTCTGTCAAACATCCAACTAAGATAAGATTCTTTTATTTGTTAGCGATGCTACTCCGTATAAGGTAAAAGAAGCATTAAAAGTTTTTTATTCAAATGTGAAGCATGTAACTTGTGTAGCTTTTGTTTTAAAACATGTAGCTGAAAAAGGGTGGACAATTTTCCCAAATGTCAACAAACTTGTCAATAATTTATTTAAATACTTAGTTTTAAAGTGCATTATTATTAACCACGAATTTTAGGAGGGGTTATCTAGAGGTTACAACCCTTCTCTAGCCAGGTCCCTAGGCTAATGTTTTTACTTTTTTCTGAAGAAAAGCCACCTCCCGATAGTGGGAATCGAACCCACGACCTAACTTGTTAATAATGGAGAAAAAATATTTTTCCTCCTCACCGCGTGACAGCTTATACAGAAATAGTCTGGATTTTCCCCTTCCCCCAGAATCTGTGATAACTAGACGTGGAGGGGTCTCCCGTGGTCTAGTGGCTAGCGCGCTAGATTCATAAGCGGAAGATGGCGAGTTCGATCCCCACCGGCGCCAGACATTTTCTCATCCCATGGCTCGCTGAGAAAATTCCTGGCTGCACCCTGGATGTCGGCGCTAATAGCCAAGATTTGTTGATGAGCCGTAAAAAAAAAAAAAAAAAAAAAAAAAAAAAAAAAAAAAAAAAAAAAAAAGAACCAGACGTGGAACATGAATTGAAGCAGTCCTATTTTATTCAGATCAATTTAATCTTTTTTAAGGAGTTTCTTTCTTCTCTTGAAGATGATTATTTATAGCCATTGAGTTGGAAGGAAGGGAAGAACGTAGGGAAAGAATGCTCTTGTATGGGGGGGGGGGTACTGTTTCGTTTAGACTCCGTCCCCTCCCTTCTAACTCAATGTTAAAGCTACATGGACTGGTTGATTGGGAATGTTGGTAGGGACGATTACTGTCATCCGAAGTTACTGAACGTGTTTAATGAATGCACTTAAGAGGCAATACCCCCCCCCCCATACACGAGCATTTTTTTCCCTAAGTTCTTTCCTTTCAGTGAAATCCTTTAGGAGAGATGAGAGGATTATATTCCTCTCGTGGCCACTAACGACAAGACTTTCCTGCAACTTTCCTCTCAAGTTATCCCGCCTTTCCATCGTAAGGATTCATAATCCTCTCGACGCCTCTAACGAGAAATAGCAATCTGTGAGGATTGTTGACTGAAATCTTTCCGGCAGGAAAGAGAGTTTGTGCACGGGGCTTTCCTCCGCGTTCAGAAGAATTGCTGTCCTTTGGAGGGAAAGCGTGTCCTCTCATCCAATCCCGCAGTTTTAAAGATGGACCGAAGGAAAGTGGTAGGAATTGCTGCTATGGCAGTTGGTGTATTATTATTATTAGAACGGGTGCCCGGAGAAAACCGGGAAGGAGCTGCACCGAGACCTACAAGGCCTATTGTGCCACCCGACAAGCCAGCCTGTTACACCAACAGCGCCGTATCCGTGATGAACCTTAATAGAGTCCTAAGGTTCAATTCAGGTAGCCTTCTAGGGCCATCTATGAAGCCTGCACCAATATGCAGGTATCTATTCACTACCAGTGCTGGACATCTGCAAATGATATGGTACGGCGTCTCATCGTCTTCAAGGCACAGTCTGCACCATGTAGTCCCGGTCAGACCCATGGAGTAGAGGTGCCGGTGCATTGTACAGTGTCCTGTAAGAAGTGCTGTTACTAGTCTTACCTTAGACCTGCACAGATTGAGGAGTGCCTCCGTCCTCTTCTTGTCCACGAAGGAAAAGAACAGCTTCGCCTGTCTCTGGGTGGAGCTGCTACGCCACTTCCTCCAATGCTCAGCTTCCGCCCACCTTCTAATACTTAATCTGGCCACAGCTGGTGCAATCCCACATTGAGGTTCTGGTGATAGGGGGATTGTCGCTGCACCGATATTGGCCAACTCGTCAGCTCTTTCATTACCCTGGATACCAGAGTGGACTGGAACCCACTCTAGTCTGACCTTGTTATGGCAGTTGGTGTATATATTTATATTACATTCCATCAGTCTATTATATTGATTTCAAATAGTTAAAATTACTTTTGTGTATTAAAATCAATTCATATATTTAAAAAATTGTAATTTACAACAATAAATGTTTGTAGTGAACTTTTATGATAAAGTTTATTTGGATAAAAGTTTTAAAATACCTAACTGTATCCAAAAGGTTTCCGAATGAAAAATTACAATACAAATATTTAAAAAAAAACTACAAGTAAAATAAAAAAAAATATTATTCATTAAATGACCCTTAGCTCCAATATATATAACTGGCGAATGAGGCGGAAGGTCAATAAAATATCGTCACACACTTTTATTTATCTTCCCTACATGTTTCGCACCCTTTTTGGTGCCTCTTCAGGGGAACACACCTAAACATTAAATTCAGCCTCAACCTGAGGAATGGAACCTTCCACTAGCAGGGCCTCGTCTAGACTGGTCATTGACTGAACGAATGCAATATGGTGTCAAATAGCCAGCTGATCGATAATCGATCTGTCATAAATTTAAAATTGATTTTAATTTCCAGATGAAATATAGTCCTATAATACCATTTTCTTATTTTTTTTCAAATAAATTAATGAAAATATTATTAAGATGGTGTATTTCCGTTTTTTTATTTATCACTTTTTTCCTGTTTTTAATGCTGTGTATGTTTTCTTTAATCTTTCTTTTCGTTCTATTTCTTTCTTTCCCTAATATTCTGATGTTTTCAAAATCAAATTCGTGACCATATTTTATAGCATGATAAGCCAACGCCGTTTTGTTTTCTCCATTGTCAATATTTTGAGCATGTTGTTTAATGCGTTTTCCAAGTAGCTGTTCCGATTCCCCTATGTATGCTTTACCGCAGCTATTACAGTCAAGTTTGTATATATTCTACTTAGTTTCCTTTAATTTCACTCGGTCCTTAATGTAACTGAAACTATTTTTAATTTTGTTATCATACTTCCAGGCGATCTTTCCGATCCCTTTACAAATATGTTTGATTTTGTTTGACATTACGGGATTAAAATTGAAGGACAAATAACGGGCTGGTTCTGAATTCTGGTCTTTAAGGAAACAATTCACCTTTTTACTAAATTGATCAAAAATGTGTTTATTGTATGGGCTTTCATATTTATCTAACCTATCCCTGTTTGCATCAGCTTGAATCGCCCTGCCGAAGAAATCGCTAAATATTGACAATGGAGAAAACAAAACGGCGTTGGCTTATCATGCTATAAAATATGGTCACGAATTTGATTTTGAAAACATCAGAATATTAGGGAAAGAAAGAAATAGAATGAAAAGAAACATTAAAGAAAACATACACATCATTAAAAACAGGAAAAAATTGATAAATAAAAAAGTCCGTCACGCAGGAGCTGCATAACTAAGCACTTTCCTCAGAATTTGGGTAGTGTAGATTGCTTTCCAGAACAATTTGCTTAAAATATCCTACATAAATAAAATAAAAACATGAATAGTTCTCTTTTAAATTTGTAATGAGTAACTGATCAATTAATAATTTGCTTCCAGAGTTATGTTTACACATGGTACCTATTACACTACGTAATAAATACGAAAAACCTCATATTATCGTATTTTGATCTAACGCAGGAACAGGATATAGTCACTCCAGTGGTAGAAAGCGCTCCTTGCGGCGGCTTTGTGAACCTACGTCTGACGGGCTTTTCTATTGAAATATATTACAAATTAAACCCCCGCTTTCCGATTGACCGATTCAGCTCATTTTTACAACACTTCTTTCTCATGAGTTACCCATGACGTATACCGCGTTTCGTTACAATACAGCAGAAATTACGACCGGCATGAGTATATTAAGAATTTGGGTCAAGAGTAAACCCCCCCTTCTAATGAACCGATTTAGTTTATTTTTACAACAGTTATTTACCTGTGGATTACCACTACGAATACCGAGTTTCATCGAAATATACCAAAAATCACGGCTGGTAGTGGCGAATTGGTATTGTGGGTCGGGAGTAAACCCCCCCTCCTAATGAACCGATTTAGTTCATTTTTATATCTTACTTTTCTCTCTATATTACCACTACGAATACCAAGTTTCGTTGAAATATAACAAATATTACGGCTGACATAGTCAAATTAGTGTTTTGGGTTCGGGGTAAACCCCCCCTTCCGGTGGACCGACTTTGGTGGTTAACGAACTCGTTCAATCGTTTGCTAATTGAATGCTATATACCAAGTTTCGTGGCGAAAAAACAAAAACTCTGGCCGCTATCGTGTTAACAGACACATATATATATATATATATGCATATATATATATATATAGATATATATAAATTTTAACGGGGGTCATTTTCGGTGTCTACTAGGTAGGATCGATAAAGATTTGAAGAAATTTTTCAAAAATTCCGTCATGAGTCCAACCTCAATAGCTACTTTCCTTCGGAGGAAAGTGCTAAAAACGGAAATACACCATCTTAATAATGTTTTCATTAATTTATTTGATAAAAAATAAGAAAATGGTATTACAGGACTATATTTCATCTGGAAATTAAAATCAATTTTAAATTTATGACAGATCGATTATCGATCAGCTGACTATTTGACACCATATTGGATTCGTTCAGTCAATGACCAGTCTAGACGAGGCCCTGCTAGTGGAAGGTTCCATTCCTCAGGTTGAGGCTGAATTTAATGTTTAGGTGTGTTCCCCTGAAGAGGCACCAAAAAGGGTGCGAAACATGTAGGGAAGATAAATAAAAGTGTGTGACGATATTTTATTGACCTTCCGCCTCATTCGCCAGTTATAAAAAAAAAATAAGTTTAACTTATTTATGGGCAGGGCCGCCACATCCCAGACCCGGGCCCAGGACCAGATCACGAGCCCCCACTCCTCAGAGCCGGGCCCCCTATTTCTCAGAGCCAAACTGAATATTCTAGTTCTTTTCTATAGGGCATTCGACATTTTAAAATTATTTTCATCTTGAGTTTTGAGCGAGATGAGAATAAAAGCCGACAATCGGTGCAGCAAAGGTCACATTCGGTACTTGTAGTTTTATAACGACTCCTAATGAAATATACTACTCTGGGACTGCGCTTGTTTTGTCGTTTGTGTGCATTAAAAAAATATAGATCCAATTCAAATAAATATAGGCTACGCTCGTCTATATTTCTAAACCCCATTCTTTTTACAAGCTACATTTTTATCCATTTTTTCCAATTAGGGTTGGCCCGGCCCGGGCCCCCACGGCGCCCAAGCCCGGGTCAAAAATACCCGGCGGCCACACCCCCCCCCCCCTATGTGGCGGCCCTGGAATAGGGTATTTACTTTTGGGATATTCCAAGCCAAATCATCCAGCCAAAATGCATTTCGACACCCAAGGTTGTCAAATTTCGATGAAACATGGTGAGTATATTTTTCTAATGGACATGAGTAAAAGTACCAGCTTTTATGTTGTTATGTTCATTAGTTTTTGAAATGCAGCATTTTAAAAATTTGCAAAATATCATTGATGTTATATCTGGCAACAATCTATACTTTTACAACTTTTCCTATAACTCTGTTGATTTTAATGATAGGGAGTTAATTTTTTTTAAATTTGTTCAGCATTGAATTGTGAATGGAAATATATTGCTACATATTAGAATTAGAGCCATAGAAATAGTTCACGCAGTGTCTACATAGCTATAAGCAAAGTTAAAAAGCTGAAAGCTAAAAAGTAACGACTGACACGCAATCCTGCAGGATACAGTGGAATCTGAGAGGAAAGACGAGCGCCCACTAACGAGAGGGAAACTAAACGGATAATACCAAAGTGAGCCGACTGAAGGGATGACCCGACCGGCACGCTTTCCTATCTCATCCACACACATGCGTTGTTTCCGTGCGGATTCATCATTCCTGCAGGAAAGAATGCTCGTCTATGGCTGTTAGTGTGGAGTGCATGTTTTCAGTTGAAGCACATATTAGATGACCGACGATGTAACTTTATGAAACATAATCTGTAATGTACATGATAGTAAAAATTTAAAAATTTCCATTTGATAATATAGTTGATTTGAGGTAAGCCTAGTTATCAATGGATCTGTGTATATGTTAAAATATGGTAACTTTCAACACTCACATTTATTGACTGATCCTAAGACATGATGTAACCAAGAACTATAGAACAAATGAGGGTCATTCCATGTTAAATCAACACACTTTTCAGACTTGATGCCTCAGATTTTCATGATTTTTGGTATACAGTTACACATCACAGACTTATTAAAATATACCAAATTTCTGCTATGTAGCACAATTATTTTTTATGTTATTAATTTTTAAAGATTTAAATTTTTAAGAAAAAGTGTCATATTTGGGTACCTTTAGACGCCTATAGGCTCGCAACCAGTAATGATATAAACCTGGGAGTGATTTCATTTTAAAGCTATTGAATGAGGCTTTAATATGATATGCCACTCAAAGTGGAAATCAGTGGTTGCGTTTAAAAAAAATTGGTGGAAATCAGTGGTTGCATTTAAAAAAATTGGAAATTTTAAAAATTTCAAAAAAATTACCAAAAATGATTTGTAATGTCTAAATACATATTGCAAAATTTTATCATGGGATCTCAATGGGATCAGGAGATACAGGGTTTTATAAATACACGTTTTGTCAAAAATACCAGAATTATTAGCGTTTCAGAAAATTTTGAATAGTTCATTGAATGAAACAAGCATTGGCTATTAGCTGTACATTTTAGCATTTTCCTCCGAAGGAAAGTAGCTATTGAGGTTGGACTCATGACGGAATTTTTGAAAAATTTCTTCAAATCTTTATCGATCCTACCTAATAGACACCGAAAATGACCCCCGTTAAAATTTATATATATCTATATATATATATATACATATATATATATATATATATATATATATATATATATATATATATATATGTCTGTTAACACGATTGCGGCCAGAGTTTTTGTTTTTTTCGTCACGAAACTTGGTATATAGCATTCAATTAGCAAACGATTGAACGAGTTCGTTAACCACCAAAATCGGTCCACCGAGAGGGGGGGGGGTTTACCCCGAACCCAAAACACTAATTTGACCATGTCAGCCGTAATATTTGTTATATTTCAACGAAACGTGGTATTCGTATTGGTAAAATAGAGAGAAAAGTGAGATATAAAAATGAACTAAATCGGTTCATAAGGAGGGGGGTTACTCCGGACCCAAATTACTAATATACTCATACCGGTCGTAATTTCTGCTGTATTGTAACGAAACGCGGTATACGTCGTGGGTAACTCATGAGAAAGAAGTGTTGTAAAAATGAGCTGAATCAGTCAATCGGAAAGGGGGTTTACTTTGTAATATATTTCAATAGAAAAGCCCGCCAGACGTAGGTTCACAAAGCCGCCGCAAGGAGCGCTTTCTACCACTAGAGGGACTGTATCCTGTTCCTGCGTTAGATCAAAAAACGATAACATGAGGTTTTTTGTATTTATTACGTAGTGTAGTAGGTACCATGTGTAACATAACTCTGGAAGCAAATTGATAATTGATCAGTAACTCATTAGAAAATTAAAAGAGAACTATTCATGTTTTTATTTTATTTATGTAGGATATTTTAAGCAAATTGTTCTGGAAAGCAGTCTACACTACCAAAATTCTGAGGAAAGTGCTTAGTTATGCAGCTCCTACGTGACGGACTTTTCTAATGGAGAAAGGTCACACAGGCACAAAACATTAAAAGTCCAATATTATTAGTAAAGTTAACAAATTAGTTCGAGACTTCAATCGTTGGAAGAGACCCACACATTTGTTCACTTCACAGTCTCGTAAACTATATGTTCGGCCAGTCTGTGTCACAGGATTCACTTAACATATCACATCTGCAAAAGGGATCCACAAAGTATCAGGTGGTGTGGGATATATAAATGAGGGCGATGGACCTGAAGGATGGAGGAAAGAAACTTCCACTTTACTGCAATCTTCATCTTTATCCAGAACATAACTCAACCACCAAGTGTCACCATAGATTGATATTACATACCCACAAATATCTGCAAATAATATCTGCTGTTTGTCCTTTACAACAGGAAATATGCTTGAAACAACTGCGGAAGAAAATAATTTTACATTTACTTTGGTTCCACATTTGAGAGGTATGAAGGCATGAAATTTTTGGGTGCCTGGAATAGGTATAGCTGCATTGTACCGGTTGGCCAGTTCTTCAGTTTTAATGTATTCTTCAAGGGTCACAAATACAAAGTCTATGTTTGATATGTTTTTTTATGTGACCATTCAAACAGTTGTCTTGCATCCATAATTTGGTCCTGATACCAAATACAGTCCTACAGTCTTTGTAGGCTTGCTTTGACTACTAAACTTTTTACTGTGGCCCCCAGCTCATCACATGGTCCTTTTCCATGTTCTGTTCCTGAAAAATGCCATTCAGCCTCAGCTCCGAAATCTTGCTTGTGATTACACAAGTTTATAAAGTTTTTTTTTTTTTTTGTATTGGGCCTCAGAGCCATCAGAAAAATAGAATTTTTTTGGGGGAGGTCTTTGAAACTTACATTTCAGATATTCCATCAACTTTGTTTGAAACAGGTAGAAGGCCGTCGTGTTGTGGTTGAGGCAGTCTGATATTACTAAAAAATTTAAATGTTTGATTTCTTTCTCCTTAAAATACACCACAAAAGGGTGAATAGTTGCCTGACTATTTGACCAATGGTATGATTGTGCCTCATCTTGCAAAATGATCGAATAATTCTCAGGAAAGGCACAAATGACAGCCACTTCACATTCCAGAAGATTTTCCTTGGCATTTCTCAGAAATGCACTTTGATGTTTGGCTATGAAGTGATGGCGAAGTGAATTAAAGAGAGGTTTCCAATCATGGTACAATAAAGTAATCATCGGGTTTTATTAATTTTCTAGTGTCCTACACACTGCTTAGAAAATTAGTAATTAAAAAATACAATTTTACTAATTTGGTACATTACTTACAACACATGTGTATTTTTGAGGCACTGTTTATGCGACCTTTCTCCATTAGAAAAATGTACAGCTAATAGCCACTGCTTGTTTCATTCAATGAACTATCAAAAATTTTCTGAAACGCTAATAATTCTGGTATTTTTGACGAAACGGGTATTTATAAAACCCTGTATCTCCTGATCCCATTGAGATCCCATGATAAAATTTTGCAATATGTATTTAGACATTACAAATCATTTTTGGTAATTTTTGAAATTTTTAAAATTGCCACTTTCTGAGAAATTTAAATTTTAAGATTTAAATTTAAAATTTCCAATTTTGTTTTAATGCAACAACTACTTTGTGGCATATCATATTAAAGCCCCATTCAATAGCTTTAAAATGAAACCACCCTCATTTGTTCTATAGTTCTTGGTTACATCATGTCTTAGGATCAGTCAATAAATGTGAGTGTTGAAAGTTACCATATTTTAACATATGGAATGACCCATGATATAATTTAACCAAGAGGTAGAAATAAACAAATACAAATACACAACAGGATCAAAGTCGTCAAAATATTGATAATTTGAGATCTCCATTGATTGATCAAGAATCAAGTTAAACTACATCAGAAGAGCGAGGAGTTTGTGCTAATAAACATAGGGTTTCTAATACTAATAATTCAAAAGAAAAGATGAGAATTTCTTATAACTGCAGAAAACCATGTCATATTGCAAGTAATATTTGGGCTAAGGGAACTTAAAATAGAGACAAGAATAATAATTCTCATAAGAATACTAAGTTTATCAGATGACATGAAATTGAGAAAACTTCATTTGAGTAAAACTGAAGTTTCACGTCCTCTAAACCGATTTCTTTCAAATTTTGTACAATGTATTTTGATGCAATAAACACGAATCCGTTTAAAAAAAAAAAAAACAAAAAAATTTCGCATTCAACTAGGAAAGAAGTTATTAAGCATTAAAGTTCACTGTTATGCGGGTTATGAGAGCTAATGTAAACAACTAAATTTGTCAACATGCGCATGCGCGGATATGGAAAAGTTCGCAATAGAGAAGTTTAATTGAAATTTACCGTCAATTATTTAAATTCAACAGCAGTTATTTATTCACAACCATTTTTTAAAGTGACACTCTTCTCATTTCTTGTTTCGTTCATGAACAGTATTATATATCAGAGATCCCTAATAATTAGCTAATGCCTTTATAATTATTAGTTCGTTCTAATTCGCACCTGCTGAACTTTAATTGTCAACATACTCTTATTATATAAAAAAATACTAGGTATGAAGTTGCACGAATTTATTAATCTTGTCCACAATAGAGAAGAATTACTCAAATTTCTATTTAGATGGATATTTAGCCGAATTTCTCTTCAAATGTGCACATAAATATGAAGAGCGCTTATAGACATTTTTGTGTGCGATGGTGGATTTGTATCCACCGAACAATGCTTCTCAAGAAGAATGGGTAAATGTCAAGGAGCGTGGTCTCCACGCCGATTCTTTTGAAACTTTGCACTATAACGTATTTTGATGCACTAAACACGAATCCGTTAAAAAAAAAGGTCGCTTTTCACTAGGAAAGAAGTTATGAAACACTAAAGTTCACTGTTATGAAGGTTAGGGAAGACTGCCTTGGACGACTTTTGGGCCATAGAATTCTTTTCATTTCTGCGAGTTGGATTGACTAGGGGTTTTGATGTTTTCTTGAGCGAGCGGAGCGAGCGGAAACGCATAGCACGTATGCCCAAAAGCGACAGTTTACGACCAAGTCAGCTACCACAAGGTGAGTCTAAATTTCAATTACACTTCGTCATTAAGGACTATTGCGCATGCGCGTGTTTACAAATTCGCCGTTAACCCGTCTTTTATAACCTCCATAACAGTTAACTTTAGTGTTTCATAACTTCTTTCCTAGTGAAAAGCGACCTTTTTTTTTAACGGATTCGTGTTTAGTGCATCAAAATACGTTATAGTGCAAAGTTTCAAAAGAATCGGCGTGGAGACCACGCTCCTTGACATTTACCATAACTATTAATTTTTATTTCAAAAACTTAAAAATAAAAATTATTTAAATTATGAAAGTACTTAGTTATGCAGCTCCTGCGTGACTGACTTTTTATTATTAAATTTAAAAACAGATGTTATATTCAATAGAATGAAGAAAGTTGTGTTTATTTTCAAGAATATATTTCCTTAATATAGCATGGCGCTGCGGGTATAGAACCAACTGAAGATGGAGTTTAATAAGCCTGGTAAGCTGAGAACTGATGGAAGTCTTTTTTTATGCGTTCCTAGAATACGGCTAGAATATTAGTTCAAAATTGTATTAGTAGACTTTTATTTTGGTGTCCATTCAGTTTCTAGAGTTCCTTCATTTATGATCATATCTATAGACAAAAACCTTATTTTATATTTATTTTATAATTCCGTGGCAACTTTGAATTTACTGCGAAATTTTAAACTAGAAAAAATGCCTATTTATCTTTCTTTTTAATTGTATAAAACACAACAACAACAACTTTTCTTTTGTTATTAATAAAAATGTATTTTTGTTTCTGTTTGAACAGATGCTGAAATCAACTGTCGTCGGCTTTATGAATACGGCTATCATGAAAACAAAAACAAAAAAGAAAAATGTATTTCTAGACCTACTTGTTCAAAATTGTTCATAAGTACATTGTACCTAATAATACTTGTAAATATCTACTTGTTAAGAAGTGTATGTGTAAATTACACCTAAATAAAGTCTCATTATTATTACTCTGAATTTACCTTTATTCTTTTTTATCCACATAATAATGGATGGGGTCAATGTAACCCATCCATAAAGGATGCTAGCAGCCTATAGGGGTAGGATACAGGAAGCAAACATCAGGATGCTTGCAGCCTATATGGGTAGGCTGCTAGAAGCCAGTATCAGAGTGCCAGCAATCTAAAGTCTAGGGGTACGCACTTGAAAGTAGAGTGCTACCACTCAATTGTTGGATGCTAGCTTTGGGTGTGAAACTCTACTATAGGATGCAGAATTAGGATTTCAGCACTCTATTATAAAGTGCCGGCACTCTAACTAGTGGAATCCTATTTTAGACTAAAATGTCCTATTTCAAAATACCGGCACTGAGTCACAGTTTTCAGGCTGCCGGCAGGCTGTTTTTTTTTTCTCCGTGTGTGGGTAGAGTATTTGTCAAATAATTACAAAAAACTTCTCCCGTAAGTCTCTCTTGAAAGAAATGAGGGCCAATTATGTATTGTCCGAAAATCCTGCAACATACATTTACCGAGAACCTATGCTGGTGATCAACCTCCGTCAACCAGTGAGGATTTTCTTCCGCCCAGTAATGACTATTGTGTTTATTAATGCTTCCATCCCTGCAGAATGTGGATTCGTCAGTCCATAGAATATGTCTGTAAAAATTCCTATTTTCTGCTAAGGCTTGTTGCATCCAATGGCAGAAGCGTAATCTCTTATTGCAATCCTCAGGTAATAGTTTTTGTACGGGTTCATTTGGAATGGAAACATTTTATTTTGTTTTGCAATCCTTCCCACTGAGGACTTACTCATATCTGAGTCCCTAGCAATGTCCCTGCAGCTGACATGGGGATTAACTGCCATTGCTGTAAGGACATTTATTGTGTTCTCTTCGGTCATCGCAGGTCTTGGCATTTTCCTTGCACAAATTAATGAACCTGCTGTTCTTAATTTTTGCTGAAGTCTCGGGAAGAGCTTTCTTGAAGGGTGTGGTCTATTGGGAAATCGCTGAGCGTAAAGACGTGCTGCGGCGCTGGAATTCCTCCGACATTCCCCAAAAATTAGGAGCATGTCTACATAAAAATCGAAAGCCGGCATATTTAAGAAGAAGAAGGTACGTTCTATAACTGAATGGTCAACTGATACTAGCAACTAATTTTTAAGTCCAATTTCTTATCAATGCCACATTACACCAAATAATCTCAATTCCATTGTAACAGCAAACAGCCTCTTTCAACTAAGTAAATTAACAATGAGGATTAGGAGCAGAAGTAAATCCTCACATATGTTTTCATCCTTTTCTTTCTTATCATTATTACTCAAGAATTAATACAGAAAAATCATCCCAGTGAATAAGTGTTTAACTCGAATTTCCTTCATTAGCAGTGGTCTTCTTTGAAAATTAATGAAAAATCTGGTTTTCATAGTCTACCGAAGAAATATGGCAAAAAGAATAAGTAAAAAATCTGGTACATGCAACACACAACTTTCAATTACCACCTTAGTCGGAGTAGGTTAAATTATTTTTAGCAATTAATATCCATGTTTTTCAACCCATCTCATCAATCGACCCAACATATGTTTTCATTCATAATATCCCGTTAAATATTCAATCTACAACTTTGATCTTGGTATCATCTGAAAGGAAAATTAATAGGCTACAACGTTTGTATAGAGGTGTTAGTAGTATAATAATAGGGTTTCTGGCGCACTTCCAAAATTCCCTCATTTCCCCGAAAAATGCACTCGCCAGGTTTTTAACGATTTTTCCCCAAACATCAAAAATTTAAAAAATATATATATAAAAAATGGGTTATCCCCAAAAAGTAAAAATATTATACAATTAATTTAATCACTTTCATTTTTCTCGGATTGAAGGGTTTTAGACATCTTTGTTTTCTTGAAAGTTAATAATATGCATTGACTTACCACCACTTATATCTTTTAAACCATCGTAAACAAAAAATAGTTTTTGTGAATTTAATTGTTGAATATCTTTTTTATTTAATTTATCAGTAAATCTATCTGGTAGATAAACTCGAAATTTATCTTCTTTATGTTTTAAAGTAACAACTATTCGTTTTCCATATTTTGTTGAAATTTCTTTAAATTCTTTAATTGGATAAGATTGACCACATTTCAAATCTGATAGTTTCTTTATTGGAATATTTTGACATTGACCAACTAGCTGAATCTTTTTCAATGCTTCCATTTATTACGAATAAAATTTATCAAATAAAATTAATCAATTTTATAAAACATTTCAGTTCGACACAAAAACATTTCATGTTTCTATCTAAATCAATGTTATTCTAGATTAGATAGGCAATTTATAAGGAATAATGTAAATTTTTTATGTGTTTTTAAACAATCAGATCATTACATGGATTTATTATTTAAAGATTTTACTGGAACTGATTTTGTGACAAAACAAAAATTGAAGGAATTTTGTAATGATTGTTGGAATCATGATTTCGGATTTATATCTATAAACTTAAATAAAAAGAAGAGTAACGGTAAGTATATGTTTAAATTTGAGAAGATTTTAGGACATTAATCACTAGACCACTTTAACTTACTTTAACTCACTTTAACTCACTTTAACTTACTTTAATTGACTTTAACTGACTTTAACTCACTTTAACTTTTTTGAACTTTATAAATGGAGAGTAATATTTCATTTGAAAAAGCGAAAGAAATTAAAAAAATAGAAAACGATTTAATTTAAAAATGCACGACAGCAAAGAATAATCGAAGAAAATTCTGAAACTAAAGAATATGCTCCGATAACTGGGGCTATTGAAAAACTTAGTGAAACTATGGCTCATGTAGATGAAGGAATTCAACATGTATTGGAGCAAAATAAAACTTTAATTACAGATGTTGTTCCATTTACTAAAAGTATCGCAGAAATGGAAATCCTACCGTCTTCTGAGTCATCGTTTGATGAGGATATGTATACTCCAGCGGGGAAAAGCACGCCATTTCCAAAGAAAGTAAAATTTGTTCCAATGGAAAAAGTTACAGAAGATTCATCAGAGACAGAATTAAGTGAAGATTAAATGAATCAAAAAGTTCTAGAAAATCAGATTCTTCATCATCTAATATTAGTCAAATTATAGGTCCTATTGGAGCAACATATTTACCAAAACTAACTGATAGACATTATGGAATTACTTATGATGAAAAACAATCATTTTTTAAAATCGGAAAGAATAAAGTTGATATAGATGGAAATGATTTAATTATTGCTGGGAAAAAATATATTGGAACAAAAGGATTGTGGGTTTTATTAACACAAAATTATGAACACTTATTCAATAAAGAAGGTAAAGAATTATATTCGCCAGAAGAATTTAATACGTATAAAGAAATTCTAATTAATAGTAGGGCTTTATATGAAAAAAATAACTCATCAACAAAGAGACCAAAAGTTCCGCAATCAAAAAAATATAAATATTTATTAAAACCGGTATATGAAGAAATGAAATCTTCTGTTATAGGAAAAGGAATTATAAATTATAATCAACATTCAGTTTCCTATATAAATAATTTAAATGAACTAATTTCAAGATTGAATTTGATATTCGCATCTGAATTAGCAGGAGATAATAATTTCCATAATGAAAAGGTTGGAATAATTAGATTTTTGACAAATCTTTTAGAAAAAAATATCGATGATAAAAAAGGAACTGAATATCTCATAAGAATCGTTAATGCTCTTCCACATAAGATAATTAAAGATGAAACTATCGGATCTGGATTATTTAACAAAATTTTAAATAATATACCAATGCCTGAAATGCATCTTCCAGGTGGCTACAATTATTGTGGGCCTTTTACAAAATTAGATGAAAGATTGGCTAGAGGTGATCAACCGATTAATAAATTAGATGCATCTTGTCAAGATCATGATATACATTATAGAGATCATGAAGGAGTTCCAGAAAGACATATCGCAGATAAAATTTTAGAAAGCAAAGCATGGGAAAGAGTAATTTCAAAAGATGCAGGTTTAAAAGAAAGAGCAGATGCTTTATTTGTTACAAATGCAATGAAAATTAAAAGAAAATTAGGAATGGGTTTAGGTGAAAATAATGAATATGACATATTTCAGTAATATATCATTTTTTATCTTAATAAATACAGAAAAAATCATGACTTCTTATAAACCATATAAAATTTCACTTACAGATAATCAAAAATCTAAAATTGCTAATGCTATAAAAAAGAAAACGAGTGTAATAATTCAAACAACAAAAGGTACATATAAAATTTTACTAACTCAAAGACAAATTATTAATATTGAGAAAAACTCAAAAGATGGAAAGAATGTAAGAATCACTTTGACTTACAAACAGTTGAAAGAAAATCATAAAGATGGCGGAATACTCCCATTAATATTTGCGGGAATTGATGCTCTAAGCGCATTACTAGGTGGGAGGGGCAGCTGTGGCAAATTCTATCATTGATGCAAAACATAAAAAAGCTGAAGAAGCAGAAATAAAACGTCATAATATTGAAATGGAAAAAATAGCAAACAAAACTAAAAATATAACTATAGGATCCGGATTTAAAAGTTCTAAATTAAAAAAAAAAAAAAAAAATTCCATTAACTAATTTTGATATTGAAGAAAACCGCTAAGAAACTAAATATTAAATATTTTAGAGGAACTTTTATGAGAGATGAACTTCCAAAGGATCCTAGAAATATCGAATGTGGAATTGTAAATATAGATAATTCATTTGGTAATGGGGCACACTGGGTAGCATATTATAAAAATGGAAATAGAAAGTATTATTTTAATTCTTATGGAGTTCTTCAACCATCCAAAGAACTAGTTGAATATTTAGGAAAAGATAATTTAATATATAATGAAGATCGACTTCAGCATATGAATGATCCCCCAATTTTTGGGCATTTATGTTTATTAGTTCTTAAAATGTTTTCAGCGTCAGCAAAGCAGAACTTTAATAAAATTTTGAACATAATAAATAGACAGAAATGGAAACTAATTCAAGAGCTTTTTTAAAATTTGATGTTTTAGGAAATCAAATTATTTTCCCAGAATCTAATACTATTGATAAAACAGAAATAAAAAACGATATTGTAAATGAACTTTCAAATTTTTTCAGAACAGAAATCTCAACATTCCGAGCGAAAATAGAAGATGATGAAAATAAAATAAAGAATAAATTAAATAATAAACTAATGAAGAATGAATTAAAAGCAAAAGTTGCTGAAAGCATTAGTTCATCGTTTACAATTACTAAAAGTTATATTGGTTTTAATAAAAAAAGACTTGTTAGTGTTTCAGAAGGAAAAGATAATAATAATGTTGTGATTTTGAAGCAAGCAAAAAAGATGGTAGAAAATGCAATTAATGAAAATAAAAGAGATAAAAGAACAACCGATACAAAAGAATTTGAAGAGATCATTAAAGAGAGATTTGAAGAATATAAAGCATTATTAAGTGAACAAATATCGAAGGATTGGACTAATATATTAGGAAAACTGGAAGAATATAAAAGAGAAATTGATGAAAAAGTAGATACATTAAGAAAAGAATTAAACACTAAAATAGACGAACTGCGAAGAGAACTCAAATATATTGCTTTACCTTCTGAATAATAAACTAATATATTTTTATATATAATAAATGGTACTTGTATATTGTGTAAAGTGTAAGAGAAAAACAGAAACGAAGGATATGATTGAAGAAATTTCTAAAAATGGAAAACTTATGGGTAAAGGAATTTGTAAAGATTGTGGAAGTAAGAAGAATACTTTTATAGGACAAAAAATGAAAAAATAAATGTAAACGAAGGAATAATCGAAGAAATTCATAAACCGGTTGCTTGAGGTAATTTCGATTTCATAATCAAAGAATACAAACCTAATTCATTAATAAAAACAGTTTGCTCGTCAGTATTTTGGGAGTCGCGTTTTACGACTCCTGGAAAATCCTTATATCTCATTCTAAAATCATCATCTACATGCTTAATTATAGCATCTCTAAGATTTTTATATTCTAATAATCTAGCAACATCTTTAGCTTTAAACCATGGATCATTATTTTTATCTAGAATTATAAATATTTCTTTATTATTATAGTTAAGTTTGTTGTTCAGAATATTTAGCATGCGCTCCATTTATTTTTAAAATTTGTTATTAATATAAAAGTAACATGAAATCTTTATGGAAATGTTTTTAAAAAAAATATAAATGAAGAAGGTAAGATTTAATGATCTTGTAACTATTCGTGAAATACCTTATGAATGTAGAATTAATTTTGATCAATTTGATAAAGAGAGATTTAAAATGAGAATAATTAAATTTGAAAAGATATTTAAAAAAAAAACTTTTTAACTAATAAATGGAAGAATTTGAATCACCTTACGAAGACGTTTTAGAAAATTCAGATACAGAAGGAACCGTTATAGATGAAAATTTAGATCATAAACAAGTGGAAATGTGTAGTATATGTGCAAGGTATAGTGTATTAAATAATAATTGTTATAATTGTATACCACAAAAAATAAATCCTCATAACAATTATAAATATAGAGGGAGATATTTTCATAAGCATATATTACAGTTAATAGATGATTATGAAGACATAATTAAAATTGAAGATTTATTTGAAGTTTTTAATGAAAATTATAAAGGAAAAGCTTTACCATATAAATTTTTTATAGCAAAGATAGCAGATTTATTAGAAATTAAACATAATATTCCTATACGTAACTCAGAAAGAAGTAAAATATTGTGGAATGAATTTTTAGAGATGAAACCATTAGAGCTTATTGAAAAGGAAAAACAATTTAGAGAATATATTTTGAATCAATTTAGAAGCATGTAATATTTATATTTTTTTAGAAGTAAATGGAATATAAAAAATTATGTAGTAAATGAAAAAAAGAAGATAGAAAAAATAGAAGTTGGTGTGGAAGTTGTTATAAACAATATCAACATCAATATTATATTTCAACTAAACATAAAAAATATGAAAAAATTAAATGTGAATGTGGTAAAAAAGTTTGTAAAACTTATTTATCTAAACATAAACTTACTCCCATACATAATAAAAACATTAAAATGTGAGATATTTTCAATATTTTTTAAAAACTCATCTTTTAAAAAAGCATTGATAAATTATAAATTTATTTCTAATAAATGGAGACTCAACTGAGAAACCAAACTCTTAAACAACTTTGAGATTATTGCAAATCTCAAACTATTAATGGATATTCTAAGAAGAAAAAAGATGATCTTATAAATTATATTCTTGATGAAATAGAGAAAAAGAAATTTATAAAAGAATTCAACTTTGATCCTAGTTTGTTTTCTAAGACAAAACCTTCTAGAGACTTTAATTTACAGACTATGAAGCAATTGCGAGAATATTGTAAATCACATAATATTAAAGGATATTGGAAATTTAATAAGAAAGCTGATCTGATAAATTATATTACTAATGAGGCAGAAAGAAAGAAAATGAGAAAAATATTAATAAATCAATCCAAAAAAAGATCAATAAATGAATTCGATTTTCATACTAGTTTGTTTTCTAAACCTAAAGATTCTAGAGAAAAACAAATCAAATGTGATGAATGCAATAAATATTATAAAGTATCGTATACAAAGAATCATATCGAATCATCAGTTTACAAAAATGCATTATTTAAAGATAAAGAGATACAAGAAATTGAAACAGCTTATGATTTGCGATTAAAAACATATCTGATTAAGAATACAAAGGATTTCATACTTCCAATAGAATTTTTAGAAGATAAAAGAAATACAGTAATCAATAAAATATCAGAAGTTTCAAGAAAAATGGACTTGAAAGTTAATCTTAAATTCTTCCTTACCTTTCGAAGAGAAAAAGAATTTCAAGATTTTGCATTCAAAACACAAAATGAAATCATATTACAATCTTCAGATCTAAATACATTTTATGATAATGCTATTCGGAAATTGATTAAAGAAATAGATGAGTTTATGGATAAAGGATCAGGATGGGCACTTGCAGGTATTGATAATTTAGAACTAAGGATTAATAAATATAGTCCATTAAGAGATTCTTCATATATTGATTTACCAGAAAAAATAAAAGCAAAACAAGCAATTATTAATGTGAAAAATAATGATAATAAGTGTTTTATGTGGTCTATTTTATCAGCAATTTATCCAGTAGATACAAATCCTCAAAGAGTTGCAAAATATGAAATGTTTAAAAATGAATTAAATTTTGATGGAATAAACTTCCCAGTTTCCTTTACAGATATAAATAAATTTGAAAAACTAAACAATATATCTATAAATGTTTATGGATATGAAGAATCTGTTCATCCTCTAAGAATTACTAAAAACAAATTAGATAAACATGTAAATTTATTTTATATTAAGAATGAACAAAATGATCATTATTGTTGGATTAAAGATCTTTCTCGATTAGTCAAAGCACAAGTAATAAATATGAAAGTAAAAATTTATCCATGTGAAAGATGTTTAACATATTTTTATTTATCTGAAAAATTAGAGAAACATGAACTTGATTGTAAAAATAAAAAAACTGTAAAAATTTAAATGCCAAGGAAAGGTGAATATTTAAGTTTCAAAAACTATAACAGATCGTTAAGAGCTCCTTTCGTAATATATGCAGATTTTGAATGTTTAACTAAAAAAAAATTGATAATTGTCAGCCAGATTCATCAGGTTCTTATACCATGAAGTATCAAAAACATGAACCAAATAGTTTTTGTTATTATGTAAAATATGAAAATTATGATTACAAACAACCTGTAATATATAGAGGATCTGATTGTACTGATAAATTTATAGAAATGATTCATGAGGAAGTTAAAAATATTCAAAAGATTTATGAAGAAATTAAACCGTTGAAAATGACTTTTGAAGAAGAAAAACATTTTAAGGAAACTGATATCTGTCATATTTGTGAGAAACCTATAGGGGTAGAAGGGAAAAAAGTCCGTCACGCAGGAGCTGCATAACTAAGCACTTTCCTCAGAATTTGGGTAGTGTAGACTGCTTTCCAGAACAATTTGCTTAAAATATCCTACATAAATAAAATAAAAACATGAATAGTTCTCTTTTAATTTTGTAATGAGTAACTGATAAATTATTAATTTGCTTCCAGAGTTATGTTTACACATAGTACCTACTGCACTACGTAATAAATACAAAAAACCTCATATTATCGTATTTTGATCTAACGCAGGAACCGGATACAGTCTCTCTAGCGCTCCTTGCGGCGCCTTTGTGAACCTATGTCTGGCTGCATTTTCTATTGAAATATATTACAAAGTAAACCCCCTGATTCATCTCATTTTTACAACACTTCTTTCTCATGAGTTACCCACGACGTATACCGCGTTTCGTTACAATAAAGCAGAAATTACGACCAGTATGAGTATATTAGTAATTTGGGTCCGGAGTAAACCCCCCCTCCTAAAGAACCGATTTAGTTTATTTTTACAACACATATTTACCTGTAGATTACCACTACGAATAAAGAGTTTCGTCGAAATATACCAAAAATCACGGTTGGTAGTGGCGAATTGGTATTGTGGGTCTGGAGTAAACCCCCCCTCCTAATGAACCGATTTAGTTTATTTTTACAACACATATTTACCTGTAGATTACCACTACGAATAAAGAGTTTCGTCGAAATATACCAAAAATCACGGTTGGTAGTGGCGAATTGGTATTGTGGGTCTGGAGTAAACCCCCCCCCCTCCTAATGAACCGATTTAGTTTATTTTTACAACACATATTTACCTGTAGATTACCACTATGAATACCGAGTTTCGTCGAAATATAACAAAAATCATGGCTGGTAGTGGCGAATTGGTATTGTCGGTCCGGAGTAAACCCCCCCCCCCTCCTTATGAACTGATTTAGTTCATTTTTATATCTCACTTTTCTCTCTATATTACTACTACGAATACCAAGTTTCGTTGAAATATAACAAATATTACGGCTGAAATGGTCAAATTAGTGTTTTGGGCTCGGGGTAAACCCCCCCTTCCGGTGGACCGATTTTGGTGGTTAACGAACTCGTTCAATCGTTTGCTAATTGAATGCTACATACCAAGTTTCGTGGCGAAAAAACAAAAATTCTGGCCGCTATCGTGTTAATAGACATATATATATATATATATATATATATATATATATATATATATATATATATATATATGCATATATATATATATATATATATATATATATATATATATATAAATTTTAACGGGGGTCATTTTCGCTGTCTACTAGGTAGGATCGATAAAGATATGAAGAAATTTTTCAAAAATTCCGTCATGAGTCCAACCTCAATAGCTACTTTCCTTCGGAGGAAAGTGCTAAAAGTAAGAGATCATGATCATTTGACAGGAAAATATCGATGTCCGGCTCATGAAAATTGTAATTTGAATTATAAAAATCCTTTGTTTGTTCCAGTATTCATTCATAATTTATCCGGATATGACGCCCATCTATTTGTTAAAGCGATGGGAAAATTTAAAGAAAATATCGAGGTAATTCCAAATACTGAAGAAAAATATATTTCATTCACTCAGAAAGTTGATAAATTACAAATTAGATTTGTAGACACATTCAGATTTATGGCTACGAGTATGGATTCATTATCTACGAACTTCAGAAAAATTCCTGAAGAATTGAAAGATAAAAAGTCCGACTCGCAGGAACTGCGTCATCTTAGCGCGGTTACGTACATCTCGAAGAAATGGAATAGATTAGCATCACAAATCACATGAAACTGACAGCCACTGCCATCATGATTACCACAGCCACTCCAAACTTATTACCAATACCTTTCACCCTTTGTTAGCTTATTTTACTACAATACTAATTTTACTGATAAATGCAATTTAAAACTAGAAACAACCTATTAAAAAGTGAGATAAAGAAAGAGAAAAACTATTTCAAAACAACAAAACAAACACTTTTTAAGTTTTAAGCGCTTATATCTCTCATTGACGTTGTCCCATCAAATATTGCTTCAGAACATTTTTTGTAGAGAATTTAGTAAGCATTCGAATGGTCACTTTCCACTTACCACGATTTCCCAACCGTTATCGGGATATTTACGAAAAATGTATGGAGGTCCGAAAACATTTCACGTCTATTAATATAATATTTTTTTTCGCATACTTACTTAACTCCAAATATAACCAAAATTTAATCATCTTAGTTAGGATTAATTTCCAAGATGTAGAAAATATTTCAATTGAATACTGCGATTCTAAGTACTCGCAAAAAAAAAAATGACTTACAAAAACATTGGTTCCACTTTTCTCAGAAACGGTTACAGATATCGCCTTAAAAATGGTTTCATTCGTTTTCTTATGTTAACAAACCTATAAAACAAGTACCTGCAAGCATATAAACTCAAAAGTCCGACTCGCAGGAACTGCATCATCTTAGCGCGGTTCCTTTCTTATCCCTAGTCTAATTTGGAAAGATTAAAATATTTATTTATTGATAAGGCTTCGCAACTTTGGCGAATCGCCTTAAGATTAAAATAGAAGCAGTTATTATTTTGGTTCCACCAGTCTTGAAAGGTCTTGATTTACGATCTTACCTGGAAGGGTCGGTCAACACTTGAAAGGGTCCCGCTAGTTACAAGGTCTTGGAATCTAGGAAATCTATATTTCTAACAATAAATTGTTTTGTTATTTTACTTACCTAGTTTTATTGTAAAATACATTATCCAACTATAAGCAATTAAGAAATAACAAGGAATAAAAACAGACAAAAAAACCGTTCGAATAAACGAAATCAATTACTTTAATGGTTTAAGCACTTATTTCTCCGATTGACATCGCCTAATTAAAACTACATTATCCAACTATAACAAGGAACAAAAAATAACAAGGAATAAAAACAGACAAAAAGAACAGTTCGAATAAGCGAAATCAATTACTTTAAAGTTTTAAGCTCTTATTTCTCCGATTGACATCGCCTAATCAAAACTTTTATTAAACCTTTTTTTTAGAGCATTTAATAAGCTTTCTAATGGTATTCTTCCGTTTACCAAGATTCTCAACCTTTTTCGAGATATTAATGAAAGTAAACAAAGTTACTAAAACTTTTTATGTCTGTTAATAAAATATTTTATTCTAACCCTTCCTTAACTCCAAACGTAACCAAAATTTCAACATATTAGTTTTGATGAAAGTAGAACATGCAGAAAATGTTTCAACTGAATCCCATGATTCTAAGTACCCAAACCAAAAACGGTATTCAAAAAATATTTTTCCAATTTTCTCGAAAACGGTTAAAGCTATCGCCTTGAAAATGGTTTCATTCGTTTTCCTAGCCCAGGAATCATATAAAACGAGTACTTAGAAGCTTATGAACTCAAAAACGTAAGCGTTACGATTTTTTTGCGCGAATTTCGCCCCGAACGCCATCTTCCAGTAGGCGGATTTTGCTGGTTAACGAACTTGACCTTTCAAATTGGACGAAGGATTTTTGTACCAAATTTCATTAAAATCGGACCATTCGTCTTCTATCTAGAGAGCGAACAGACAAATATATATATATATATATATATATATATAAATATATACATATATATATATATATATATATATATATATATATATATACAAATTTGAACCACCGTTATTTTCGGTCTCTAGGGGTTCTGAAACGCGAAATTTTCTAGTCGGCACTTCCGGATTGTTTCATTGTATCAACCCTATAAGCGGGGTTCCTCCCTATGGGGGAGGGAGGAACCGCGCTAAAAAAACGTAAGCGTTACGATTTTTTCTGCGCGAATTTCGCCCCAACCGCCATCTTCCAGTGGGCGGATTTTGCTGGTTAACGAACTTGACCTTTCAAATTGGACGACGGATTTTTGTACCAAATTTCATCAAAATCGGACCATCAGGGAAGCCAGAAATGAGCGAACAGACAAATATATATATATATTTATATATATATATATATATATATATACAAATTTGAACCACCGTTATTTTCGGTCTCTAGGGGTTCTGAAACGCGAAATTTTCTTGTCGGCACGTCCGGATTGTTTCATTGTATCAACCTTATAAGCGGGGTTCCTCCCTATGGGGGAGGGAGGAACCGCGCTAAAAACGCAAGCGTTACGATTTTTTTGCCCGAATTTCGCCCCAAACACTATCTTCTAGTGGGCGGATTCTGCTGCTTAACGAACTTGACCTTTTAAATAAGAAGACAGATTTTTGTGCCAAATTTTATCAAAATCGGACCATTTTTGGGCCGTCAGGAGCGCGAACAGACAAGCATATATATAAATATATACATATATATATATATATATATATATATATATATATATATATATATATATATATATATATACATACATACAAATTTTAGCCACCTATATTTTCGTGATCTATAGGGCCTGAAACATGAAAGTTTCTAGTCGGCACTTCGGGATTGCGTCATGAGGTCAACCTCATAAGCGGGTTCTCCCTATGGAGATAGGGAGTAACCGCGCTAAAAGTTAGAAGAATATAAATTCTTGAAATCTATGTTTAGAGAAACCTTTAAATATTATAAAGATGAAAAATTAGATTTAATTACGAGAAAAGGTGTGTATCCTTATGATTACATGGATTCGGAAGAAAAATTTGAAGAGACGAAATTGCCTTCAATCGAAAAATTTTATAGTAAATTGAATGATTGTAATATTTCCGAAAACGATTATAAACATGCGAAAAAAGTATGGAAAACATTTGAAATTAAAAATTTAGGAGAGCATTCAGATTTTTATGTTAAATCAGATGTTTTAATATTAACCGATATTTTTGAAAATTTCAGAGATGTTTGTCTAAAAAGGTATAAACTGGATCCAGCTTGGTATTTCACCAAGCTGGATTATCGTTGGGATTCGACTGAAATCGAGTTGGAATTATTAAATGATTATATGATTTTGATGTTAGAAAAAGGTACCGTGGGGGAATTTCACAATGTTGTAATAGATATGCAAAAGCAAATAATAAATATATGAAAAAATATGATAAAAAAGGAAGAACAATATTTGATGAACATTTATCGGCAATTCATATGAACATAACAAAAGTTAAATTTAATAATCCAATCTACGTTGGAATGAATATATTAGATTTATCAAAACATTTAATGTATGATTTCCATTATAATATTATGAAACCGAAATATGAAAATAATCTTAAATTATTGAGAGGAGATCGTTGACCGTAGATGATGCAAGGTAGGGATTGTCGGGGTTCGGTCACTGCTTATGACCGAATATAGCAGTGACCGAACCCCGTCAATCCCTACCTTGAATCTTAAATTAATGTACATGGACACAGACAGTCCATATTAAATCATATTAAAACAGATCTTACATAGATTTTATATCATATTAAAATAGAGCATTTTTATGAAGATATGAAAAATATGATTGATCTGTTCGATACTTCAGATTATCCTGTCGATAATAGATTTAATATACCAAGAATAAATAAGAAAGTTTTAGGAAAAATGAAAGATGAAAATAATGGAATAATTATGGAAGAATTTATTGGATTAAGATCTAAAATGTATGCTCATAAAAATGAGATATCAATTTGTAAGAAATCAAAAGGTACAAAGAAATCTGTTGTGAAAAATAAAATTTCATTCAAGGATTATAAAGATTGTTTATTCAATAAAAAAAGTACATTATAGAACAACGAATCAAATCAGGAGTTATAAGCATGAAATATATTCAATTTAAGTTAATAAAAAAGCTTTATCACCTGATGATGATAAACGTTTTATTTTAGAGGATGGAATTAATACTAGAGCACTAGGACATTATAAAAATGTTTAAATTGATTCTAATAAAGGTTTTATAAAATTGATTAATTTTATTTGATAAATTTTATTCGTAATAAATGGAAGCATTGAAAAAGATTCAGCTAGTTGGTCAATGTCAAAATATTCCAATAAAGAAACTATCAGATTTGAAATGTGGTCAATCTTATCCAATTAAAGAATTTAAAGAAATTTCAACAAAATATGGAAAACGAATAGTTGTTACTTTAAAACATAAAGATAAATTTCAAGTTTATCTACCAGATAGATTTACTGATAAATTAAATAAAAAAGATATTCAACAATTAAATTCACAAAAACTATTTTTTGTTTACGATGGTTTAAAAGATATAAGTGGTGGTAAGTAAATGCATATTATTAACGTTCAAGAAAACAAAGATGTCTAAAACCGTTCAATCCGAGAAAAATGAAAGTGATTAAATTAATTGTATAATATTTTTACTTTTTGGGGATAACCCATTTTTAGCGCGGTTCCTCCCTCCCCCATAGGGAGGAACCCCGCTTATAAGGTTGATACAATGAAACAATCCGGAAGTGCCGACAAGAAAATTTCGCGTTTCAGAACCCCTAGAGACCGAAAATAACGGTGGTTCAAATTTGTATATATATGCCGTTTTTGGTTTGGGTACTTAGAATCTAGGGATTCAGTTGAAACATTTACTGCATGTTCTACTTTCATTAAAACTAATATGTTGAACTTTTGGTTGCGTTTGGAGTTAAGGAAGGGTTAGAATAAAATATTTTATTAACAGGCATAAAAAAGTTTTGGTAACTTCGTATACTTTCCTTAATATCTCGAAAAAGGTTGAGAATCTTGGGAAACGGAAGAATACCATTAGAAAGCTTACTAAATTCTCTACAAAAAAGGTTCTAATGAAAGTTTTGATTAGGCGATGTCAATCGGAGAAATAAGTGCTTAAAACTTTAAAGTGATTGATTTCGCTTATTCGAACTGTTCTTTTTGTCTTTGATTTTGATACCTAAAATTATGGGATTCAGTTGAAACATTTTCTGCATGTTTGAATTTCATCAACACTAATATGTTAAAATTTTGGTTACGTTTGGAGCTAAGGAAGGATTAGAATAAAATATTTTATTAACAGACATGAAATGTTTTGGGAACTTCGTATACATTCCCTAATATCTCGAAGACGGTTAGGATTATTGGTAAACGGAGGGTTACCATGCGAAAGCTTACTAAATGTTCTACAAAAAAGATTCTGAAACAATTTTTGATTAGGCTATGTCAATCGGAGAAATAAGTGCTTAAACTTTGAAGTAATTGATTCCGTTTATTCGAACAGTTCTTTTTGTTTGTTTTTATTCCTTGTTATTTTTTAATTGCTTAAAGTTGGATAATGTATTTGACAATAAAACAGATTAATTAAAATAAGAAAAACAATTCATTGTTAAAAATATATCAGGCTGTACCGTATGAAATGTCAGTTTTGGATTTGTCGATTTCCTTCAAATGTCTTGAAACTGTCGAGGCTCCTACTCCGAGTTCTTTGGCATATTCCCTAGTGTTTTTAATTGCTTATAGTAGTCAAATGTATTTGTCAATGAAACAGGATACGTATAATTAGAATCAATATTTTGTTTGTTAGAATTCGAAGATGCCGTATGAATATCTAGATGTGACAGTACTGGTGTTGATTTCGTTCTTTAGAATTATTCTTGGTATTCCCTATTTTCATCTGTTACCTATAGTTTTTTATTGTTAGTAGATTTTTCTTATTGATTATAGAATATTAATCTATTTGGCTATAAAACAGGATACGTAAAATTAGTGTTCTGAGCGAAATACGTTTAAGATTTTCTACCACCACGAACGGCTTTTTTCCTCTATTTTTATCCACTAGATAGGCTTTATTTTGCATATTATTCTATACAAGTTTTATTCAGCAGGGGATTCTGATGAAATGTCGTGTTTTTGCTGTGGATTTTAAATACGATGTATCTAAGATTGGATAACATTAGCGAGTCTACATATGGTAGTTAAGAACCGACGACGGAGGATTACTTCTTGCTATGATTTAGTCTACATATGTATATTAAGTCCTAAATCCAATCCTCCTAAAGTTCAATGCCCGTAGAAACCAGGGGGCCGCAGGAAATTTACCTGCTAAGAGTTAATCCTCAAGAGCTGTAAATATACCCCAGGTATCTGCCGACACAAATACAAAGCCTAGGCGGAGAGCACCCCAAAAACTCAGATCCAAACATAAGGTTATATACTAAATATTGATAAAGACTACTTAGTTGTAAACCGATTCATCAATTAGCAATCAATATTTTTCACCAAAGGTTATATACTAAATATTGATAAAAAGTATTTAATTAGAAAAAAAAAACAATATTCCACAAGACTTGTTTTTGGTCCATTTGTGTCTACTCCATAGACTTAATTAGGTATATTATTCTATTGTAGTTGTGCAACTAAACTTTGTTTTATTTTGTTAAATAAAGTTTTTTTTCTTGATTTGTTATTCGTCAAGACTTTTATTTGTCCTTGTGTATTTACTAGATAGGTTTTATTCAACATATTATTCTATATAGGCTATATTAGGCAGGGTATTCTACTCAATCTTGTGTACTTCTTCTTGATCCTTCTGTACATGGGCGTATATAAAAACAATTTCGGGGGGGGGGCTGAGACCATTTCCAGGGTATGGAATACTAAATATTTAAAGCTTGGAATAGTTTTAGGCAACTAAAACGCTATTACACGTAAAATAAAATATGTTTTATGAACTATGTGATCTTATTTAATTTATTTTTAAGGGTTTTACGAGAAGTTTGTATCATCAATTCAAAATTTCGGGAGGGGCTGCAGCCCCCTCAGCCCCCCCCCTCATATACGCCCATGCTTCTGTATCCTCTAGAAAGGCTTTATTAGGAATATTTTGTATTGATTTATAGAGCTTTGCTTTAGAATGAAAGCCAGATTCTGTAATTTCCGCTTCTGTGTAAAAGTTAGCTACTGTCGGTGTCCCTGACGCCTTAATATCACTTTTATTCGAGATGTTCGAGAGGATTTTGACAATTTTCACGAGATATATAAAAAAAATAAGTTTATTTTTTTTCTAAGCTTATCAAATAGCACTAGGGACATGAACGGAACCGCGCTAAGATGCTGCAGTTCCTGCGAGTGGGACTTTTTTTATATATTTTTTTAAATTTTGGATGTTTGGGGAAAAATCGTTAAAAACCTGGCGAGTGCATTTTTTGGGGAAATGAGGGAATTTTGGAAGTGCGCCAGAAACCCTATTATTATACTACTGGTGTTTTTACGTACAAGACTTGGTTTCAGCGATAAATAGGAATTTGTCTACAAAAGGGCGATATTTTTCAGTTTTTTGCGTTTTACGCGCAAACGGTGCGTCGGATCAAAAGATGTCTCGGAATAAATTAGTCATGAAATTAAATTTTCTATCAGAATTCGTCATAAAATATACCTGTTGCCATTGGAAACTCAAGAGTTAGATGCGCTGGAGAAAAACTGGAGAATGTGTAGCGGATGGGTGTCGCTACTAAAGGTAGGCTAGGAAGGGTAGGAAGGATGTGTCGGGAGAAGGTAGCCAGGTAAGTACTGTGTCCCGGTTAAGGGCGCTTCCTTGAACCTGGGGGATACCGACTAGGTACTAGGCGTTAGCTGTTCCACTGAGTCGGGGAGAAGGTGTTCGGTACTGAGCCGTAGCCGTTCCTCAAAGTAGGACTGAGAGGGGGTAAGGAAGTAAATGAATAAACCAGGTATTGACTAGAGTTGGGGGAAGTAGGAGTCGGGAGTGTAATGACTGGAGGCTGGCTTGACCACTGGGTACATCGAGACGGCGGCTTCGTACTTTGTCCAGAGAGAGATCGAGAGAGTGGTCGAGCAGGTAGCTAGGTCCTTGGTCCTGAGTGCATGGCTGGAGGCTCGTCCTGAGAGAGCTTGAGTGTCCTGAGAGAGCTGGAGTGTCCTGGAGAGAGCGCCGGATGGAATGCCTTCTGGCCTTTGTTTTTTTTTTTTTTTTTTTTTTTTTTTTCCACCCTCCAAATTTATTTCTATGTACATAAAGAACCCCAGGCCCAACGGATTGGGACCTGTGGCTGGACTTAAAAACTACACCTTATGCTACGCTTACGTACTAGAAGGGACTGTAACAATTTACAAATGGGAGACTTAAGCCTACTTAGTCTAAGGAACTAAATCTAGGGGGGTTCGGGGTTGTCTAGGGAGGGACTAGTCAAGGATGTATCTTAACCTAGCTTAATACTAACTTACAACTAACTTAATCAAATATGTACATTTATTTACAATATATACAATATACAGCTGCTATTACGCAGCCTCCTCTCCAAGATCCAAGCCTCCGTATGAACTCTTGTACTGAGGGCAGCATCAGTTCGTCGTGGAGGATGACCGGCTTCATTCTCCGGAGGCTTGTGTGCTGCAAGGCCCGTAGCAGGACCCCGTTCTGGAAACGCTGCATCCGCTTCAGCACACTGGGATGCATGTACCTCAGGGCGGGTGCCCCGTGCAGAAGGGTAGGCCTGATGATCGCCTTATATATCTGCAGCTTTAGCCGAAGCGACAGCTGGGCAGATCGTAGAAGGTGATTCAGGCGAAACGTCTTCTGCCGGGCTTCCTTCAAGCGGCTGTTGACATGCGGCGTCACGGACAGGTGCCGGTGTATGTGCACTCCCAGGTAAGGTCTTCTGGCTTCCGCCAAGTCCAGTATGCGTCTGGTACTTCCCTGCCATCTCTGTGGTAGAAGAGGGGGTGTCACGTCTCTGAAGAGGGGGTTGACGCAGTGACGGAGGCCATCATAGAATTTGATATGACGCCTCCGTATAAACTCGTGAACTGTGGGCAGCTGCAGTTCGTCATGTAGCAAAGATGGTTTTGCCCGTTGGAGTCTCGTATGCATCACGGCGCGAAGGAGAACCCCATTTTGGAACTTCTGTAGCCTCTTCAGTGTGGAGGGGTACATGTAGCGTAGGGCTGGTGCTCCGTGAAGAAGGGTTGGCCTGATGATCGCCTTATAGACCTGCAACTTCAGGCGGAGCGAGAGCTGGGCTGATCGCAGCAGGTGGTTAAGGCGATATGTCTTCTGCCGGGCTTCCCTTAAGCGACTGGTGACATGGGGGGTGACGGACAGATGCCGGTGGATGTGCACTCCCAGGTAGTTTATCTTGGTGGAGATCTTAATTTGCTGACCCCGGACTAGGAATTGCGAGGGTAGTGCTCCTCGGGGCCTGCCACATTTGTTCCCTTGGAAGGAGCATACAACGGCATCTGTCTTCGATGGGTTGACATCTATACCTGCGTCTCCAAGAGCATTGACGATTGATTCACAGGCTTTCTGTGCCCGTTCGACTGCTGCGCGTGCGTTGAAGCTGGTGGTATAGACGCCAATGTCATCGGCGTAAGCGGCTAGTTCGACTCTGGGAAACTTCATCCTCACGATATGGGCGGTGTAGATCGTGAACAACACTGGACCCAGCACCGACCCCTGGGGCACACCGCACGTTGAAGGTCGACTCCTGGATATATCGCCACCGATCCTAACAGAGAACGTCCTTCCGGACAGGTAGCTCTCAAGGATCCTGAAGAGCTGTGCCGGGAAGCCGTAACACTGCAGCTGGTGTAGGAGAAGTTGGTGGGATACACAGTCGAACGCCTGCGTGCAGTCCAGGGATATGAAGGCCGTGGCTCTGTTCTTGTTGAGCTCGGCTGACACGGTGTTCTGGAGCTTGGCGACGTGGTGGTCACAGGAGAGCCCGGGCCGAAAGCCGGTCTGTTCCGGGGGGATGATGTTTGCCTCCGTGCAGTGGTTCAGCACATGAGCAAGAATCAGCTTTTCGAAGATCTTGCTCATGTGGCTCAGCAAGCTGATCGGCCGGTAGTGCTCGGGCTTGTCTCCTGGCTTCTTGGGTTTGCGGAGAGGGACCACCACGGCGTGCTTCCAGGTCTCCGGGAAGTATCCAGTCCGGTATGATGCGTTGAATATGTTCAGTAGGAAGGCCTTTGCCTTCCTAGGGAGTATCTTCAGCATCACGTAAGGTATGCCGTCCAGGCCGGATGACTTGTTTCCCTTTCGTTCGTCGTAGTGCAGATTCCATCTGTCTCATTGTGAAGTGTAGAGGGGGCGTTGGGAGTTCACGTGAGACCCGTTCGTGTCTTAGGATCTTCTCATTCCTCCGACGATCATTTTCCTCATAGTATTCCGCCAGTGCTTCGGCTTGCTCTGAGGGGGTGAGCAAATTATCGCCGTTCGAGAGGAGAACGTCTTGCCGTTTGGATACTGTGCACCTCAGGAGTCGCCAGAATTGTCTTGTATCCTCGTGAGTCCGACGTAACTGTTCATGCCAAAGGGATGTCTTCCATTGGGCTGAGAGCTGCGCAATTTGCCGGGTCATGGCATTAATGGGGGCCCTTAGTGTGCCATCCTTCGTCCGCGCCCAGATGTTCTTTAAGTTATTCCGCAGGCCAATCAACCTGGTGATGTGTGCTGGCGGCTTACGCTGGTGGATAGGCTTTGGAACAAACTTTGGGATTCTTCTTTCAGCAGGACTGAATGACTTCGGTGAGGACGGTGACAGCATCTTCGACTTCATTGGACGTTCTGATGGTCCTGATTGGAGGTAAATCGGAGAGAATTTCTTCTCGGTACCCATTCCAGACGGCTTTCTGGAGGAGATACTTGGTGGGCAACTGCAAGGGGAGGTCTCCTTCGAACTCGTATAAGACCGGGCGATGATCTGAGGGACCGTAATCCAAAGTACTGCATCTCGTGACTGCGTGTAGATCCTGGGTGAGGAGGAGATCAAGGGTCGACGTCCATTCAGGGTTTCCAGCGTGCCTAAATGTGTGTCTACCGGGATGGACCACTCCCAGGTTCGTCTTCACTATGAATTTCCCCAGTTGATTGGCTGAAGAGCACAACCAGACTTGATGCCTGGCGTTGAGGTCTCCAACAATGACGTGGTGGGGCTCCTTCGTTGCAGCTGAGATTAGTGCCTTGATCTCCGCAAGGGGTGCACGGGGCCTTCAGTAGACACACGTGAATGTGTATCTCCTTTTTAGCCGGACCGTGACAGACACTGCCTGGGTTCCGGTGTTCGTGGTGGGTTGTTCTTCTGGGATTCTTGAAGGTAAGTCTCTTCTCACGAGCAAAAGTACTCCACCGGAGGTTCCAGGTTGGCCGTCGCACCTATTCGTGTTGTATCCTCTTAGGAATAGCCGATCACTTGGTCGCAGCTGGGTATCCGTGACTGCTACTACCGCAGGGGAGTGGGTATTAAGGAAATGTTCCATTTCAGCCATCTTGGGTCGAAGGCTGCGGATGTAGTAGTTGACTATGTGGTGGCCAATCATTTTTTGGCCATCGCAAAGTCAACCAGCCTGTCGACCCTTTCAGTGAGCTTATTAACTGTTTGAATAAGTCCCATTATGAGTGTGAACATATGGCCCATGTTGAATTCCTGTGGTAATGCCGTGGGTTGCTCCAGGGTGTGTCTGTTATGTGATACCTGGGTTGGAGTAGTTTCTGGGGCTGTGAAACTTCGGGCAGGAGCCCCACCAGCCATCTGCGAGTATGCGAGGTCACTGGTTACTTTGTGAGCCGGGGGTCCTCTAGGAGGTTCGGCAGCCTGGGTTCGCGTGCCTACGATCTTCTCCTCTCTCTTCTGCCTTATCTGCTGGACACGCTCCAGTCGTTTTGGGCACTGGCGGTATGATGAGGGATGCTCTCCGTGGCACTGCTGGCATACGGGTTTAGAGGTTTCCTGGCACTCGTGTGTCCAGTGGGCAGCTCCACACCATCCGCATCTGCTCGCTCGTCCGCAGTATTGTGCCGTGTGTCCGTAGTCGAAGCAACGAAAGCACTGGACGGGGCCACCTCCTGTCCTAAATGTTGTAGCCTTGAACCCAATGTTGCTCGGGGACTACAGGTTGGTCATAGACCCGGCCGAACCCCTTAACAATTCCCTTGTAACCCCCGTGGGTTACGGCTTGTTTAGGGATCCGGGATGACAGAACTGGTATTCTCTTCTGGGCTTGCTTCAGTCTTCAGCAGGATTCCTAGATGTTTTCCTTGGTTCTGATGGCTGGTCCTTCCTCTTCGGCTGCTGGCAGGAGAACCAACAAGCACCGGTGGTTCAGTGGTCTTCTGGCTAGCAGGAACGCCCCTATTCATAGGCCGAGGTCGGGGTGCCTCGGTCAAAGTCGGGAGTGCTCGGCCAAGAACTCGTTCCTATTGGCTGGCCCGGATGCTTCTCATTGGTCCACCAGTGGTCGCTTGTCCAATCATTACAGCTCCACATAGTCCCCCCCCCCAATGGGCGGAGCCCTTTATTAGGAATAAATTTGACTTAAAAAAAATTTAGATATACACATATTAAAACTATAACGGTCCTTATGAGCGCCACAAATGTGTCAACTTTTATTTTAGTACGATATTTTAACCTATATTGAAATAACATAAATTGTGGAACTAAATGTAAGAAAAAATGAGTGAATATAATACATTGTACTTATACTAATTAACCTAAAGACTATACAATTCAACGAACCTTATAAGCGCCACAAAAGAACGAAAAAATTAACAAACATATTATTTAAATATGAACTAAAATAAACTATTACATACATACATACAAGAAATAAAT
Organism: Gonocerus acuteangulatus; assembly: GCA_946811695.1. Lineage (NCBI taxonomy): Eukaryota > Metazoa > Arthropoda > Insecta > Hemiptera > Coreidae > Gonocerus > Gonocerus acuteangulatus. The sequence continues at coordinate 36,638,300 of OX328123.1, forward strand.
GTGACACACGTATATTACCGAATTTATGTTACTGAGTATGGGTTTAAACGGACCTTCCAAGGGCCACAAGAGAGCACAGGTTGTACTCTCTTTAAAGTCCGTTTTCCATCTGGCGGCCGATCCACCGGGTTTGGTGGCACAGCTTTCCGTAGCCTCGGCACTTTTATAGCTACACGGTCCCGGTACTTGACATTGCTCCTCTTCGGGGATTTTTAAAATGGAGATCTGAGGTGTCTGTTGAATGTAAATATTATTTATATTTCTGTGTGTATCGATACTGTTGGGGTTTATTAATTGTCTGTATATTGGTCAGAAGGTCCCAACAAAGAATAAATAAATAATGGGCGTGTTCATAAAATAATAAATATATTCCTCTTGAATAAATAAAATAATAAAATTTAACTTCAATAAATAAATAAAATGACACTGTCAATTAATAATTTAAATAAATAATTGTTCATAAATAAAAAGTGTTCATAAATTAGAATCATAGTTATCGGAGCTCAATAGTACGGTATGACGTCACTGGAGATGATGTGCGGATCTCCATGCGGAGAGTTGGTAGCCGGGAGCTTGGATCTCGCTGGTACTGCTTGAACTGAGAAGGTAACCTAGGGTTATCGCAAGCTGCCTTAAATCTAGTAAAAAGTTCAGTACTTGCGGATAAATCCTAGTGCACCGAGATGTTGGGCTGGTTTTGGTGGATCTCTCGGAGCAGCCAGCAGGATACAAATTGCTAGGAGAACGACACTTGGCTTAATCTGCTGAGATGCCGAATCCTCCGGTTATCTGCTCACTATCTGGATACTAACTCACAAAACTCTAACGGTAAAAATTATTCCCGCGGGAAAGCTCCATTAAAACTTTAGTGCAGCGGGCTTTTCTCCCGCGGAAAAATATAATTTAAAACAAGCTCCGCTACAATACTATATTGCTAGGTGTGGTCAGGCGCTCCCCACCCCTTTTTTTTCTTACCTGTAAGCTCCCTACCAGTGCAGTGTCCTGAACCATACGTGATCTGTATTAAATACTTACCTTTTTTGACAGGTTATGGGCCCAGCGGTACTCGGTTGTGTGTTCAATCTTTATGAACTTTCGTTATTTTAGTTTCTCCTCAATAAGTTCAACCTTCATCTTAGTTTTCGAACAGTTGCACGTGGTTCGTTCGTTCGTTCGTTGGAACATGGATTTGCATCACCAAATCCTGTTAAGTGGATCAGAAAACTGGGAAGTTTGGAAGTTCAGATTAGTCATTCTCTTAAAGAACAAAAATTCCTATGATGTGTGCACTGATGACATTATGCCACCGGCCGACTCTGATGAAAAAACTAAGAAGGACTGGAATACTAAAGATCGCCAAGCCCAGGAAATCATTACTTCTAAGATGGAAGAAAAGCCACTTTGCCATCTACTGTCTTGTAAATCTGCGAATTAAATGTGGAAAAAGCTACTGACAGTCTATGACCGGACTTCAGAGGTTAGTTTGCATGTATTACAACAAAAGTTTTTTGCATACAAGTATAAAAATGAGGGAATGTCTAGTCACCTATCAAACCTAGAGGATTTAGCCACTAAAATGAAGAATCTGGGGGAGGAAATTTCAGAGAAAATGCTCATAACCAAAATTATTATGTCTCTGCCAGAGGAGTATAAATACTTTCAGTCAGCTTGGGAGTCAAGCTCTACGCAGACGCTCAGCGAATTGACATCCCGCCTTCTAATTGAAGAAGAACGTCTAGTTTCGAAAAAAGGTGAAGCTTCTGTGTGTGCGTTTGTTACCAAAGTGAAGTGTAAAATGTGTGGTAAGGTAGGCCATTATGCTTCCAATTGTATTTCGAAAAACAAGGTTAGTAAACCATTATGTTTCTATTGTAAGAAACCAGGTCACTATATTAAAAATTGTAAAGTTCTTGCTGAAAAAGAAGGTAGAAATAAAAAGTTAGATTATAAAGGCTATAAACATGCTTTTATGACAAATACGTTACCAATGATTAATGATTCAAAGGATCTATGGGTTGTTGACAGTGGTGCTACTGAGCACATGTCATTTAATTTAAATAATTTTGACTTTATAAATGATGTATCTAAAAATGTTAAAATTAGTGATGGAACCTTGTTAAAAGCTACAGGTATTGGAGATGTTTCTGTCAAATCATTCAATGGTAAACAATGGGTGTCATCTATTTTGAAGGATGTTCTTTATGTACCTCAATTAAAAATTAATCTGTTCTCTGTAACTTCAGCTATTGATAAGGGTCATGTATTTTTGATGGAAGGTAATATGTGTAAGATTGTAGATAAAGATAATGTATGTTGGATTTTAGGCAAACGTTATGGTAATTTATATAAATTTTGTTTGACTAGGGATAATAGTAGTGCTGATTTTGTTAGTTCCTGCAAGTCAAAAACTTTGCTTGAGTGGCATTGTATATTAGGTCATCAAAATTTTTACCATGTTGAGAAAATTCTTAAAAATTCTGATATAAATTATATTACGGATAAAAATTCTTTATTTTGTGATGCCTGCTGTCTCGGTAAACAACATACCCTTCCTTATCATATCAGCAAATCTCAGATTAAGGATGTGTGTGAAGTAATTAGTGCAGATTTGTGTGGTCCCATGGAAATAAATAGTTTAGGGGGATCTAGGTATTTTTTGCTACTAAAGGATCACTATAGTAAATTTAGAAAAATATATTTCCTTAAAAATAAAGATAACATTTCCTCAAAATTGAAAGAATTCTTTACTCTTGCAAAACGTGATACAGGAAAAGAGGTAAAATTTTTCCGATCCGATCGTGATACTGAATTTATGAATAAGGATGTTCAGAATGTGTTGAGGGATTTTGGAATTAGACATCAAAAATCAACTCCTTATTGTCCACCTCAAAATGGCTGTATAGAACGTGAAATGCGTACTGTTGTTGAATGTGCTCGGACTATGTTATATGCGAAAAAGTTAGATAAAAGTCTTTGGGCTGAGGCCACAAACACAGCAGTGTATATACTTAATTGCTCGGGAACTAGTTCTGTAGAAGGTAAAACTCCCTGGGAGCTATGGTTTGGAAATAAATTTAAATATTTTAAAGGACTTGAAATATTTGGCAGTCAGGTTTATGCTCATATCCCAAATCAAAAACATCAGAAATGGGATCCAAAAGGAAAACTAGGCTTTTTCGTTGGATATGAAGAGGATTCGAAAGCCTATAGAGTCTATTTTCCCAAACAGAACAAAATTGAAGTAGTGAGAAATGTGGTCTTTAGACCAGCGATGGATCCAGACCACACTAAGTTTTCCTATAAAAACCTATTTCCGAATTATTGTCTTAATGAAGAACTTGAAGAGGACAAGGATGAGTTAGTAACAGAAAAGGAGGAGAATACACCACCCGAAGAAGAAACAAATGAAGAAAGATATTTTTTAAGGAAAAGAATAGACTTAAAGAAACCTTCTCGACTTGATGATTATGAAATTACAGCCAATTTCTGTGATGTTGAAGACATAATTTTTGAAGATGCTTTTGCTGAGACTAACTGGAGGAAAGCTATGGAAGAAGAAATGGACGCTCTAATGGATAACAAGACTTGGTCCTTGGTTGAGCTACCAGAATAATAATTAATAATTAATAAGAAACCTCTTACTTGCAAATGGGTATACAGGAAGAAAACCACTGATAAAGGTGAGAAAGAAAAGGCTCGATTAGTTGTCAGGGGCTTTGAACAGAAGCCAGGGGTTGACTTCAAAGAAACTTTTAGTCCTGTTGCTAGTTATATTAGTATCTGTCTGATATTGGCTATTGCTGCAAAAGAAAACTTAAATGTTTTCCAATTTGATGTAAAAACTGCTTTTTTGAATGGGGACTTATCAGAGGAACTCTACATGGAACAGCCTGAGGGTTTTCATGATGGTACTGCCCGAGTTTGTAAATTATTAAAAAGTCTATATGGACTTAAACAAGCTCCGAAAAATTGGAACATTAAATTTACTAGTTTTCTAAAAGAAGAAGGGTTCAGCTCTCTTGAAGCAGATCCCTGTGTGTTTGTTAAATTTAATCCAAATTTACTAATTGTGACATTATATGTAGATGATGGTTTGATTGTGGGTGCTTCAAAATCTGAAATTGATTATTTACTAATAAAATTAAATAAAAAATTTAAAGTCACATATGGGTTAGCAAAAATATATTTAGGTATAAACATTAAAATTGAAAATAATAATATTATATTAAATCAGATTAGTTATATTGATAAAGTACTTGCTAAATTTAAAATGAAGGATTGTATTCCTGTTAAAACTCCTATGATTCCTAATTATGATGATACTGCAACTGACAGTGCAGTGAACAAACCTTTTAGGGAAGCTATTGGTAGTCTTTTGTATCTATCAAATGTAACTAGGCCCGACATAGCTTATTCTGTAAATTACCTAAGTAGATTCATAGAAAAACCACTAATTAAACATTGGAATCAGTTAAAAAGAATCTTTAGATATTTGAAAGGTACTAGGAATTTAGGGTTGTCTTATTGTAAGAATGGTGATCTGGAAGTTTTCACTGATGCAGATTTTGCAGGAGAAAGGGCAACCAGTAAGTCTACAAGTGGTTATGTAGTAATGTTATCAGGAGCTGCTGTAGCTTGGGGTTCTAGAAGGCAAAGCCAGATAGCTCACTGCTGACTCAGAGTTTGTTTCGGCTTGTGAAGGTATTAAAGAAACATTGTGGATTAATCATATGCTTTTAGAACTTAAGATGTGTCATAACTCAACACCATTGTATGTTGATAACAAGAGTGCTATTCACATAATTAACAGAGATAATGGGAAAATATTGAACCGTACTAAACATGTTAGAGTTAAGTATCATTATGTAATTGATAATATAGTAAATAATTTTTCATTACAACATGTATCTTCGGATCAACAAATTGCTGATATATTCACAAAGCCTCTTGTACAAGTAAAATTTGTTAAATTTAGAGAAATGTTAGGACTAAACCATTTATGTTGAGAAATATGTATGTATGTACTATTTTTTGTTTTTGTGTGTATTATTTAATTGTGTATATATATATATATATATTTTTTCTATCAGTTTTGTATCTTTGATAGGCATAATATTTAAGGAGGAGTGTTGAATGTAAATATTATTTATATTTCTGTCTGTATCGATACTATATTGCTAGGTGTGGTCAGGCGCTCCCCACCCCTTTTAGCACTTTCCTCCGAAGGAAAGTAGCTATTGAGGTTGGACTCATGACGGAATTTTTGAAAAATTTCTTCAAATCTTTATCGATCCTACCTAATAGACACCGAAAATGACCCCCGTTAAAATTTATATATATCTATATATATATATATATATGCATATATATATATACATATATATGTGTCTGTTAACACGATAGCGGCCAGAGTTTTTGTTTTTTCGTCACGAAACTTGGTATATAGCATTCAATTAGCAAACGATTGAACGAGTTCGTTAACCACCAAAGTCGGTCCACCGGAAGGGGGGGTTTACCCCGAACCCAAAACACTAATTTGACTATGTCAGCCGTAATATTTGTTATATTTCAACGAAACTTGCTATTCGTAGTGGTAATATAGAGAGAAAAGTGAGATATAAAAATGAACTAAATCGGTTCATTAGAAGGGGGGGTTTACTCCGGACCCACAATACCAATTCGCCACTACCAACCGTGATTTTTGGTATATTTCAACGGAACTCGGTATTCGTAGTGGTAATCCACAGGTAAATAACTGTTGTAAAAATAAACTAAATCGGTTCATTAGGAGGGGGGGTTTACTCCGGACCCACAATACCAATTCGCCACTACCAGCAGTGATTTTTGGTATATTTCGACGAAACTCGGCATTCGTAGTGGTAATCTACAGGTAAATATGTGTTGTAAAAATAAACTAAATCGGTTCATTAGAAGGGGGGGTTTACTCCTGACCCAAATTCTTAATATACTCATACCGGTCGTAATTTCTGCTGTATTGTAACGAAACGCGGTATACGTCGTGGGTAACTCATGAGAAAGAAGTGTTGTAGAAATGAGCTGAATCGGTCAATCGGAAAGCGGGGGTTTAATTTGTAATATATTTCAATAGAAAAGCCCGTCAGACGTAGGTTCACAAAGCCGCCGCAAGGAGCGCTTTCTACCACTAGAGTGACTGTATCCTGTTCCTGCGTTAGATCAAAATACGATAATATGAGGTTTTTTGTATTTATTACGAAGTGTAATAGGTACCATGTGTAAACATAACTCTGGAAGCAAATTATTAATTGATCAGTTACTCATTACAAATTTAAAAGAGAACTATTCATGTTTTTATTTTATTTATGTAGGATATTTTAAGCAAATTGTTCTGGAAAGCAATCTACACTACCCAAATTCTGAGGAAAGTGCTTAGTTATGCAGCTCCTGCGTGACGGACTTTTTTTCTTACCTGTAAGCTCCCTACCAGTGCAGAGTCTTGAACCATACATGATCTGTATTCATCTGCATAGTAAAGTGCTTATTCCTATAAATACTTACCTTTTTTAACAGTGTCACTATCCGGGCCTAGAGATTCTGAATAATTCGAGTCCGCCTGGTCTAGGGACTTCGTAGGAGTACTGAGCCAGCGGTGATCAGTGTGCTCGCTTTGCAGCTCATTCTCAGACTGATGGCTTACCTTCGCTGCCTGGTCTTCTTGTCGGTGATCTGCTGGCGGTAACTGTACCATGGTGTCACAATTGCTGTTCTGCTGTTCAGTCTCCATAGTTAGTTGTTTCAACTCCGTAAGAGGCTGCTTGATGACTTTAGGTGGCTGGCTAATCTCGGTAGACAGCTGGTCGGTCTCTGTAGATGGCTGCTCAGTCTGTGAAGTTGGCTGCTCAGTCTGTGTAGGTAGCTGCTCAGTCTGTCTAGTTGGCTGCTCAGTCTGTGAAGTTGGCTGCTCAGTCTGTGAAGTTGGCTGCTCAGCCTGTGTAGTTGGCAGCTTAGTCTGTGTAGTTGGCAGCTCAGTCTGTGTAGTTGGCTGCTCAGTGTGTGTAGTTGGCTGCTCAGTCTGTATAGTTGGCTGCTGAGTCTGTGTAGTTGGCTGCTCAACAATCGTGAAATGCTGTTCCCTCTCTGTAGTCGGCCTCTCGATGTTTGTGATCATTTGCTCGGAGGCAGAAGTCGGCTACTTGGGGTCTGTAGTCAGCCCCTCGGGCTCATAACTCCGTTGCAAAATTTGCTGAAGTTGGCTGGGTTATTAATCTGCGATCTTCCGAGACATCTGTAGATGTAGATCTATGGGTTATTCGCACGGCTCTGGGTAGGGGTTCCATCTGATGTAGGTCCGGTCGGGGCTGGAGGACGGCTAAGCATGATGGGGGTTGGGCGATTGCCGCGATTATGTCCGTAGTGGCCGTGAGGATTTCGATGTCGGTCGATGGGTGGGCGGCCAGGAGTTCTTGTATTCTCTGGGGAAGGGCTTTGAGCCAGACCGATGTGAGAGCCTCCGTGGTTACTAGTTGTCCCCCGAGCCATTTCATGCGCCTGTAGAGCTGTGAGGGGGTCTCATCGCCGAGATCAGAGTCAAGCAGTTTCTGCATTTTGACCGCCGGTGGGTCGGCATATACGGAGAGAAGTCTGTTCTTGAGGTCCGAGTAAGGGTCAGCTGATGAGGTGTTGATGATATCTGTCACATGTTCGAATACATCCAGGTCCAAGCTCCCTACCACCGTGGAGAATTTGCTTGAAGAGGTCGTTATATTGGAGAACTGGAGGATCCACTCGGCTTGCCTAAACCATAGTTCCGGTGCATTTTTGTAGAATGATGGCAGTTTAGGTGAGGCTGAGCCTGCTGCTTCAATGCCTAGCTGTGCGTCTGAGGGCATTTTGTTTGGTGCGTGTTCGGGGTCACCACTTGTAGCGGATGGGTGACCCTACTAAAGGTAGGGTAGGAAGGATGTGTCGGGAGAAGGTAGCCAGGTAAGTACTGTGTCCCGGTTAAGGGCGCTTCCTTGAACCTGGGGTACACCGTCTAGGTACTAGGCGTTAGCTGTTCCACTGAGTCGGGGAGAAGGTGTTCGGTACTGAGCCGTAGCCGTTCCTCGAAGTAGGACTGAGAGGGGGTAAGGAAGTAAATGAATAAACCAGGTATTGACTAGAGTTGGGGGAAGTAGGAGTCGGGAGTGTAATGACTGGAGGCTGGCTTGACCACTGGGTACATCGAGACGGCGGCTTCGTACTTTGTCCAGAGAGAGATCGAGAGAGAGGTCGAGCAGTTAGCTAGGTCCTTGGTCCTGAGTGCATGGCTGGAGGCTGGTCCTGAGAGAGCTTGAGTGTTCTGAGAGAGCTGGAGTGTCCTGGAGAGAGCGCCGGATCGGAATGCCTTCAGGCTTTTTTTTTTTTTTTTTTTTTTTCCTAACCCAATAAAACGAGCGAAAAACAAAAAAGAAAATAAAAGAAGAAAAAGAAAAACTGCGCAAGTGCAACTGCAATGAGATTAAACACTGCGGGGAGGAAAAAGAGACAGGACTGCCTTATGTTGTGCGTGGCACATTTGAAGGCTGGTAAAAATAAGTAATTGTTGTTATAAAAAACCAGTCGCCACTGGTGGTGGGCTTTAGACTGAACGACTGGGAAATCGTTAGTATTGTCGCAAAATGGATAGATGAAATAAGATAAGTTAAAAGGGACAGTGAGAGGGGAGGGGGAAAACTAAAGATAGAGGACAGTGTAGACCTATGAACTAATGCCTAAACTAATCTAAAAACTAATGAATCCTAAATAGGAGTGAGAGCGCAGGGCGTCGTGGAGGGTGACCAGAGATTCGTTGATTCGTAGATAGGACATCCAGCTCAACAAGGCGTAGTAGGCTACTCGAGCAAACATTTACTGTAGTATGCTACTTGATACCACTTAGATCAAAAATTTACTGAAGCTAACCAGGATAAGTGGTATCGTTTGTCGTGAGGATAGATAGCGGGGCAAGAAATAGAGACAGTCGGAGAGGAGATTTAGATTGAAACTAGGTGGCAAGAGTTGAGTTTTGTGTTGTGTGGTGTAGTGTGATGCTGTGATAGGAGAGAGACACAGAATAGTGAGAGAGTAGTCGAGAAAGAGGTGAGGGCGATAACAACACAGGTGTCATGTGGGAGTTGAGAGGATGGAGGCTGGTAGCTATAGACGTCTTGAAGACGGACGGCTGACTTGGTCCCCTGCCATCTATCAGGCCGGCTAGGGGGGGTGATTGAATGATGGGCTATTGAATAAGGGGTTTTGCAAATGCTGGATTGAGTCGAAGAACTTAACGTGTCTTCGTTTGATAAAGGAGGTAATCCTCGGGAGTTCAAGAGTGTCGTGAAGCTGATCAGATTTTTCTTTATGAAGGGAGGTGTGTCGAACAGCGTTCCTAAGGACTTTGTTTTGAAAGGATTGTAGCTTTTTAAAGGTGGTAGCTGTGAGGTATCGGTACAGGGGAGCAGCGTATAGGAGGGCAGGGTGGAGGACTCCTTTATAAATGAGTAGTTTAAGTCTCAGAGAGAGGGTAGGGGAGGTCAGAAAGTGTTTCAGTGAGTGGTATCTCTTATTGACCATACCAAGCTTCTTCTGAAAGTGGGCGGTGAATGACATTTGTCTGCCCAGGCGAACACCCAGGTACACTACTCTATTGGAAATGGGGTTTCGAGTTCCGTCGATTTGGAAGCTCATAGGGAGGGTCTTCTTACCTCTCTGGAATGGGAAGATAAGAGCGTCAGTCTTACTGGGGTTGACTGATATGTTTATGGCACTGAGTTGCGATGAGATAGCCTGTGCGGCTTTCTCTGTGTGCTCCTGTGATCTTTTCGGGTTTATTGAGGTACCAAAAATGGCGATGTCGTCCGCGTAAGCGGCAATTTGGACGTGAGGATATCTCTGGCCGACAATGTCACCAGTATATATACAGAAGAGTGTGGGCGAAAGAACAGATCCCTGCGGGACACCGCAGGGGGAGGCAAGTGACTCAGAGGGGCTCGTTCCGACTCGAACTGAGAAGGTCCGATCTTTGAGATAGGATTGTAAAATGTTGAATAATTGCTCAGGGCAGTTGTGCCTCTTAAGCTTGTGCAAAAGGATGCCGTGATCGACGGAATCGAATGCTTTTGTGCAGTCGATTGAGATTAGGGAGGTACAGTGATTTTTTTGGAAGTTTTTAACAATTTGGGACTGGAGCCGTGCGAGGGAGTGCTCGGTACTAAGACCCGATCTGAAACCTGCCTGTTCTGGGGGTTGAGATTCTCATCCTCGCAGAAGTCGTTAAGATATTTGAGAAGTACCTTCTCGAATATCTTGGACATATGAGGCAGGAGACTATTGGGCCTATAGTGCTCGGGCTGGTGGCCGGACTTGGCGGGTTTGAGGAGGGGGAAAACTATGGCGTGCTTCCAGTCCTGTGGGAAGTGACTAAGTCTGAGACAGGAGTTGAAGAGGTGCGCAAGGTAGGATAAGGCCTTACGTGGTAACTGGCGCAGGAGTACATACTGTACTTTGTCCAGACCAGGGGATTTATTACCCTTGGTGCGTCTGAGGATGGCTTTGAGCTGTCTCGGTGAGACGAACATGAAGTTGTCTTCATGCGTCATATGAGGTGGCGGGTTGCTCTCGGCGGCGCGGGCGTTAGAGTCCGCGGCAAGGTGGGTCGCAATGACCTCAGCTTGTTCCGTTTCATCGAGCAGTGTACCCTGGGTTTGGAGTCGGACTGAGTTCCGCTTTTTGGAAACACTAGTCTTCACCAATTTCCAGAACTTACTGTGGTCGCCATGAGTGCTCACAAGCGTATCATGCCAAATAGACGTTTTCCACTGCCTCATGAGGGAACGGATTTGGGTGGTCAGGGAATTGATGACCGGTTTGAGAAGTGGGTTTCTGGTTCGGTACCAATTGTTGGTCAGGTTGTGTCGGGACTGGATAAGGGCCAGGATGTGCTTGGGCGGAACTCGTAGGTTAGGGGGGGGGGGCTGGGGCGAACTTTGGTATAGACAGGTCTGCTGCGTCTGTGATTTTTAGTGTGAAGGTCCTAATGGACTCTTCCAGGGTCTGAGTATCACTGATGGCTGTGAACTCCGGGGTAAGCTCGTGCATGAGGGACTGGAATTCCTTCCAGTTTGCCTTATGGAACGAGTAGTTGGTCTTCTTAGGGCGGGGTACCTTTCCGAACAATTCGTAAAGAACTGGTCGGTGGTCTGAGGTGAGAAAGTCCAGTCCGGAACATCTACTCACAATGTGTGGTATCTGGGCTAGGAGGAGGTCCAGTGTAGACACTGTTTCGGGCGAGTTTACATTAGCTATTGCTTGCCTATAGGTGGGGGCATTTGGGTGTATGACCGTGAAACGAGTTTTCGTTATCACGGAACCCGAGGGCGTGCTCCGAGCGTTGTTCCAAGCGGGGTGTTTGGCGTTCAGATCACCTATTATCATGTGTCGCTTGTCTAGCTGTGCGGTGGCTAGCAAGTCATTAAAGTGTGGGAGCCACGGCGATAGAGGCCAGTGATGGTGAAAGTCTGCTTATTCAGTTTGACTTTTATCGTGACGACACTGTATTGGGGGTCTGGGGCGAGGAACGGTTCAAGAACCGTGAAAGGTGTGCCATATTTAATCAATATGGCTACCCCTCCGGCATTTGCAGTCGGAGGAATGTCGTCACGAACGGTCACATACCCTAGCATGTGAAATCTTTGGTCTTGTTTGTGCCCTACTTGTTGGCACCTCAAGCAGGTGGGCAGAGCCCTGCCGGTAGTAAATGGCTTGTGCCGGACAACAATATGAAGTGGGGTGGGCTTTTTGGAAATCTTTTTAGATTTCTTAGTGGTTAAGTGTTGACTCCAGCTGGCGGGGTCATCCTCGTAGAGGCTACGTTTAGCTGGAGGGGGGTTTGCTACTATCTCCATAAGGGAGGGGTTACCACTGCCGAGAGATTGCCCGGTAGGGAGGACGGGTGTGGTAGAAGAGTGGTCCTTAAAAGGGCCGTTAGGTACACGCTGGGTTTTAGCCATCGTGCACGAGGGGGAAAAACCCAAAGTGGGGAGAGAGTGAGCAGGACAATGGGCTCGCAGGCCGCACCACCGGCACTGCGAGTTGGTCTTACGACCCGGCTGAACCCCTTACCAATTCCCTTCAACCCCCGTAGGTTGCGGCTTGGTTAGAGATCCAGGAGGAAAATACTGCTACTCTCTTCTTGGTCGCTTCACAGCCGCTTCAGTTCCGAAGAACTTACTGTCCGAGCTCTGGTGCTCGGGGGCTGACTTGTGTCTGGGCGTCTCTGCACTGCAACTGTTCCAAGTCCAAGCGGTGGGAGAGATCCTTCCTGGTCTGCTGCTGGTTGAAGACTGAAGTTGTTGAACTTTTTGCCTTCTGGCCAGCAGGAACGCCCCTATTCATAGGCCGAGGTCGGGGTGCCTCGGTCAAAGTCGGGAGAGCTCGGCCAAGCGCTCGTTCCTATTGGCTGGCCCGGATGCTTCTCATTGGTCCACCAGTGGTCGCTTGTCCAATCATTACATCTCCACAAATGTTACAAAGTCAACTAAACCTTTAAAAGAAACCTCATACAACATAACTATGACCTACCAAGTTTCATTTAGAAATTCCAACAACTCTAGGAGGAAAAGGGGGTGGACACGTATGCTGGGACACCCTGTATATATATATATATATATATATATATATATATATATATATACAAATTTGAACCACCGTTATTTTAGGTCTCTAGGGGTTCTGAAACGCAAAACTTTCTAGTCGGCACTTCCGGATTGTTTCATGAGATCAACCTTATAAGCGGGGTTCCTCCCTATGAAGGGAGGGAGGAACCGCGCTAAAAAATACACGTATCAAAATTCGTTTTGTCATATAGATTTTGCTTCGTTCTGCGTCTCTCTAATTACGGGCTTAAATATTCCGTGGGCATGTATAGAAAGACCCCAGACTGAAATTAGCTGCATAAGTCTGTTTACTTTGGTGCTCGAGGTGAACGAACTCGGCAAGACAGACGCGCGTTATCTCTATGTAAACATTGGAATCAGGTCGAAGATGGATTTTTTTGTAATACTCAAGTGAGTGTGAAATGTCTGAAGTGATCCGAGTGAAAAATCTTGTCGTAGTTGAAATATTGCTATTTCAGGTTTCTAACTCAATATCAAATGTTATTGAGTTTGAGCGCTTTTGGGCGGTTTTCGATCACTGTACGCCGGTGGGAGCCGAACCACTCATCTCCCGCATATGATTCTAAGGCGTTAGCCACTAGATCACGGGAAGATTTGTATTTATATATTTACTATCTTATATTTGGTTAATGTATTTTATTATATGGGTACTATGTTTTATATTTTATTTTGTAATAGAAGGGGAAAGTTATATTTATTATTTATTATAATCTTATAATACACGTATTTATATGTACATCATTATGATTATTATTGTTTTATTGTATAACCCACGGACATATCCAAAATGTTTTCACTCGATGCCGCACGCCTAACTAACCAAAAATAAGTTCTGAGAAGCCTATGAAGGCAAAATTATTTACGTTATATTTTTCGCACGAATTTTGCCTAAAATAATGGTGTTTCGGTGGGCGAATTCAACTGTTTTAAAAACTTGCCCTGTCCTTAGCAATAAAGTAATGCTAAAAGTTGTCAGAGAAATGCTGTATTCTCTCAGAGGTATCTTCCCATGTGGAGGAATATTGTTATGACGGTATTAACAGGTGTGTGTGCATGAGATTAGGTCTTATCCAACGATACAGTATAATCCAATTACTTGTTGGATTATCCGGGCGATTTCTAATAGATATCACGGATTAGCAATAAGATAGAGTTTTTGTAACTTGTATTCAACGTAATCTGAGAAGTATATATAGCATATTCGCTTTTATATGAATCATCAGTGATTCCATATTGGAGGTTGGATACTTTTCGTACTGCAACAGAGAAAAATGTAAAGTATACATGTTTGGAAACTAATATTTCACTGTAAAATATTCAACCACTTTAATAGTTTATATACGTAAATTGTTTATATTAATATTTTATTTAAGTTCCTATTCAATTAAAATATTTTTAGTACAATATATCATTACATTTTAGACAAATATTCTAAATTAAACTAATTACAACAAATTATTAAGGTATAATATTCTATTAAAATAAGCTTTGTAATTAAGATAATGAACTTGAAGTGTTTATAAAATATATACAACAGTAAAGATTGGATTAAATTTTACAATTAAGTCTTAAAAATCTTTTATATATAAAAATACATAAAATTAATACAAAGCCACCTTCGGTTTTAAATTATTTTGACTAAGAACCCATTTCAATCCCATAAGCAAATTTGCTATACAAATTATTAATAACATGACCTATTATATATAATTTTTTCAAAATTTTTAAAGATGCGTTTTTAAAAATATTTAGATTCAAAATTTTATTTTTGATTTTGAAAAACATTATATAGTCATAACCTATCATGTGTTGCATGTCGTTTGAAAGGGCATAAAAAGAGCTACACTTTGACACCTTCCCCATGTTCGTAACGTAAACAGGAGATGAGTTATGACCATTTAAATGTTTTGAAAAAGCGAGATTTTGACCGCTTTTTGAATACTTTACATGGCCCTATTTTGAAGACCGTTTTAGATGAAATTTGGTATTTTCATTTGTCCCGACGCCTACTTTGAGTGTACCAATTTCCATTAATATCAGAAAGGGTGAGGTAGAAAAGTGTGTTGATTTGACATGGAATGACCATATATATATATATATATATTGAGATATTTTCTACATGTTCATCTAAACTAAGATATTTAAAGTTTCGTTACAAATTTACGAAGTTTGGTTACAAATTTCATTTGAGTTGCAAATTCTGAGGGAGATTGAACTATTTCTCTGATATGATTTAGCATCAAGTCTTCACCGACTTCCTAACAGATACTTCTATGGCGAATGCTAATTCTTTTGTACTGCGTGACTTTATAATAACTTTAACTTTATTTAACTTTCCTCAGGCACAGCAGTCATCAAATCGTTTAATAGAGCGACCGAAAGCGACAGACAAGTAGATGGCAAAATTTCTTGAAACAAGTATTGAAACCTGAACATACTGTCTAGCCAATCATTATTTACAATTATAAATTTGTCCGGATATCTTCCAGCCTCGTGCCATTTCATTTTCATTTTCGCAATTTTTTATTTTAAATGATTCTTTAATGTAGCTGAAAACGTTGGAATAATATTTACCATCTCAAACGTCTCCAAATATGGCAATAAATATTGAATCTACATCCTTAAAATTTCACAAAATACTAATTAGCTTCCTACGCGGAAATGGAATTTATTTTCCACAAAACAAATAAGCAGACGAAAGCAGCTAAATGTTTAAATTTTCTGTCATATACCTTTTAAGTAACTCGTACCATAAATTTCACTTTGAGATACTTTTTAGTAAAAGTCCTTTTAAGTTTTAAAAGTCCGACTCGCAGGAACTGCAGCATCTTAGCGCGGTTCCGTTCATGTCCCTAGTGCCATTTGATAAGCTTAGAAAAGAAATAAACTTATTTTTTTTATATATCTCGTGAAAATTGTCAAAATCCTCTCGAACATCTCGAATAAAAGTGATATTAAGGCGTCAGGGACACCGACAGTAGCTAACTTTTACACAGAAGCGGGAATTACAGAATCTGGCTCTCATTCTAAAGCAAAGCTCTATAAATCAATACAAAATAGGCCTAATAAAGCCTTTCTAGAGGATACAGAAGCATGGGCGCATATGAGGGGGGGGGCTGCAGCCCCTCCCGAAATTTTGAATTGATGATAAAAACTTCTCGTAAAACCCTTAAAAATAAATTAAATAAGATCACTTAGTTCATAAAACATATTTTATTTTACGTGTAATAGCGTTTTAGTTGCCTAAAACTATTCCAAGCTCTAAATATTTAGTATTCCATACCCTGGAAATGGTCTCAGCCCCCCCCCCGAAATTGTTTTTATATACGCCCATGTACAGAAGGATCAAGAAGAAGTACACAAGATTGAGTAGAATACCCTGCCTAATATAGCCTATATAGAATAATATGCCGAATAAAACGTATCTAGTAAATACACAAGGACAAATAAAAGTCTTGACGAATAACTAGTGAAAAAAAAAACTTTATTTAACAAAATAAAACAAAGTTTAGTTGCCCAACTACAATAGAATAATATACCTAATTAAGTCTATGGAGTAGACACAAATGGACCAAAAACAAGTCTTGTGGAATATTGTTTTTTTTCTAATTAAATACTTTTTATCAATATTTAGTATATAACCTTTGTTGAAAACTATTGATTGCTAATTGATGAATCGGTTTACAACTAAGTAGTCTTTATGAATATTTAGTATATAACCCATGTTTGGATCTGTGTTTTTGGGGTGCTCTCCGCCTAGGCTTTGTGTTTGTGTCGGCAGATACCTATATGGGGTATATTTACAGCTCTTGAGGATTAACTCTTAGCAGGTAAATTTCCTGCGGCCCCCTTGTGTTCTACGGGCATTGAACCGCCATATTCGCTCATAGTATCTAACCGTTGTGAAGTTTATTTTTTGTATTTAGGACTTACATACACATATGTGGATTTAGGACTTATATACATATGTAGACTAAATCATAGCAAGAAGTAATCCTACGTCGTCGGTTCTTAACTATGTAGACTCGCTAATGTTATCCAATCTTAGATACATCGTATTTAAAATCCACAGCAAAAACACGACCTTTCATCAGAATCCCCTGCTGAATAAAACTTATATAGAATAATATGCAAAATAAAGCCTATCTAGTGGATAAAAATAGAGGAAAAAAGCCGTTCGTGGTGGTAGAAAATCTTAAAAGTATTTCGCTCAGAAATCTCCGAAATATTGTCACTAATTTTACGTATCCTGTTTTATAGCCAAATAGATTTATATTCTATAATCAATAAGAAAAACCTACTAACAATAAAAAACTATGGGTAACAGATGAAAATAGGGAATACCAAGAATAATTCTAAAGAACGAAATCAACACCAGTACTGTAATCTAGATATTCATACGGCATCTTCGAATTCTAACAAACAAAATATTGATTCTAATTATACGTATCCTGTTTTATTGACAAATACATTTGACTACTATAAGCAATTAAAAACACTAGGGAATATGCCAAAGAACTCGGAGTAGGAGCCTCGACAGTTTCAAGACATTTGAAGGAAATCGACAAATCCAAAGCTGACATTTCATACGGTACAGCCTGATATATTTTTAACAATGAATTGTTTTTCTTATTTTAATTAATCTGTTTTATTGTCAAATACATTATCCAACTTTAAGCAATTAAAAATTAACAAGGAATAACAACAAACAAAAAGAACCGTTCGAATAAACGAAATCAATTACTTCAAAGTTTAAGCACTTATTTCTCCGATTGACATAGCCTAATCAAAAATTGTTTCAGAATCTTTTCTGTAGAACATTTAGTAAGCTTTCGCATGGTAACCCTCCGTTTACCAATATTCCTAACCGTCTTCGAGATATTAGGGAATGTATACGAAGTTCCCAAAACATTTCATGTCTGTTAATAAAATATTTTATTCTAATCCTTCCTTAGCTCCAAACGTAACAAAAATTTTAACATATTAGTGTTGATGAAATTCAAACATGCAGAAAATGTTTCAACTGAATCCCATAATTTTAAGTACCAAAATCAAAGACAAAAAGTCCGTCACGCAGGAGCTGCATAACTAAGTACTTTCCTCAGAATTTGGGTAGTGTAGACTGCTTTCCAGAACAATTTGCTTAAAATATCCTACATAAATAAAATAAAAACATGAATAGTTCTCTTTTAATTTTGTAATGAGTAACTGATAAATTATTAATTTGCTTCCAGTGTTATGTTTACACATGGTACCTATTACACTACGTAATCAATACAAAAAACCTCATATTATCGTATTTTGATCTAAGGCAGGAACAGGATACAGTCACTCTAGTGGTAGAAAGCGCTCCTTGTGAACCTACGTCTGGCGGGCTTTTCTATTGAAATATATAACAAATTAAACCCCCGCTTTCCGATTGACCGATTACCCCCCCTAATGAACCGATTTAGTTTATTTTTACAACACATATTTACCTGTGGATTACCACTACGAATACCGAGTTTCATCGAAATATACCAAAAATCACGGCTGGTAGTGGCGAATTGGTATTGTGGGTCCGGAGTAAACCCCCCCCCCCCCTTCCGGTGGACCGACTTTGGTGGTTAACGAACTCGTTCAATCGTTTGCTAATTGAATCCTATATACCAAGTTTCGTGACGAAAAAACAAAAACTCTGGCCGCTATCGTGTTAACAGACATATATATATATATATATATATATATATATATATATATATATATATATATATATATATATAAATTTTA
Organism: Gonocerus acuteangulatus; assembly: GCA_946811695.1. NCBI lineage: Eukaryota > Metazoa > Arthropoda > Insecta > Hemiptera > Coreidae > Gonocerus > Gonocerus acuteangulatus. The sequence goes on from OX328123.1 coordinate 36,656,743, forward strand.
ACGGGGGTCATTTTCGGTGTCTACTGGGTAGGATCGATAAAGATTTGAAGAAATTTTCCAAAAATTCCGTCATGAGTCCAACCTCAATAGCTACTTTCCTTCGGAGGAAAGTGCTAAAAACAGGCTGCTCGCACCTTCTTTCAGGCTGCCGGCAGCCTGAAAACTGACTCAGTGCCAGTATTTTGAAATAGGACATTTTAGTCTAAAATAGGATTCCACATATTTCAGCCTAAAATAGGACTCCACTAGTGCTGGAATGCTAATTCTGCATCCTATAGTAGAGTTCTCACACCCAAAGGTAGCATCCAACAATAGAGTGCTAGCACTCTACTTACGAGTGCGTACTTCTAGACTCTAGATTGCTGGCACTCTGATACTGGCTTCTAGCAGCCTACCCATATAGGCTGCGAGCATCCTGATGTTTGCTTCCTGTATCCTACCCCTATAGGTTGCTAGCATCCTATATGGATGGGTTACATTGACCCCTTCCATTATTATGTGGATAAAAAAGAACAAAGGTAAATTCAGACTAATAATAATGAGACTTTATTTAGGTGCAATTTACACATAAACTTCTTAACAAGTAGGTATTTACAAGTATTATTAGGTACAATGTACTTATGAACAATATTGAAAAAGTAGGTCTAAAAATAATTTTTTTTATTATGCAAAGTATTAACGCAAAAACATAAGCGCTGCAATGTTTCCCGTGAATTTCGCCAGAAAACCTACATGTACTCATATATATATATATATATATATGGTATATATATATATATATATATATATATATATATATATATATATATATATACGAATAAAAATTGTAAAGCTTACGTTTTCAGGTTTTAGCGCGGTTACTCCCTACCTCCATTGGCAGAACCCCCTTATGAGGTTGACCTCACGACACAATCCGGAAGTGCCGACTAGAAACTTTCTCGTTTCAGGCCCCATAGATCACGAAAATTTAGGTGGTTCGAATTTATATATATATATATACATACATATATATATATATATATATATATATATATATATATGTATATATATGTATATATATATATATATACATATATATATATATATGTATATATTTATATATATGCCTGTCGCTCTCTAGCAAGCTCAAAAGTGTCCGATTTTGATAAACTTTGGTACCAAAATCTTTCGTCTAATTTGAAAGGTCAAGTTCGTTAACCTGCAGAATCCGCCCATTGGAAGATAGTATTTTCGGCGAAATTCGCGCAAAAAAAATCGTAACGCTTACGTTTTTGCATACTTGCAGGTACTTGTTTTATAGGTTTCTTAACTTAGGAAAACGAATGAAACCATATTTAAGGCGATATCGGTAATCGTTTCTGAGAAAAGTGGAATCAATGTTTTTGCAAGTCATTATTTTTTTGTGGCTACTTAGAATCGCGGGATTCAATTGAAATAATTTCTGCATCTTGGAAATTAATCCCGACTAGGATGTTTAAATTGTGGTTATATTTGGAGTTAAGAAAGTATGCGAAAAAACAATTTCATTAATAGACATGAAATGTTTTCGGATCATCATACATTTTTCGTAAATATCTCGATAACAGTTGGGAAAGGGGTCTCCCGTAGTCTAGTGGATAGCGCGCTGGATTCATAAGCGGGAGATGGTGGGTTCAATTCCCACCTCCGGCAGGAATTTTCTCATCTCAAGGCTCGTTGGGAAAATTCCTCGCTGCACCTTGGATGTCGGCGCTAATGACCTAGAAGTAGATGCGCCGTAAAAAAAAAAAAAGAAAGAAAAAAAGAAAGAAACAGTTGGGAAATCGTGGTAAATGGAAGGTGACCATTCGAATGCTCACTACATTCTCTACAAAAAAGGATCTGGAGCAATTTTCGATGGGGCAAAGTCAATCAGAGATATAAGCGCTTAAATCTTAAAAGTCCGACTCGCAGAAACTGCCACATCTTAGAGCGGTTAAGTATATCTCGAAGAAATGGTATAGATTAGCATCGCATATCACAGGAAACGGACGCCGAAGTAGCCAACTTACACAGAAGCGGATAATTCTTAATCTGTATAAGTCGATACAATTATGTACTGAAAACGTACTTACTCTTTGACTACAGCTGAGAAGGCTCTATTCTAAACAACCAAAAATTTGTTGTCATTTTGAGTATCTTGTTTTACTAGCAAATTCGTTTTACTGTTATAATCAACTATAAGCAATTAAAAAATAACAAGGAATAAAAACAGACAAAAAGAACCGTTCGAATAAACGAAATCAATTACTTCAATGTTTAAGCACTTATTTCTCTGATTGACATCACCTAATCAAAAATTGTTTCAGAATCTTTTTTGAATAGAATTTAGAAAGCTTTCAAATAGTTTCCATCCACTTATCAAAATTTCCCAACCGTGTTCGTGATATTAATGAAAGTATACGAAGTTCCCTAAACGTTTCATGTCTGGTCATAAAATATTTTATTCTAACCCTTCCATAACTCCAAACGTAACCAAAAGTTTAACATATTAGTTTTGATGAAATCCGAACATTCAGAAAATGTTTCAACTGAATCCCATAATTCTAAGTACCCAAACCAAAAACGTTAATCAACAAATATTTTTTCCTCAACAACATTATTGAGACCGGAAAAGCGCGAACAGACAAATATATATATATATATATATATATATATATATGGCCGCACCGCCAGATAGAATACAAGCGTTTACAAAAACTGTGGAGGTCTAATAAAAGTAGGGCGGTGAAAGAGTTATTGGAAGGAGGTCTTCTAGAGCGCAGGCATTCGTTGGACGAAATGGAGAATTACTGGCGCCCGGTTATGGAGAGTCCCTCTCGGCCATTTGATCAGGCAGGTTTGCCACTGGGAGCTGTGGAGATCAAAACATTATGGACGCCTGTCGAAGTGGTGGGGATCCAGAACAACAGGATAGACAGATCCTCTGCACCTATTCCGGACGGCTTACTAGTTGCCGATTGGGAGTCAGTCCCCCCTATGGCTAGGGCTGTATTTTATAATTTATATTTGTTAGGGGGTAGGTGTATTCGACAAGTGGTTGGTGCAAGGACTGTCTTCAAATCGAAGAAGAAATTTCCGGAGACGCCTGGGGATTACAGACCTATCACTGTGGCGTCTGTGGCTCTCAGACAACTCCATAAGATATAAGCTGCAAGTCCGAGAGCGTTTGATCTCCAACGCGATGCGGTGCTCTTGGAGGCTCGTCGGTGTCACCGTGAGGTGCACTTGACCTTCCTGGACATTGCTAAGGCTTTCGATAGTATTAGTCACTCAGCTCTAAGAGCCGCCATGGCCCACAAAGGCCTACCATCCGGATTCGTGGAATACGTGATGAGGGTCTACGGAGAAGGGATTCCCGAATTACCGATGGTCGTGTGTGGATGGACCCAATCGTAAGCGGGAGGGGGATTAGGCAGGGTGATCCTTTGTCTCCGTGCCTCTTCAACCTTGCGATGGATTGGGTCCTCCAGGCGGTTCCAAGCCAGGTGGGATATTCTCTGGAAGGAGCGAGGATTAACTATCTGGCCTTTGCCGACGACTTGGTTTTGGTTGCGTCCTCGGTCGCTGGCATGCGGAGTGCCTTTGCGCCTGTTGGAGCAGCCATCGCAATGCTGCACGGAGAAAAAAAAACAGCCTGCCGGCAGCCTTAAAACTGTGACTCAGTGCCAGTATTTTTAAATAGGACATTTTAGTCTAAAATAGGATTCCACATATTTCAGCCTAAAATAGGATACTAGTTAGAGTGCCGGCACTTTATAATAGAGTGCTGAAATCCTAATTCTGCATCCTATAGTAAAGTTTCACACCCAAAGCTAGCATCCAACAATTGAGTGGTAGCAGTCTACTTTCAAGTGCGTACCCCTAGACTTTAGATTGCTGGCACTCTGATACTGGCTTCTAGCAGCCTACCCATATAGGCTGCGAGCATCCTGATGTTTGCTTCCTGTATTAACGCGAAAACATAAGCGCTATATATATATATATATATATATATATATATATATATATATATATATGAGTACATGTAGGTTTTCGGGCGAAATTCACGGGAAACATTGCAGCGCTTATGTTTTTGCGTTAATACTCTTGCAGGTACACCTTTTAATAGGTTTTTTTTAATGTAAGAAAACGAATGGAGCAATTTTTAAGGTGAAATCTGTAACCCTTTTCGAGGACGTATATAAAACTAGTTTTTTTTAAAGATTAATTTATGTTTGAAGTTAAGACAATATTTATTAATAGCTAATAAAAAAAAAATAAATAAAAAAAAATTATTTCTCTCGTCTTTGCAGTTGCTGCCATGAAGATGACACAAGTGGGAGTTCTATCAGTTATGAGCCTTCTAGTATGCATATCGTGTTGTGCAGTTAAAGAAGTAGGAAGAAGCTCACAAGGAGTGAGAATTGATTTCAAAGCAGGCCACAGACACAAAGCTTCTGAGAACATTCAAAGCTTAAATGACATTTGGATATTTAAAGATCAACAATTGTCTAACTCGGATGGACCTGACCCTCCTTCTACATTCCAACCAGAAGTTTTTGCGTCGAGGCAAACATTCACATCATCTTGGGTTCCAAGGTTTTCGCCGATTTTTCCAGGTCCAAGGAAAAGGACAACGGCACAATATCTGAGCCGACCTCATCCTACTGAGGCTGAATAAAAATCGTAGCTTGTATGAAAGAGGGAAAACCCATAAAAACATTCAGCAAATACGTCAAAATAAACATAAATACAAGCAGGGGAAATTATTGCCTATTAAAAATTCTTTTTAGTGCGTTTTGTCCATACCTGCCATCAACACTCTACGTCTCTTTTTGTAGACTCTGTAAAGTAGGGAAAGTAATAAAACCATTTTCAAAGCGATTTCTTTATTTTTAGATGTTAATCCTATACAAGTTAATCTTTTTCCCAGTGCGTATATTTTTCCATGCTCCTCTCATGAATAGAGATTTCCTCCACAGTGTAAATTTCCACATACGATTTCAAAGTGAAAATTCAGTGTGAATCTTTTTAGCGCGGTTACTCCCTATCTCCATAGGGAGAACCCGCTTATGAGATTGACCTGACGCAATCCGGAAGTGCCGACTAGAAACTTTCACGTTTCAGACCCTACAGATCACGAAAATATAGGGGGCCCAAATTTGTATATATAAATATACAGGGTGATTCAGGTCTAAGTAGCCAAACTCTAGGAGGTGATTGTAGACATAATTTCCAACAAAAAAGTTTATTTCAAGTTTTCAAGTATGGTCCGATTCCGAAAGAAAAAGGAGCTACGCCCAATTTTCTGTTTTTTTAACGTAGTCATGATTTTTAATGAATAAGAAAGGTTTTCTCAAAAACTATTCAAAATAATTAAATTATAATTATGCCATCATAAAATAGACAACATTTCCTTTTAAAATACATTAATTTAATTCACTAAAACTATTATTAAAAGATAGTTTCTGGACGTCCAATAACGCACTTCTGTTTTTATCAATGAATCAGAGTATTTTCGCGATTTTTTTCCTCAGCCCTCTTAAGGGCTACAGATTCAATACTTACAGGAAAACTTCTAAATTTAGTAAGCATTAAATTCACGCAAATAAAGTGGAGGTTTATTCAGGGATAAATTAAAAGATTGGCTCCTTTTCGTCAAAAAAATGTGGAATGTAGTTTTGTTACTTTCAAATACCTTGTGTGAAAAAATTAAAAATTATTCATTTTTTAATGGCAAACTGTGGGTATCCGTTGTCCATTCCGGAAGCAATAAATGTAAATGAATGAAACGATTGGAAAAGTTTTTCATTTGAGAGATCTGTTACATTTCAAATTTTTCATGTTTCATTGATTTATGTTTTACATGATGTATTTGGCACCGAGTTTTGACTAGAAATTTTGAGCGAAGAATTCAAAAAAATGTTAGGGTAGTTGAATAATTTTAATCCAGAATTTACACATAATTTGAAATGTTTTCAAATAAAATTTGACATAAAACTAAAAATTGTGCAAAGCATTGCGGGAGGAAAAATGTTAATCCTCAGGTCGGCCGCAGCATCTTGTGAACATACAAGGCCACATTCACACGGAATGTAAAATTTAACAGTCCCAATTAGCATACTTGGTTTCATGTTAATCCTTATGCCCTGTGAAGATCACACATTCAGCATCAGCTCCATGTTAACGTGTGGTACAGAATTCAGGACGAATATCTTGTTCAGCCAATCCTGATTCCTGACAGGTTTGATTCATCATATTTTTAAACCTCCACACGATTTAAGTACGACCGACCTATTGCATAGGAAAACGTGCCGCTAGCACATAGATTCATGGTTCCTGATGGATTGCTGTCCTGCAAACAGCAGCAGTGTTGTTAGACAGTGGATGGATCCACTGCCCAAGTTCATAAAGGTCCAATTGCAAATTTAGCAAATTTTTAAATATTTTAGTGCCAACAACATCATATAAAAGATAAATCAATGAAAATTTATTAAACACAAAATGTAACAGATCTCCAAAATGAAAAACTTGTCATTTCATTCAGTTACTTTTTATTGCGTCTGGACTGAACAATGGATACCCATAGTTTGGCCATTAAAAATGAATAATTTTTAATTTATTCACACAAGGTATTTGAAAGTAACAAAACTACATTCCACAATTTTTTTACAAAAGGTAGCCAATCGTCTAATTTGTTTCCTAATAAACATCCCTTTCATTTTCATAGTTTTAATGCTTACTAAATGTAGAAGTTTTCCTGTAAGTATTGAATCTGTAGTCCTTTAGAGGGCTGAGGAAAAAAATCGCGAAAAAAACTCTGATTCATTGATAAAAACGGAAGTACGTTATTGGACGTCCAGAAAGTATTTTTTAATAATGATATTAGTGAATTAAATTACTGTATTTTTCAAGTAAATTTTGTCTATTTTACGATGGCATAATTCGAATTTAATTATAAACATAATAAACATTAAATTCATGCAAATAAAGTGGAGGCAATGTTGGGCAAAACTAAAAACTAAAACGAAACTCACTTTTTGGAATAAACTAAAACTAAACTAAAAATTGCAACCTAAAAAAAACTAAAACTAAAATTTTACTAATTAATGGATTTTAACTAAACTAAAACTAAAACTAAATCTTTGGGAATTCACTAAAAACTAAACTAAAAATTTAGTTTAGTTTAGTTTAGTTTAGTTTTACTAAAATAACATGAATTAATATAAATCATATGTTATTTCGATAATTAAGTAAATTATTAAAACTAATAGAACTTGCTTAAGAATAAAAAATTGTGGCTTTTTCTCGTAATTTGAAAACATGTGTTCTTTGATAAACTAAATTAGTTAACTAAAAACTAAAACTAAACTAAAATCACAAATTTAGGTCTCTTTTACTAAACTAAACTAATTGAATTACTAAAAACGGAGTCCATATGATTAATAATTATACAAATCTAAAACTAAACTAAAACTAAAACTAAAAATATAACATTAGTTTAGTTTTAGTTAGGGAAAACTAACGTTAGTTTAGTTTCCTAACGTTAGTTTTGCCCAACACTGAGTGGAGGTTTATTCAGGGGTTAAATTGAAAGATTGGCTCCCGTTCGTCAAAAAAAGTCCGATTTGCAGGAACTGCGTCATCTTAGCGCGGTTCCGTTCTTATCTCTAGTGTTTATGAAGGCATAGAATAGAAACAGTTATTACTTTGTTTAGATCAATAGCGAAACAGCTATCCAAATGAAATCTCAAACAAACCAGTCTTCAAAGGTCTTGATTTACAATCTTACCTGTATGGGTCAGCTATACCATAAGTCGGGCAGAAAGGCCTCCGCTCAGAGGCATTTGGAAAGCCTTGGGATCTCTCTCTTTGAACGCTACATTTCTAACAATAAATTGATCTTCTTATTTTACTTAATCTGTTTTATTGTCAAATACATTATCTGACTATAAGCAATTTAAAAATAACAAGGAATAAAACAGACAAAAAGAACAGTTCGAATAAGCGAAATCAATTACTTTAAAGTTTTAAGCACTTATTTCTCCGATTGACATCGCCTAATCAAAACTTTCATCAGAACCATTTTTGTAGAGCATTTAGTGAGCTTTCTAATGGTCATCTTCCGTTTCCCAAGATTCTCAACCTTTTTCGAGATATTAAGGAAAGTATACCAAGTTACCAAAACTTTTTATGTCTGTTAATAAAATATTTTATTCTAACCCTTCCTAAACTCCAAACGTAACAAAAATTTCAACATATTAGTTTTAATGAATGTAGAACACGCAGAAAATGTTTCAACTCAATCCCATGATTCTAAGTACCAAAATCAAAGAGAAAAAGAACAGTTCGAATAAGCGAAATCAATTACTTTAAAGGTTTATGCACTTATTTCTCCGATTGACATCGCCTAATCAAAACTTTCTTTAGAACCATTTTTGTAGAGCATTTAGTGACCTTTCTAAAGGTCATCTTCCGTTTCCCAAGATTCTTAACCTTTTTCGAGATATTAAGGAAAGTATACAAAGTTACCAAAACTTTTCATGTCTGTTCATAAAATATTTTATTCTAACCCTTCCTTAACTCCAAACGTAACATAACTTTCAACATATTAGTTTTAATGAAATTAGAACATGCAGATAAGAGCCTCCAAATCTTAACCGATTTCAATGTTGTTGTTTTTTTTATATGAAAGCTAATAAAATTTAGTTTTTTGTTTCACCTGTTTATTAAATTACGTGTAAATAATTCACAAACTTTTACAATGAAACAAAATAACATTTTATTTTTCATGTAACTTAATATCAGCACTGATATCGTTGAAATTCAACATTAAAACCCTGATTAGACTTGGAAAAAATCAAAACTTATTATCAATTCATTCAAAAATTACATTATTTCAATAATTCTCTTTGTTGAATTATGATAAATTTACGTTTTAAAGACGTCAGTCTGATTTTTTCCAAGTCTAATCAGGATTTGAATGTTTAATTTCAACGATATCAATGCTGATATTAAGTTACATCTATATATATAAAAATCACGTGTCTGTCTGTTTGTCTGTTATTCTGTTTGTTTGTTCCTCATACAAATCCACACCGTTTGACTGATATTGACCAAACTTCGTCTTGATCCGGGAAATCTCGTAGTCTAGCTCAAAATCTTCTAGGATTCACAGTTCGGGAGTTACGCCTTCGAAAATGTCATTTATGAAGGAGTAAATTCTCCGAAATAGCCATTTTCTTCCAGTGTTGCAACTTCTTCAAAGAAGAACGGCAATATAGATGGAAATTAGCAAGCCAACAAAACTCTTTTTTTTTTTTTAAGTTTTACTTTCATTTTGTTTTTGTTTTACTTTTTATAGCGCGGTTCCTCCCTCCCCCATAGGGAGGAACCCCGCTTATAAGGTTGATACAATGAAACAATCCGGAAGTGCCGACAAGAAAATTTCGCGTTTCAGAACCCCTAGAGACCGAAAATAACGGTGGTTCAAATTTGTATACAGGGTGTCCCGTAAATGTCTAGTCATATTGAGAGGGGTGATAGAGGACCCTTAGGGGAACAAAAAATGTTCTATGACGATTTCCCGAATTCTCACCCATAAGGGAGAAAACGTCGTTTTATTGTTTTATCGAGACAAACGTGGTTTTTAGAAACATAATCGTTGTAGCTCCGTCCCAGGTGGTACTACTAGAAAGGGAGTGAAACCAATCGAAAGCTGAGTAAATTTACTATAAGACTAGTTGGGAGTAAACGTAAAAATGAATAAATGTAAGTATGTATATCTTACCAAAAGAAGGCAATTCTAAATTTACTGACATTTTATTGATATTTCTTTCCAGCGTTACTCCTCAATAAGGAGGATCGGAGATTTCCGGGTTTCAGAAAAACTTCCTCATTTAACTAGCTTTCCATTCATGTATCACAACCCTGGGTTATTGAAGTATTTGAACGATTTAAGAACAAAAGTTTTAAAAAAAACATGGATCTGAGAAAAGAAAATAATATTTTTTTCTTCAGTTTATTCAAAAAGCTGAAGGGAAATATTTATTTTTATAAATATTAAGTAAATATTTACTTAAAACAATAAAAAAAATTACTTCCACGAATATAAAAAAAATTCCTAAAACAGTAAATAAATAAAATACACATTTATTTTGAATTTGTTAATTCAGGTAACTAATACTGGGTCCAGGAGGCGGCCATTAAGGAACCCCAACCATACATTAATCTCAAAAATTATTATTTTTACCTAGATCACACATTTGAACACATTTTTACAGGTACTTATATTTAGAAAACAAATGCTTTCCCTTAAATTAATACTGATGGCTACGCTTGTGAAACTCACTGGGATTCTGAGCCCATGCGTTTTTGTTGTGGTAATTAAAAATTCTATCCCTCATAAATAATATGTACATAGTCCTATAAAAATGTGTTCAAATGCGTGATTTAGGTAAAAATAGTAATTTTTGAGGTTAATGTATGGTTGGGGTTCCTTAATGGCCGCCTCCTGGACCCAGTATTAGTTACCTGAATTAATAAATTCAAAATAAATGTGTATTTTATTTATTTAATGTTTTAAGATTTGTTTTTATATCCGTGGAAGTATTTTTTTTTATTCTTTTAAGTAAATATTTACTTAATATTTATGTAAACATTTATAAAAAAAAATATTTCCCTTCAGCTTTTTGAATAAATTGAAGAAAAAAATATAATTTTCTTTTCTCAGATCCATGTTTTTTTAAAAACTTTTGTTCTTAAATCGTTCAAATACTTCAATAACCCAGGGTTGTGATACATGAATGGAAAGCTAGTTAAATGAGGAAGTTTTTCTGAAACCCGGAAATCTCAGATCCTACTTATTGAGGAGTAACGCTGGAAAGAAATATCAATAAAATGTCAGGAAATTTAGAATTGCCTTCTTTTGGTAAGATATACATACTTACATTCATTCATTTTTACGTTTACTCTCAACGAGTCTTATAGTAAATTTACTCAGCTTTCGATTGGTTTCACACCCGTTTTAGTAGTATCACCTGGGACGGAGCTACAACGATTATTCTTCTAAAAAGTACGTTTGTCTTGAAAAAACAATAAAACGACGTTTTCTCCCTTATGGGCGGGAATTCGGGAAATCGTCATAGAACATTTTTTGTTCCCCTAAGGGTCCTCTATCACCCCTCACAATATGACTAGACATTTACGGGACACCCTGTATATATATATATATATATATATATGTATATATTTATATATATATATATATATATATATATATATATATATATATATATATATATATATATATTTGTCTGTTCGCTCATTTCTGGCTTCCCTGATGGTCCGATTTTGATGAAATTTGGTACAAAAATCCGTCGTCCAATTTGAAAGGTCAAGTTCGTTAACCAGCAAAATCCGCCCACTGGAAGATGGCGTTTGGGGCCAAATTCGCGCAGAAAAAATCGTAACGCTTACGTTTTTGAGTTCATAAGCTCGTAAGTACTCTTTTTATAGGCTTCTTGGGCTAGGAAAACGAATGAAACCATTTTCAAGGCGATAGCTTTAACCATTTTCGAGAAAATTGGAAAAATAGTTTTTGAATACCGTTTTTGGTTTGGGTACTTAGAATCACGGGATTCAGTTGAAACATTATCTGCATGTTCTACTTTCATTAAAACTAATATGTAGAAAGTTATGTTACGTTTGGAGTTAAGGGAGGGTTAGAATAAAATATTTTATGAACAGACATGAAAAGTTTTGGTAACTTTGTATACTTTCCTTAATATCTCGAAAAAAGTTGAGAATCTTGTTAAACAAAAGATTACCATTAGAATGATTACTAAATGCTCTACAAAAAAGGTTCTAATGAAAGTTTTGATTAGGCGATGTCAATCGGAGAAATAAGTGCTTAAAACTTTAAAGTAATTGATTTCGCTTATTCGAACTGTTCTTTTTGTCTTTGATTTTGGTACTTAGAATCATGGGCTTCAGTTGAAACATTTTCTCCATGTTTGAATTTTATCAAAACTAATATGTTGAAAATTTGGTTACGTTTGGAGTAAAGGAAGGATTAAAATAAAATATTTTATTTTTAGACATGAAAAGTTTTGGGAACTTCTTATATTTTCATTAATATCACGAAAACGGTTTAGAATCTTGGCAAGCAAAAGATTACCATTCGAAAGGTTACTAAATTTTCTACAAAAAATGTTTTGAAGACATTTGCGATGGGATGGTCATATTTGGAGAAATAAGTGCTTAAAACATAGGTAATTTCGTTCATTTGAACGAATCTTTTTGTGTGTTTCCTACAGTTTTTTTTCACTGCTCGTTATTTTTGTGATTGCTTATAGTAGTCAAATGTATTAGTCAATAAAACAGGATACGTATATATAGAAACAATATTTTGTTTCAACGGTATCTTGGAATTCGAAGATGCCCTATGAATATCTAGATGACTGTACTGGTGTTGATTTCGTTCTTTAGAATTGTTTTTGGTATTCCCTATTTTCAGAAGTTTTTATCTATTTATTAATTTTTTTTTAAAATTCATTGAACGAAATCATATGAATTCGAAGGTGAGGAGCTAGGAGGCTTAGGGTGGGGGGCGTTTTCCCTGTCCCCAGGTACCCTCGTCTCCCTGTGTACCAGCTTCCAAACAACTTTAGGAATGTAGGATTTCTAATTTTTGCCAGTATCAGAACAGCCGCTCCTTACATACCACAGTGGTACAGACGTACCGGTCTATACTAGTTGCACTCCACACGGTGGTAGTATTATTACATCAGACCACAGGCCGGTCTTATACGAATTACACGGGCACATCCCCACACCCACAGCCACAAACTACCACTACAGTAAGGCAGACTGGCACAAATACAAACACCTCAAACACGAACACACCCCCCCTATCACACCCATACACGACACACAAATTCTCGATGAGGCCATTAAACAGTTCACAGACACAATCACCTTCGCGGCCGACTCGAGCATTCCTAAGTTCGCGCCAGCACCTCCAAATCTTAGGAAACCACCACAACACATTCTCACACTCATCAAACAAAGAAACGATATCAAAAACATCTGGTACAGAACACGAGATAGGCATTATAAAACTGCACTAAACTCACTCACTACACAAATACGCACACTCATGTCACAATGGAAGACGTCCATGTGGCATGAGAAACTCAGGCAGACACATGGTGACTTTAGGCAATTCTGGAGGCTCATACGAACACGAACGCAAAAGACTAACACAGTAAAAATACACAGACAAGATACGCTACTAGACGAAAAAGACCAGGCGGACATACTCGCTACTTACTACACACAAGACGCTCAAACTCGCAACAAAGACCGTACACCTGAATACAGACTTACACTACAAGACAATTACATGTACGTCTCACCAAAACAACTGACAGCCATACTCAGACAGACACGAGGGAATAAATCCCCAGGATATGACAGACTTCAGTACATATTACTTAAACAGTTACCGAGAAAAGGACTACACTATCTTGTACACATCTATAACACATGCCTCCGCCTCAGACACTTCCCCGAACACTGGAGACACGCTATAATCACACCACTACTCAAACCCAACAAAAAGGGCGATACACCTGAACACTACAGACCCATAAGCCTACTGCCTCATCTATCAAAAGTATATGAAAAGATTATACTGAGATATCTTAAAGACTTTAGCGCAGAGGAGGATATTATGCCTGCTGAGCAGTTCGGCCTCCGCCCTGCACACAGTTCAGAACATCAGCTAGTAAGGCTCCAATCACACATCACAAACAACTTGCTCATGAACCGGACTACAGCACTCATATCGATTGACTGGACGAAAGCTTTTGACTCAGTTTCACATAATATACTTATGCAGCAACTCAGAACGTACGGATGTCCAGAACAACTCTATAACACAATACACTCTTTCCTATACGGACGTACTATGACGGTTAGGGTAGGGGCAAGCCTCTCCAGCACACACCCAATCCCCTGCGGTGTACCACAGGGGTCAGTACTCGCACCCACACTCTTTTCCATCTACACATCAGAAATCGTCGGTGAACAGTACCTAAACACAAAAATAGCCGCATATGCCGACAATATCGCGATATACAGCACATCCATGTCACATTCAAAGGCATTAAAACAAGCTGAAGAGGTTTGCGCAGACGTAGTAGACGAACTGCGACGAATACACATCACAGTTAACCCGACCAAGACAGACGCACTACTCTTCGCCTTTCATGGCAATTCAACACGAGCACGCCCCAAGTATTTCACGGTTAGAAACAAAAGAAACAAGTTAAAAAGACATATCAATTACTTGGGGAAACACTTAGGAGCACACCTCAGTTTTCACACACACTTTACCAAGAAGCTAAAGCTTGTCAGGACGAAAGCCCGCTCTCTTGGTTACTTACTCCATTCATCAAACCTCTCACTCAGACTGAAGCTACTCATACACAAAGGAGTCTTACGACCGGCACTTCTATACGGCACACCACTCTTTCGGTTTCTGACCCCACCATACTCAGAACACTACAATCTTTTCAGAACCGAATACTCAAAACAGTCACGCGGACCACCTCACACAATAAACTCAAAGCCCCAGACTTACACAAACTCTTAGAAGTCCCTACAGTTTCAGAATTCATAAAACGACGTCACATCAAATTCTTTGACGGACTTAAGTACCATGACAATCAACTTTTTAACGACATCACACCACCTGGACGACCAGGACGCTGGCAAGGACCAACTGAGTTCACACGACGACTAGTAGACGTACTAGAACATAACACATTTTAGAAAACGTTAGGAACAATCCAACAAACACAAGCTACACTGACACATAACACTTAAGACAGTCTAACTGACCTTCTTCCCCTTTCTTCTTTCTTCTACTCTCAGACTATCTTTCGTTTTACCTCCTCCTCTATCGCTGTGCCCCAAACAGCACATTACACATACCTCCCTTCTGGGAATCCTACACCTTTTTCTCCTTTACTTACCGCCTTCAAGTGCATTTATGCAGAATAAGGACACCTCCTCCCTCATCCTCCCTCTACCTGTGGCCCTTACGCACGCCTGAGTGTTCGAGGTCCTTAGTTTTCTTTTGCGTTCCTGCACGTTTTTCTTTCACATTCGTTTTCATCATGCCCTTCCTTGCATGCTTTTTATTTATCTTTTCTCTTAAGTGGGGTTTAGGGAAAAAAAAAAAAAAAAAAAAAAAAAAAATTTCATTCCCTTGGCAACCACCGAGGAAGAAACAATAAATACCTGGCTGACCAAGATGGAGATGAATCCATCGAAATATCCCAGGAAGAAGTGAGGAGGAGTACCACCGCTGGAGAAAAATGCCGTTCCATCTAAAAATATCATCCCAGCGACGAAAAATAAACATCAAGCATATTAAACCTTGCGGCGAGGAAATTACGGGAGAAAAAAAAAAGACGAACTACCATCAGCGCTACCAAGGGACAGAATCCCAACTACACCAGGGAGCTTCAACATCATTAGTCCGCCGATACTGGGGCTAGAGAGTAGAAAGGGCGCCCAGATCGAGAAAATTTTCATTCCCTTGGCAACCACCGAGGAAGAAACAATAAGTACCTGGCACTTCGCGTTTCAGAACCCCTAGAGAACGAAAATAACGGTGGTTCAAATTCGTGTATATATATATATATATATATATATATATATATATATATATATATATATATATGTATATATTTATTTATATATATGTATATATATATATATGTATATATTTATTTATATATATATATATATATATATATATATATATATAAATATATATATATATATATATATATTTGTCTGTTCGCTCATTTCTGGCTTCCCTGATGGTCCGATTTTGATGAAATTTGGTACAAAAATCTATCGTCCAATTTGAAAGGTCAAGTTCGTTAACCAGCAAAATCCGCCCACTTGAAGATGGCGTTTGGGGCGAAATTCGCGCAAAAAAAATCGTTTTTGGGTTCATAAGCTTGTAAGTACTCTTTTTATAGGCTTCTTGGGCTAGGAAAACGAATGGAACCATTTTCAAGGCGATAGCTTTAACCGTTTTCGAGAAAACTGAAAAAACAATTTTTGAATGCCGTTTTTGGTTTGGGTACTTAGAATCATGGGATTCAGTTGAAACATTTACTGCATGTTCTACTTTCATTAAAACTAATATGTTGAAATTTTGGTTGCGTTTGGAGTTAAGGAAGGGTTAGAATAAAATATTTTATTAACAGACATAAAAAAGTTTTGGTAACTTTTGTATACTTTCCTTAATATCTCGAAAAAGGTTGAGAATTTGGGAAACAGAAGAATACCATTAGAAAGCTTATTAAATGCTCTACAAAAAAGGTTCTAATAAAAGTTTTGATTAGGCGATGTCAATCGGAGAAATAAGTGCTTAAAACTTTAAAGTAATTGATTTCGCTTATTCGAACTGTTCTTTTTGTCTTTGATTTTGATACTTAAAATTATGGGATTCAGTTGAAACATTTTCTGCATGTTTGAATTTCATCAACACTAATATGTTAAAATTTTTGTTACGTTTGGAGCTAAGGAAGGATTAGAATAAAATATTTTATTAACAGACATGAAATGTTTTGGGAACTTCGTATGCATTCCCTAATATCTCGAAGACGGTTAGGAATATTGGTAAACGGATGGTTACCATGCGAAAGCTTACTAAATGTTCTACAGAAAAGATTCTGAAACAATTTTTGATTAGGCTTAACCTTTGAAGTAATTGATTTCGTTTATTCGAACGGTTCTTTTTGTTTGTTGTTATTCCTTGTTATTTTTTAATTGCTTAAAGTTGGATAATGTATTTGACAATAAAACAGATTAATTAAAATAAGAAAAACAATTCATTGTTAAAAATATATCAGGCTGTACCGTATGAAATGTCAGCTTTGGATTTGTCGATTTCCTTCAAATGTCTTGAAACTGTCGAGGCTCCTACTCCGAGTTCTTTGGCATATTCCCTAGTGTTTTTAATTGCTTATAGTAGTCAAATGTATTTGTCAATAAAACAGGATACGTATAATTAGAATCAATATTTTGTTTGTTAGAATTCGAAGATGCCGCATGAATATCTATATTACAGTACTGGTGTTGATTTCGCTCTTTAGAATTATTCTTGGTATTCCCTATTTTCATCTGTTACCCATAGTTTTTTATTGTTAGTAGGTTTTTCTTATTGATTATAGAATATAAATCTATTTGGCTATAAAACAGGATACGTAAAATTAGTGACAATATTTCGGAGATTTCTGAGCGAAATACTTTTAAGATTTTCTACCACCACGAACGGCTTTTTTCCTCTATTTTTATCCACTAGATAGGCTTTATTTTGCATATTATTCTATATAAGTTTTATTCAGCAGGGGATTCTGATGAAATGTCGTGTTTTTGCTGTGGATTTTAAATACGATGTATCTAAGATTGGATAACATTAGCGAGTCTACATAGTTAAGAACCGACGACGGAGGATTACTTCTTGCTATGATTTAGTCTACATATGTATATTAAGTCCTAAATCCAAAAAATAAACTTCACAACGGTTAGATACTATGAGCGAATATGGCGGTTCAATGCCCGTAGAACACAAGGGGGCCGCAGGAAATTTACCTGCTAAGAGTTAATCCTCAAGAGCTGTAAATATACCCCATATAGGTATCTGCCGACACAAACACAAAGCCTAGGCGGAGAGCACCCCAAAAACACAGATCCAAACATAGGTTATATACTAAATATTCATAAAGACTACTTAGTTGTAAACCGATTCATCAATTAGCAATCAATAGTTTTCAACAAAGGTTATATACTAAATATTGATAAAAAGTATTTAATTAGAAAAAAAAACAATATTCCACAAGACTTGTTTTTGGTCCATTTGTGTCTACTCCATAGACTTAATTAGGTATATTATTCTATTGTAGTTGGGCAACTAAACTTTGTTTTATTTTGTTAAATAAAGTTTTTTTTTTTTTGACTTGTTATTCGTCAAGACTTTTATTTGTTCTTGTGTATTTACTAGATACGTTTTATTCGGCATATTATTCTATATAGGCTATATTAGGCAGGGTATTCTACTCAATCTTGTGTACTTCTTCTTGATCCTTCTGTACATGGGCGTATATAAAAACAATTTCGGGGGGGGGGGCTGAGACCATTTCCAGGGTATGGAATACTAAATATTTAGAGCTTGGAATAGTTTTAGGCAACTAAAACGCTATTACACGTAAAATAAAATATGATTTATGAACTAAGTGATCTTATTTAATTTATTTTTAAGGGTTTTACGAGAAGTTTTTATCATCAATTCAAAATTTCGGGAGGGGCTGCAGCCCCCTCAGCTCCCCCCCTCATATACGCCCATGCTTCTGTATCCTCTAGAAAGGCTTTATTAGGCATATTTTGTATTGATTTATAGAGCTTTGCTTTAGAATGAGAGCCAGATTCTGTAATTTCCGCTTCTGTGTAAAAGTTAGCTACTGTCGGTGTCCCTGACGCCTTAATATCACTTTTATTCGAGATGTTCGAGAGGATTTTGACAATTTTCACGAGATATATAAAAAAAAATAAGTTTATTTCTTTTCTAAGCTTATCAAATGGCACTAGGGACATGAACGGAACCGCGCTAAGATGCTGCAGTTCCTGCGAGTCGGATTTTTTCGTATTATGCTAGGCAGTGTGTCTAGCGTTCAGGTCACCTATGAGTATGTGTCGTCTGTCTGTCGAAGTTTCTGAAAGGAGAAGTCCCAGTCGTGAAAGTCGTCCTCTCGGTCTCCGATAGTATGCGGTCAGTTTGTACGTCTTGTTCAGTTTTACTATAATTGTCAGAACAAAATTGTATTCGTCTGGGTCTATGATTGGGTCTATCCGTTGATAGCGTGTACCGTGTCGAAGGCTGATGGCGACTCCACCGGCTAGTGTATTGTCCATGTCGTGCCGGAGAAGTGTATAGCCTTGAAAGTGTGCGTAACTACCTCTGGTCAGTCGTGTGTCGGTTAGTATGAATACAGTAGGCTGTATTTGTCGTAGAAGTAAGTCCACGTCTTGTAGTTTTGGAGTAAGTCCGTTTGTGTTAAGATTTAGTATAGTGTGTCCGGTCATTTTGTCGAAATCAGTTTAGTCATGAGTTCTACTAGAGAGCGTACTTGTGACATGAGCATGGACATCATGTCAGTCATTGTGTTAGTGAGTCGTTCTACCCATGCTGGTGTTCCGTCACTTGTGTGTTGTGGTGGTGTGTTGTGTGTAGGTAATTGGTAAGTGGGTGGTGTTGGTGGAGTGGGCAGCAGAGCTGGTCGGGGGTTTTGTTGTGGGGGTGTGTTTCGGGGTGGAAGTGCTTATGTGGGTGGTGGTGGGGGTAATTGTGATGTGTGTTCTGTGAATGCGATTGAATAGCTGAAGCCAGGGTCAACTGTGCGATATGTGCGTGTTGGTATGTTAGCCGGGGGGCCTACTATAGTCTGGCGGGCTGTTCGGCTCTTCTCAAGGAGTTCGAGCCGGGCTGTACATTGCCTGTAGGAGGCGGGATGCTGTTCACCGCAGTTGGTGCATTTTAGGGCGTTTTGGACTCGATCACAATCCTTGGATGTGTGGTTTTTGCCACAGCGAACACAGCGCTCGCGGAGATTACAATTGTTTTTGGTGTGCCCGAAACGCTGACACCTAAAACACTGGGAGATGCCTTTGTCCTCCCTGTAGGGTTTAAAGTGAATTTTTATTTGATCGATCGAGGTAATCGATTTGTGACGTGTGAGGGGTTAAACTTGTGCGAAAAGGTACAAAGAAGGGGGGAAATGGGGACCCTAGTACCGTCGGTTTGAGTCATGCTCATTCTTTTCACGGACACGATATGTTCCGTGTTGAGCTGCGCGGCAATGTTGTCCAGCAGGTGGTCTGAGTCCAGCCCGAGGAGTACGAATAGTTGATTTTTAGGGGAGCCCTTCGGTGTGTAGGTGAAAAATTGTGTCTTGTTATTTTTCAGTTGGTTTCTGATGAGTTCATGAGTAGTGATGTCTTGGGCAAATATTTTGTTCCCGGTTTTACAGCGTTGTACAGTATAATTCTTGCAACCGGCAGCGTTAAGTTTTCTAATGTGGCTGTTTGCGTCTGTGTAGTGAGGGGGCAATACTATTGGTGGGGGCTTAATCTTGGTCAGAGGTTCATACTTGTTATGTGTAGGGATCGGGGGTGGTGTGTTGGTGGTGTTCAGGGATTTAGGCCTAACCTTCCTTTGTTTTTGCCTTTTTAGTTTAACATCGGTAAAAATTTTACTATCGTTGCCCCTATAGTTTCTAGCTCAGATAGTGAAACATCTGAGCTAGAAACTATAGGTCGTTTGTGTACTGGGGGGAGGGCAGGGAAATCTACTGTGTCTACTCCCTGCTCCATGGGAGATTCAGGGGCCAAGAAGGTGAAGAGTTTTTCTAATTCATCTGAGGTGAGTGTCCTGCTGGCAAGAGTTTCAGTGAGCTGTTTTTGTGACATGCTTGTTAAAGGCTTGTGTTGACTGTTGGTGGGGGGTGGTGTGTCAGAGCGTGTTTGGCGGGTTGTGTGTGGGTGCTCATGTGAGAATATGGTGGGGGGTGGGCGTGGTGTGAAGAGGGGGTAAAAGAGAGAGGGAAGAGACAGAGTGGGGGTACCCTGGTGGAGGGGGCGGCCTGGGGTCGTATCTGTACCGTACGACAGACGGGTGGGCAAAGCCCCGGAATGCAGAACCCCTTAACAATTCCCTTGTGGGTCCGGACCCAACGGCTTGCTTAGAGATCCTGGATATACCCCTTACTCTCTTCTTCTGCGACTCCTGCTGGTCCTGGCTGCTACACCAGGCGCTTCTGCTCTTTCGAGCTTACTGTCCGAGCGGGTTCTCGGGGCCTAGCTTCTTGAGTAGCTGGTCCTACTGGAGGTGACTGGAGAGCTGCCGGCGAATGCACAAAAGCTGCGACGAGGTAGAGGAGTTCCAAGTAAACAGGCGATGTGTTCACCACTGAAGTTCATGGAGGAATGTGTTCGTTCCGTTCGAATTTTTTTTTTTTTTTTTTTTTTTTTTGTAGAGTGTAGAAAGGGCGCCCAGATCGGGAAAAATTTTCTAAGATCAAAGTGTAGAAAATTTTTCCCGATCTGGGCGCCCTTTCTACACTCTAGCCCCAGTATCGGCGGACCAATGATGTTGAAGCTCCCTGGTGTAGTTGGGATTCTGTCCGTTGGTAGCGCTGAAGGTAGTGCGTCTTTTTTTTTTCTCCCGTAATTTCCTCGCCGTAAGGTTTAATATGCTTGATGTTTATTTTTCGTCGCTGGGATGATATTTTTAGATGGAACGGCATTTTTCTCCAGCGGTGGTACTCCTACTCCCTTCTACCTGGGATATTTCGATGGATTCATCTCCATTTTGGTCAGCCAGGTACTTATTTTTTCTTCCTCGGTGGTTGCCAAGGGAATGAAAATTTTCTCGATCTGGGCGCCCTTTCTACTCTCTAGCCCCAGTATCGGCGGACCAATGATGTTGAAGCTCCCTGGTGTAGTTTGGATTCTGTCCGTTGGTAGCGCTGATGGTAGTGCGTCTTTTTTTTTTTCTCCTGTAATTTCCTCGCCGTAAGGTTTAATATGCTTGATGTTTATTTTTCGTCGCTGGGACGATATTTTTAGATGGAACGGCATTTTTCTCCAGCGGTGGTACTCCTCCTCACATCTTCCTGGGATATTTCGATGGATTGTTCTCCATCGTCATCAGCCAGGTACTTATTGTTTCATCCTCGGTGGTTGCCAAGGGAATGAAAATTTTCTCGATCTGGGCGCCCTTTCTACTCTCTAGCCCCAGTATCGGCGGACCAATGATGTTGAAGCTCCCTGGTGTAGTTGGGATTCTGTCCGTTGGTAGCGCTGATGGTAGTGCGTCTTTTTTTTTCTCCTGTAATTTCCTCGCCGTAAGGTTTAATATGCTTGATGTTTATTTTTCGTCGCTGGGATGATATTTTTAGATGGAACGGCATTTTTCTCCAGCGGTGGTACTCCTCCTCACATCTTCCTGGGATATTTCGATGGATTGTTCTCCATCGTCATCAGCCAGGTACTTATTGTTTCTTCCTCGGTGGTTGCCAAGGGAATGAAAATTTTCTCGATCTGGGCGCCCTTTCTACTCTCTAGCCCCAGTATCAGGGGACCAATGATGTTGAAGCTCCCTGGTGTAGTTGGGATTCTGTCCGTTGGTAGCGCTGATGGTAGTGCGTCTTATTTTTTTTTTCTCCTGTAATTTCCTCGCCGTAAGGTTTAATATGCTTGATGTTTATTTTTCGTCGCTGGGATGCTATTTTTAGATGGAACGGCATTTTTCTCCAGCGGTGGTACTCCTCCTCACTTCTTCCTGGGATATTTCGATGGATTCATCTCCATCTTCATCAGCCAGGTACTTATTGTTTCTTCCTCGATTGATGCCAAGGGAATGAAAATTTTCTCGATCTGGGCGCCCTTTCTACTCTCTAGCCCCAGTATCAGGGGACCAATAATGTTGAAGCTCCCTGGTGTAGTTGGGATTCTGTCCGATGGTAGCGCTGATGGTAGTGCGTCTTATTTTTTTTTTTCTCCTGTAATTTCCTCGCCGTAAGGTTTAATATGCTTGATGTTTATTTTTCGTCGCTGGGATGATATTTTTAGATGGAACGGCATTTTTCTCCAGCGGTGGTACTCCTCCTCACTTCTTCCTGGGATATCTCGATGGATTCATCTCCATCTTCATCAGCCAGGTACTTATTGTTTCTTCCTCGGTTGATGCCAAGGGAATGAAAATTTTCTCGATCTGGGCGCCCTTTCTACTCTCTAGCCCCAGTATCGGCGGACCAATGATGTTGAAGCTCCCTGGTGTAGTTGGGATTCTGTCCGTTGGTAGTGCGTCTTTTTTTTTTCTCCTGTAATTTCCTCGCCGTAAGGTTTAATATACTTGATGTTTATTTTTCGTTGCTGGGATGATATCTTCGATATCGCCTATTCTGGGATCGAAATATCCCAGGAAGAAGTACCACCGCAGGAGAAAAATGCCGATCCATCCAAAAGTATATATTTATATATATGCTTGTCTGTTCGATCTCTTGCATGCTCAAAAACGATCCGATTTTAACGAAATTTGGTACAAAAATCCGTCGTCCAATTTGAAAGGTCAAGTTCGTTAACCACCAGAATCCGCCCACTGGAAGATGGCGCTTGGGGCGAAATTCGCGCAAATAAAAATCGTAACGCTTACGTTTTTGAGTTCATATGCTTGTAAGTACTCGTTTTATAGGATTCTTGGGCTAGTAAAACAAATGAAACCATTTTAAGGCGATAGCTTGAACCGTTTCCGGAAAAATCCGAAAAATAGTTGTTAAATCAAGTTTTTGGTTTGTTTACTTAGAATCATGGGATTCGGTTAAAATATGTTCTGCATGTTTAAATTCCATGCGTACAAAGATGTGTGAATTTTGGTTTCGTTTGGAGGTAAGGAAGAATTAGAATAAAATATTTTATTAAGAGACATGAAAAGTTTTGGGAACTTCGCATATTTTCCTTCATATATCGAAAATAGTTGGGAAATCGTCATAAGTGGATGGAAACTATTCAAAAGCTTACTAAATTCTCTATAATTAATATTCTGAGAAGATTTTGGATTTGTCGATGTCAATCGAAGAAAACGGTGATGAAAACTTTGAATGTGTTCTTTTGAATGGGTTTTCGTAGTTGTTTAGCTCACTTTTTAATTGTTTCTTTTAAATTGTATTAAAATTGTATCATATAAAAAATCGATCTTTATCATGTTTGGGAGAAAGGAATAAAAAGTGAACATTTACTTGTAATAGCAAAAAAAGTCCGACTCGCAGGAACTTCATCATCTTAGCGCGGTTCCGTTCATATCCCTAGTGTCATTTGAAAAGCTTAGAAAATAAATAAACTTATTTTTTTTTATATATATCTCGTGAAAATTGTCGAAGTCCTCTGGAACATCTCGAATAAAAGTGATATTAAGGCGTCAGGGACACCGACAGTAGTTAACTTAAGCACAGAAGCGGAAATTACACAATCCGGCTCTCTTTCTAAAGACAAGCTCTATAAATCAATACAAAATATGCCTAATAAAGCCTTTCTAGTGGATACAGAAGGATCAAGAAGAAGTACAAGAAAGATTGAGTAGAATACCTTGCCTAATATAGCCTATATAGAATAATATGCCGAATAAAGCCTATCTGGGAGATACAGAAGGACAAATAACAAGTCTTGACAAATAACAAGTCAAGATATCGAATAATATACCTAATTAAGTCTATGGAGTAGATACAAATGGACCAAAAACAAGTCTTGAGGAATCTTGTTTTTTTTCTAATTAAATACTTTTTATCAATATTTAGTATATAACCTTTGTTGAAAACTATTGATTGCTAATTGATGAATCGGGTTACAACTAAGTAGTCTTTATGAATATTTAGTATATAACCTATGTTTGGAACTGGGTTATTTCAGAATCTAGTATAGTTTAAGAAATTTTGGGGAATGAAATCATAAGGCTGCTCTCCGTAACCTGGCTGGGCTTTGTATTTGTGTCGGCAGATCTAATGGTTGGCTTGTCTTACATACATCAGATAGAACTAACCTGGTTAACAGGTGGTTCTAAAGGTTAATAGAATTGCATATGATAAATAAATATATTCATTATGGTGCTAAAGCTTGTACTTATTACATGGTGGCAGCGGTAAATTAAAAAAATGAATCCAATTGAAGAAATTACAAAAGCTTTTTTGGAAGCTTTGAAGTCTTCAAGAAACGAAGGAACTATTGGCTTTGAAGTTAAGCCTCCTGAAGAATTTAACTTCCAAGATTGTTCGAAATGGCCGCAATGGATACGAAGGTTTGAAATTTCCTGGTCAGCAAGTGGTCTCAGTAACAAAGGTGAATGCCAACAAATTAATTTTTTGACTTATTCTTTGGGTTTGGAGGGAGATGAATTTCTAACCACTATTGGTTTACCTCCGGATAAAAGAAACACTTACGCCCAGGTGAAGAAACATATTGACGATGATTTCAGGTTAAGAAAAAACTTATTTTACGAACGTTCAAAATTTCTTTTGAGAACACAGGCACCTACTGAACAGATAGACAATTATATACAGGACTTATACAAATTAGCAGCCAAATGTGACTGGACTTGCGAACATTGTAATTTTGGAAAAGATTTGTTATTGCTCAAATTAGTTACTGGCCTAGCCGATAGACATCTTTCTACTGAACTACAGTTATGTCGAGAGTTAAAGATAAATGAGGCTGTCGAACGCATCCGTTTAGCTTCTGTCATAGAGTCACAGCAAGACATGATCCGTGGCCAATCAAATAATAATCCTGGAATCGTAGAGTGCGATGCTGTTTCTAGGAAATCTATATATATAAAAATTACCTGTAAGTTTATCCGTCTGTTTGTTCTTTATGCAAATCCACACCGTTTGACCAATTTGGACCAAACTTGGCACACATGTACTTCTTGATACGGGAAATCTCCTAGGCTAGCTCAAAATCTTCTAGGCTTCACAGTTCGGGAGTAACGAGTTCGAAACTGTCAAATAAAGAAGAGTGAATCGTCAGGAATAGCCATTTTCTTTCCAGTACTGCCTAGGTGAATTGCCTAGGTGGAGATTAGCAAGCCAACAAAACATTCTTCTTTTATTGCGAACAAATTTTCTTTTGGGAACAAAACTTTTCAGTTTAAACCTTTGTATGTTTGCCTAAATTATGGCCTTATTTTCTCAGAATTTGGACAAATATTATCATATAAGATCAATTTTCTTAATTTCTGTTGAAGATGTAGGTAGGACAACACTGGGCTTCTAGAAGCCATTAACCAATTTTTGTTTAAGTTTTGTGTGTTTATCTAACTTCCAAACCTTTTTAGTTTCCGCAAAATTTGTGTGTTTTTCTAAATTATAGCCTTATATTCTTAGAATATTGACTAATATATAATATATATATATACATATATATAATATAATATAATAATAATATATAATAATTTGAAATATTAAGTTTTTGATCTGTTGACTTCCCAGTTGCCATTTCTTTCCAGTGTTGCCAAGGTAGAGATTAACAAGCGTACAAAATGTTTTTTTTGCAAAAGGTTTTTCTTTTGCGAACAAAACTTTTCAATTATAACCTTTGTATGTTTATATAAATTGTAGCCGTATATTCTCAGAATTTGGAAAAATAATATCATATAAGATTAATTTTCTTACTTTTAGCACTTTCCTCCGAAGGAAAGTAGCTATTGACGTTGGACTCATGACGGAATTTTTGAAAAATTTCTTCAAATCTTTATCGATCCTACCTAGTAGACACCGAAAATGACCCACGTTAAAATTTATATATATCTATATATATATATATATATATATATATATATATGCATATATATATATATATATATATATATATATATATATATATATATATATATATATGTGTCTGTTAACACGATAGCGGCCAGAGTTTTTGTTTTTTCGTCACGAAACTTGGTATATAGCATTCAATTAGCAAACGATTGAACGAGTTCGTTAACCACCAAAGTCGGTCCACCGGAAGGGGGGGTTTACCCCGAACCCAAAACACTAATTTGACTATGTCAGCCGTAATATTTGTTATATTTCAACGAAACTTGGTATTCGTAGTGGTAATATAGAGAGAAAAGTGAGATATAAAAATGAACTAAATCGGTTCATTAGAAGGGAAGGGGGTTTACTCCGGACCCACAATACCAATTCGCCACTACCAGCCGTGATGTTTGGTATATTTCAACAGAACTCGGTATTCGTAGTGGTAATCCATAGGTAAATAACTGTTGTAAAAATAAACTAAATCGGTTCATTACGAGGGGGGGTTTACTCCGGACCCACAATACCAATTCGCCACTACCAGCCGTGATTTTTGGTATATTTCGACGAAACTCGGTATTCGTAGTGGTAATCTACAGGTAAATATGTGTTGTAAAAATAAACTAAATCGGTTCATTAGAAGGGGGGTTTACTCCTGACCCAAATTCTTAATATACTCATACCGGTCGTAATTTCTACTGTATTGTAACGAAACGCGGTATACGTCGTGGGTAACTCATGAGAAAGAAGTGTTGTAGAAATGAGCTGAATCGGTCAATCGGAAAGCGGGGGTTTAATTTGTAATATATTTCAATAGAAAAGCCCGTCAGACGTAGGTTCACAAAGCCGCCGCAAGGAGCGCTTTCTACCACTAGAGTGACTGTATCCTGTTCCTGCGTTAGATCAAAATACGATAATATGAGGTTTTTTGTATTTATTACGAAGTGTAATAGGTACCATGTGTAAACATAACTCTGGAAGCAAATTATTAATTGATCAGTTACTCATTACAAATTTAAAAGAGAACTATTCATGTTTTTATTTTATTTATGTATATTTTAAGCAAATTGTTCTGGAAAGCAATCTACACTACCCAAATTCTGAGGAAAGTGCTTAGTTATGCAGCTCCTGCGTGACGGACTTTTATCTCATGCATTTGCTTAACATAAACTATGACTTCAACATTAACCCATGGATCTTGTACAGAACTTTAATAATTTAAATACTTTTAGTTCTTTACCGTACCACCTAAAATCATCTATGTGTGACATGATATTTAAACATTTGGGTCATTCCATGTCAAATCAACCCAAAAAAATAGGATTTGACACCCATGATCTCAGATTTTAATGAAACTTGGCATGTTCATTCTTTTCATGGATATAAGTAAGAATATAAAATAGTTTTTCTCAATCTCAAATAGTTTAATTTCATGCCCTGCTAAAGTATTTCAAATTTTGCAGATATCATCGATTGGTCAAAGGAAGTGCACTTAGCTCTAGAATATAAATCATACCTATCGACCAATGTTGATGACATTTTCTATGACAATACTTCAATAAATATGGAAGCCAGAAAAAAAAAATAATATAAGCATAAAGTAATTACAAATGGTCTGAAAAAATCCTGAAGTGTTAAAATGCATTTTGTAAAAATTAAATATGGCGTTCCACACTAAGTGGAATATCATCAAACGGTAAAAAAAAAATCACTAAAATATTTTTTTATTATTATTCTAAAAGGTATACACTATCACATGAAAAAATAAAATGTATGGTGAAAATGAAAACTACCTACATGTACAAAACATTCATTACTTCAGTGAAGGGTTTGCTGGGCAATATAAAATGAAATACAACTTAATTTTTATCACATGTAACTGCAGTAACTAACATTAAAATTTGAAATATTAAGTTTTGATCTGTTAACTTGCTGGTTTCAGTTTGTTTTCCATAGTTGAATTTTTGATTTGGGAATTGCATTTTATCACATGCATTTGCTTAATAAAAACTATGTCTTTAACACTAATCCATGGACTGTCCGAACTTATAGCAGGCTCAATATCTACTTGGCTCATACGGAGAATTGTAGTATTTGTCATTAAACTAGATGCAACATTAGCAAACTCTACTGAGTTTTTCACATTTTTAGTTTCAGATTTGCTCATAACTTCCATTAGAGACCAAGGATTTTAATCTTTCTCCCACGCTATCTACTATACGTTTGTCATGAGCTGTAGTAAAATATTTCCGCTAAAACTTTTTGTGAAATTTTTCTGAATGTATGTAAAGCAATCTTGACATATATTTATTTTTAAACTGAGATGATGGATTATCACTGTAAATAATTTCATTTTGACAAATCATAATTTTTTATTATTATATCATATAATCTTATCAAAAGTGCGTATACAGAATTCATCGGAACAAATGAGAAAAGTAGTGCATTGGTTTTTGAAAAATAATGCTGCTGTAAATAATTTAACAGTTTCTCATGACCACAATCCTGATTGAATTTTGTTTTAACAACCGCAAGAATAAGCCATTGCAAGAACGGACGTTTTCTTTTCATTAATCAGTTATTTTATTTTATTTGATTCATTTATATTAATTCTTTTTTTTGTGTATTTCTTTCAATTAATTTATAATTTTGATATTGTAATTTGTTTCTTTTTCAATATTTTTTTTTATTGATTTTTTTTTACGGCGCATCTACATCTGGGTTATTAGCGCTTTCAATATTATTGTTACTATTTTTATTTGTATTATTATTATAGTTGTTATCATTAAGCTATCATATTTCTCTATTTTAATTTTTTTTTTTTTTTTTTACAGCGCATCTACATCTAGGTCATTAGCGCCGTCTCTATTTTAATATTATTATTATTATACTTTTAAAACTCAGAAAAAAAAATATAAAAAAAAATAAAAATAAAAAATAAAAAAAATTTATATTACTTTGATTGTAATGCAGGCAGTATCGGAAGATGGAACCTGTAGAACCTAAATGAACTCCCACAGTATAGGGATACGATATTGAAGAAAAAAAAAAAAAAAGGAAAAAGCCATTCAATTTGTTCCTCATATAAATCCACAGCTTTTGAGCGATTTTGACCAAACTTGGCACACAGGTAGGGGTTGATACGGGTTTACCAAATAAACCTACATTTAAACAAAATTATTTATTTAAGTGATATTGTTTACTGAACTTAAAGAATCTGAGTTTGTTGTTCCATGTACCAGATTATTTCCACTATAATTTACATTAGATCCTCACCTCAGCAATTTTTATTTATCAGCTAATTACATTTTTTTACTTGACGTTTCGGCCTCAGGGCCATCCTCATAAAACTAGAAAAAACACATTACATGCATTAAATTACATTAAAATTATATATATTATATTAAATGTATGAATAAATTTGTATTCAATAAAAATGTATTGAATAATGAGCCAACCCTGTAATTCATAGAATAAAAAATAAATCAATGGATGAATATCATAATCAATGAATAAATTTTATTCAATAAAAATTTATCTGAATGATAATTGAATAATGCCCTACTCTGCTAGTAGGTAAAATCGATGAAAAATTAAAGATTTTTTTCATGAAAGTCTAAAAATAAACCATTGAAACTTTAAACATACCACTAAAGTGGCAAAAAAAAAATATATATCTATAAAGGTTTAACATTTTTATTGAAAATAAATATCCTTCCAAACAACTCTCTCATATAGCGCATTCTTGTCCGTTTCAATAGCATCCTTGATCTTCCCATACTTTTCTCCTAATAAGATGAATTGCGGGTAATAAAGGAATTTAATGGTATTTTATGTATTCTCTACTGTAGGAGAGGAGGACATTTTTGTCTGGCCTGCCATTTTCCCCAGATGTTGAAAGTAAGGAAGAGAGCTAGGGCGAGCGTAGGGACCGTTGGGACTCGCTTCAGCCTGTGTGACCGGGGCTGATGTATTATTTAGGATAAGTTGGTCCATACAATAGGTGATCCATCAAGCTGTCTACTGCAACTTGCAGTCGACACGGGAGCCAAATCAATGCAACCCCCCCCCCATCCTCTTCTCTATTTCAGTCCTGTGAGAGCTCCGGCTTTTCAACAGCTAACCATCTTTATTGTTATACTCTAAGACGTGACGATGTATGCATTTGTAAAGAAGGATGCCCGTTCTTATATCCGTGCATATCCACTCTTCTTCCAGCAATTAGAAAGATTCTTTCATTGTATTAGTCTATCGGGAAATCGGAGGACGTTTAAAAATGCGGTGCTGAATTAACTTTTTAAGTCCCTCCTTAAGGTAATTGGATAATTACAAATAAACACAATTTATTAACATTTTTTATTAGTTTTTTTAGCATTTTCCCTTCCATTTTAATAGACAGAAAACTGACTATTAATGTTGACACGATGACGCAATCCGGAAGTTCAGCCATAAAAATATCGATGTTTCATAACTCTTAGGCAACAAAAAAACTTTCGTTCTCATTTGTATGAATTTGTGAATATATTGTTCCCAGTGGGAACTTACCACCATACTAATAAGGACTTCTACATATCTACTGTTACGGGCTCCTAATTGGTAATTCTATATCCCTCGTCATGTAGCCATTAATATGCATTTCCATATCGATTCTAATAATTACTTCTATATTCAGCTAAATATGGACCTCATATTTCCTCCTATTTAGGGCTTCTATGTACCTTCCAGTGTATACTTATAGGTAGATACTTATATATATACAGGGTGAAATGGATAAACGTATCAACCTTTCAGGAGAGGATAGTAGACCTCAAGGTCACAAGAAAAAAGTTCATACAAAGTATTTCCAATAGAAAAAGAGTAAATTCATATTTCATATTCTTTATGTCGACCATATTTTTTTATAAATAAGTAGTGATTACTGAAAACCCGTTAATGTTAAATAAAACCCAATCAAACCATCGTAAATTAGATAAAATTCCCTTTGAGAAACCGAGGTTTGTATTGTTACTGTGTTCATTATAACCCTAGATACAACCCTTGGTCGTTTCGACGAATAGTACTCGGATTTGTAATTGCCCTGCGATGAGTGACTACTGTAGACGGCTAGCCTGCCAGGTATTCCCAGGTACTAGTCTATTACCTAGGTACAAGTAGCCGAAAGGAGAAGATAACCTTCTCTTCATAATATAAAAGTCCAACTCGCAGGAACTGCGTCATCTTAGCGCGGTTCCAGTTTTTTTTTTTTTTTTTTTTTTTTTCACGGCACATCTACATCTAGGTCATTAGCGCCGACATCCAGGGTGTAGCGAGGAATTTCACCAGCGAGCCGTGGGATGATGAAATTCCTGCCGGAGGTTGGGAATCGAACCCACCATCTCCCGCTTATGAATCCAAGGCGCTAGCCATTAGACCACGGGAGAACCCGGTTCCTGTTCATATCCCTATTCTCATTTGAAAAGCATAGAATAGAAACAGATAATATTTTCCTCGGCCTTTGTTCAAAGGGTTTATACCTGGGGTCAGGTCTGCAAGACCCTAGAATCCTCTTCTACCGATACTTCATTTCATACGTTTCAATGAATTGGAAAATATCAAATATTTTCACACATTCCTGTGTTCTTTTACTATAGTAATAATTCTACAGATAAAATCAATTAAAAAATAAAATAAAAAAAACCAACAGCATAAAGGCAATTGAAAATATTCAAAACACGTCAACGAATCTTTTTCTCTTGGCAAGCTATATTTCTAACAATGAATTGTTTTTCTTATTTTGCCTAATCTGTTTTATTGTAAAATACATTATCCAACTATAAGCAATTAAAAAATAACAAGGAATAAAAACAGACAAAAAGAACAGTTCGAATAAGCGAAATCAATTACTTTAAAGTTTTAAGCTCTTATTTCTCCGATTGACATCGCCTAATCAAAACTTTCATTAGAACCTTTTTAGAGCATTTAATAAGCTTTCTAATGATATTCTTCCGTTTACCAAGATTTTCAACCTTTTTCGAGATATTAAGGAAAGTAAACAAAGTTACTAAAACTTTTTATGTCTGTTAATAAAATATTTTATTCTAACCCTTCCTTAACTCCTAACGTAACCAAAATTTCAACATATTAGTTTTGATGAAAGTAGAACATGCAGAAAATGTTTCAATTGAATCCCATGATTCTAAGTACCCAAACCAAAAACGGTATTCAAAAAATATTTTTCCAATTTTCTCGAAAACGGTTAAAGCTATCGCCTTGAAAATGGTTTCATTCGTTAGGAATCATATAAAACGAGTACTTAGAAGCTTATGAACTCAAAAACGTAAGCGTTACGATTTTTTTTGCGCGAATTTCCCCCCAAACGCCATCTTCCAGTAGGCGGATTTTGCTGGTTAACGAACTTGACCTTTCAAATTGGACGAAGGATTTTTGTACCAAATTTCATCAAAATCGGACCATTCGTCTTCTAGCTAGAGAGCGAACAGACAAATATATATATATATATATATATATATATATATATATATATATATAAATAAATATATTCATATATATATATACAAATTTGAACAACCGTTATTTTCGGTCTCTAGGGGTTCTGAAACGCGAAATTTTCTAGTCGGCACTTCCGGATTGTTTCATTGTATCAACCCTATAAGCTGGGTTCCTCCCTATGGGGGAGGGAGGAACCGCGCTAAAAGTAGCTTTGTCGAATCGACGAATAGGCTATATCTGTACATAAAATATGTTCGTCGATTCGGCGAAGAGGTTGTTGATACAGTACCTTAGTCATTTCGACTAATAGATTGAAATATTGTGATTTTGGAGGAGTTACAATGAGCAGGAGATATGGTTAAATGGTGAATTATGCTTTTCTTCTGATAAAGAGCCGGAACAGTTGGTTGAACTTTATGACAGCGATGATGTTTTGAAAGTAGAAAAGGCTATTAATTTCAATATTCATAATGTGAAAGGTAACTGTAATAAGTTCGGAGTGGCTGTGGTAATTATGATGGCTGTGGCTAATCATGATGACGTAGTTTGTTTTGAATTCTCCTTTCTATATAACCTTCCTCATAGCCTCCAACTGAAGTTATCGTTATTTCTTATTTTTTATAGAAAGATTTAACCCACGACAGAATGGAATTTTATTCGCCATGAAGCACATATTTACAGTTGATAATAACAGTAAAACGAATTTGCTAGTAAAACAATATATTTAAAATTACAACGACTTTTTGGTTGTCAAAGAGTAAGTACGTTTTCAGTACATAATTGTATTGACTTATACAGATTAAGAATTATCCGCTTCTGTGTAAGTTGGCTACTGTCAGTTTCCAGTGATTTGTGATGCTAATCTATTCCATTTCTTCGAGATGTACGTAACCGCGCTAAGATGACGCAGTTCCTGCGAGTCGGCCTTTTTTTCTTTTATGGTGCATCGAAATCTGAGCCATTAGCACCATTTTAGCGCGGTTCCTCCCTCCCCCATAGGGAGGAACCCCGCTTATAGGGTTGATACAATGAAACAATCCGGAAGTGCCGACAAGAAAATTTCGCGTTTCAGAACCCCTAGAGACCGAAAATAACGGTGGTTCAAATTTGTATATATATATATATATATATTTATTTATATATATATATATATATATATATATATATATATATATATATATATATTTGTCTGTTCGCTCTCTAGATAGAAGACGAATGGTCCGATTTTGATGAAATTTGGTACAAAAAACCTTCGTCCAATTTGAAAGGTCAAGTTCGTTAACCAGCAAAATCCGCCTACTGGAAGATGGCGTTTGGGGCGAAATTCGCGCAAAAAAAATCGTAACGCTTACGTTTTTGAGTTCATAAGCTTCTAAGTACTCGTTTTATATGATTCCTGGGCTAGGAAAACGAATGAAACCATTTTAAAGGCGATAGCTTTAACCGTTTCCGAGAAAATTGGAAAAATATTTTTTGAATACCGTTTTTGGTTTGAGTACTTAGAATCATGGGATTCAGTTGAAACATTTTCTGCATGTTGGAGTTTCATCAACACTAATATGTTGAAATTTTTGTTACGTTTAGAGTAAAGGAAGGGTTAGAATAAAATATTTTATTAACAGAAATAAAAAGTTTTGGTAACTTTGTATACTTTCCTTAATATCTCGAAAAAGGTTGAGTATCTTGTGAAACGGAAGAATACCATTAAAAAGCTTACTAAATGCTCTACAAAAAAGGTTCTGCTGAAAGTTTTGATTAGACGATGTCAATCAGAGAAATAAGTGCTTAAAACTTTAAAGTAATTGATTTCCCTTATTCGAACTGGTCTTTTTGTCTGTTTTTATTCCTTGTTATTTTTTAACTGCTTATAGTTGGATAATGTATTTGATAACAAATCAGGTTAAGAAAACTAAGAAAAACAATTTAATCTTAGAGACATGGATTTCCAAGATAATATAGCTTTTCAAATGCCTAGCGGGGTCCTTCCTAGGGCGGGGACCCACCCAGGTAAGATCGTAAATAACACCTTTCTTGAGAGTAAAGATGGAACTGTCAACTTTGGTCCTGGACGAAGGCTACCACTGACTAGCCAAAACGTCCTAAATATAGATTTTTTAACAAAAATCGTATTGAGGTTTATTTAGCCGAATCCCAACCATTCCATCTTTACTTATCACCTCGACGGCTAACTATCTAATCTTCATGCTTTCTAGAAATGTGGACCCAAAATAATAACCTCTTCTATTTTAATCATTTTAAATCACTCTAGAGATAAGAACGGAACCGCGCTAAGATGATGCAGTTCCTGCGAGTCGGACTTTTTTTTTCCTTATGAGCTTTATAATACTTAGATTTAGCTAGCAACAATATTTTACACCGCAATTAAAGTGACTTGCTCTTCTTATAAATTTAATATTTATATTATAATATAAACATAAGACATTTATTTGTCTGAAAAAAAAAGTCCAACCCGCAGGAACTGCATCATCTTAGCGCGGTTCCGTTCTTATCTCGAGTGCGATTAGTGAAGGAATATAGCAGCTATCGGTAGGTATTAGCACCATTCCCCCCCCCTCTTATTATCTTCAAAACAGTTAAGAAATCGTGGGAAGTACGATATAACCATTCAAAAGCTTACTAAATTCTCTACAAAAATGATTCTGAAGCAAATTTCGATGGGGCAATATCAGTCGGAGAAGTAAGTGCTTAAAACTACAAAAGTGTTAGTTTTGTTATTTTAAACGGGTTTTTGTCACTGTTTACCTCACTTTTGTTTTTTTAAGTTTATTTAACGGTGGAATGAGTATTTCATTAAAGCTGAGAAAATAACAATCATATTGTTAATAGAGTTTTCCTAGAGAGCGTCGCGATGACGGGAGAGTCCCATCCGTTTAGAAAACTGTCAGTTTCCATATGTGGCTCTTTAAGCTTCCTTCTCTTTGAGATTTTATTTTATATTTTTAACGAAAGATCAAAACCTACCGATAGCTGCTACTATTCCTTTACTAATCGCACTTCGGATAAGAACGGAACCGCGCTAAGATGATGCAGTTCCTGCGAGTCGAACTTTTTGGTTTGTTTTTAGCGCGGTTACTCCCTATCTCCATAGGGAGAACACGCTTATGAGGTTGACCTCTCGACGCAATCCGGAAGTGCCGACTAGAAACTTTCACCTTTCAGACCCTATAGGTGATCCAAATTTTTATATATATGCTTGTCTGTTCACGCTCTAGCAAGCTCAAAAATGGCCCGATTTTGACGAAAAGTGGCACAAAAATCTGTCTTCTAATTTGAAAGGTCAAGTTCGTTACCCAGCAAAATCTGCCCACGGGAAGATAGACAAGCATATATATAAATATATATATATACAAATTTTAGCCACCTATATTTTCGTGATCTATAGGGTCTGAAACGTGAAAGTTTCTAGCCGTCACATCCGGATTGCGTCATGAGGTCAACCTCATAAGCGGGTTCTCCCTATGGAGATAGGGAGTAACCGCGCTAAAAGGTTCTGAAGCAATATTCGATGGGGCAACGTCAATGAGAGATATAAGCGCTTAAAACTTAAAATGTGTTTGTTTTGTTGTTTTAAAATGGGTTTTCTCTTTCTTTATCTCACTTTTTAATTGGTTGTTTCTACTTTTAAATTGCATTTATCAGTAAAATCAGTATTGTAGTAAAATAAGCTAAGAAACGGTCTAAGGTATTCATAATAAGTTTGGAGTGGCTGTGGTATTCAAGATGGCAGTGGCTAATCATGATGACGTAGGTTGTTTTGAATTCTCCATCTATATAACCTTCCTCATAGCTTCAAACTGAAGTTGCCGTTATTTCTTATTTTATAGAAAGATTTAACCCACGACAGAATGGAATTTCATTCGCCATGAAGCACATATTTACGGTTGATTATAACAGTAAAACGAATTTGCTAGTAAAACAAGATTTAAAATACTTAAAATGACAAGGAATTTTTGGTTGTTTAGAATAGAGCCTTCTCAGCAGTAGCCAAAGAGTAAGTACGTTTTCAGTACATAATTGTATTGATTTATACTGATTAAGAATTATCCGCTTCTGTGTAAGTTGACTACTGTCAGTTTCCTGGGATTTGTGATGCTAATCTATTCCATTTCTTCGAGATGTAACCGCGCTAAGATGACGCAGTTCCTGCGAGTCGGACATTTTTATAGAGAATTTAGTAAGCATTCGAATGGTCCACTTATTACGATTTCCCAACCGTTATCGAGATATTTACGAAAAATGTATGGAGATTCGAAAACTTTTCATGTCTATTAATAAAATAATTTTTTTCGCATACTTCCTTATATCCAAATATAACCCAAATTTAAACATCTTAGTTGGGACTAATTTCCAAGATGTAGAAAATATTTCAATTGAATCCCGCGATTCTAAGTACTCACAAAAAAATAATGACTTACAAAAACATTGATTCCACTTTTCTCAGGAACGGTTAGAGATATCGCCTTGAAAATGGTTTCATTCGTTTTTCTATGTTAAGAAACCTATAAAACAAGTACCTGCAAGCACACAGAAACACTATCTTCTAGTGGGCGGATTCTGCTGGTTAACGAACTTGACCTTTCAAATTAGACGACAGATTTTTGTACCAAATTTCGTCAAAATCGGACCGTTTTTGAGCTTGCTAGAGAGCGAACAGACAAGCATATATATATATATATATATATATATATATATATATATACAAATTTGAACCACCTTTTCGTGATCTATAGGGTCTGAAACGTGAAAGTTTCTAGCCGGCACTTCCGGGTTGCGTCATGAGGTCAACCTCATAAGCGGGTTCTCCCTATGGAGATAGGGAGTAACCGCGCTAAAACGTTATTCAGCAACTATGTTTCCAATTTTCTCAAAAACGGTTAAAGCTATCGCCTTAAAAATGGTTTCATTTGTTTTCCTAGGCCAAGAAGCCTAAAAAATGAGTACTTACAAGCATATGAACTCAAAAGTCCGACTCGCAGGAACTGCGTCATCTTAGCGCGGTTACTCACATCTCGAAGAAATGGAATAGATTACCATCACAAATCACAGGAAACTGACAGTAGACAACTTACACAGAAGCGGATAATTCTTAATCTGTATAAGTCAATACAATTATGTACTTAAAACGTACTTACTCCTCGACTACTGCTGAGAAGGCTCTTTTCTAAACAATCAAAAATTCGTTATCATTTTAAGTATCTTGTTTTACTAGCAAATTCGTTTTACTGTTATAATCAACTGTAAATATGTGCTTGATGGCGAATAAAATCCATTCTGTCGCGGGTTAAGTCTTTTTATACAATAAGAAATAACAAATGATTAACCACAGCCATCTTGATTACCACAGCCACTCCAAACTTATTACCAATACCTTTCACCGTTTCTTAGCTTATTTTACTACAATACTTATTTTACTGATAAATGCAATTTAAAACAAAAAACTAACAATTAAAAAGTGAGATAAAGAAAGGGAAAAACCTTTTCAAAACAACAAAACAAACACTTTTTCAGTTTTAAGCGCTTATATCTCTGATTGACTTTGCCCCATCGAATATTGCTTTAGAATCTTTTTTGTAGAGAATTTAGTAAGCATTCGAATAGTCACCTTCCACTTACCACCGATTTCCCAACAGTTATCGAGATATTTACGAAAAATGTATTAAGATCCGAAAACTTTTCATGTCTATTAATAAAATAATTTTTTTCGCATACTTCCTTAACTACAAATATAACCAATATTTAAACGTATTAGTTGGGATTAATTTCCAAGATGTAGAAAATATTTCAATCGAATTCTGCGATTCTAAGTATCCACAAAAAAATAATGACTTACAAAAACATTGATTCCACTTTTCTCAGGAACGGTTAGAGATATCGCCTTGAAAATGGTTTCATTCGTTTTTCTATGTTAAGAAGCATATAAAACAAGTACCCACAAGCATGTGAACTCAAAAACGTAAGCGTTACGATTTTTTTGCGCGAATTTCTCCCCAAACACCATCTTCCGGTAGGCGGATTCTGCTGGTTAACGAACTTGACCTTTCAAATTACAAAGACAGATTTTTGTACCAAATTTCATCAAAATTGGACCATTTTTGAGCTTGTTAGAGAGCGAACAGACAAGCATATATATAAATATACACACACATATATATATATAT
This sequence comes from Gonocerus acuteangulatus, assembly GCA_946811695.1. Lineage (NCBI taxonomy): Eukaryota > Metazoa > Arthropoda > Insecta > Hemiptera > Coreidae > Gonocerus > Gonocerus acuteangulatus. The sequence continues at coordinate 36,695,852 of OX328123.1, forward strand.
ATATATATATATATATATATATATATATATACAAATTTGAACCACCTATATTTTCGTGATCTATGGGCTCTGAAACGAGAATGTTTCTAGTCGGCACTTCCGGATTGCGTCATGAGGTCAACCTCATAAGCGGGTTCTCCCTATGGGATAGGGAGTAACCGCGCTAAAAACGTAAGCTTTATGATTTTTTTTTGCGCGAGTTTCGCCCCATACGCAACCTTCCAGTGGGCGGATTTTGCTGATTAACGAACTTGACCTTTTAAATTGGACGACGGATGTTTGTACCAAATTTCATCAAAATCGGACTATTCATCTAGGAGCTAGAGAGCGAACAGACAAATACATGAATGAATTGAATGAATGAAAACCTTTTATTTATGCTAAACAACGTGTATTAGTTAAATAACTTACATTCCATATAATAAATAAATAAAAGAGCTCGGGCAATGATGACCTCGCAGTTTTTTGCCCTTAAGCACAAGAAAAACAAACAAACAAACTTACATTCCAGATATATACATTTATTTATTAATTTTTTATTTTTTTTTTTTTTTTTTTTTTATAACATTAAATCATATTTGGACTTATTTTTTCATAAAATTAATAGTCTCTCAAATTAAGCATAAAATCAGCTAATGCTGAGGTTTGAGTGCGGTTTGTGTTGTTATAGGTCTTGTAGCCAGACGAGGAAGTGGACGTTGCCAAGTCTCTTCCATTCCTGTCTTTCCTCTGCAACTCTTCTCCAGGTTACCCCACCACAGGTCTTCCTAAACTCTGCATCCCATGGGGTTTCTGGCCTCCCTGAGCGTCTTTTCCTATCTCTTGGGTACCATTCAAATATTTTTTGGGCCCATGTGTTGGGGGTTTTCCTCATTATATGCCCTACCCAAGACCACTTTCTGTAGTGAATTCTTTCAATTATGTCTGGGAATCCCGTGCTTTTCCTAATCCAATTCTTTGTCCTTCCTGGTGATTCCAAGGATGTACCTCTCCATGGCTCTTTCCGTCACTCTAAGTTTTTGTATTACCTTGCTGTTTATGCACCAGGTCGCGCATCCGTATATCATGGTTGGTAACACGGTGCTTTCCCACAGCTTCCGCTTTATATCTGGATTTGCTTGGGACTTGAATAAATACCTGTGCTTCAATAGTGCTCTCCAGCCTTGCGCACACCTACGTGATATCTCGCATAGCTGGCTATTGGTATCAACCAGTTGTCCAAGGTAGATAATTCTATCGACTTCTTCTATCCTGATATCTCCAAGATCCACATCCCCTGAAGAGTTGATGTTTAAGACTTTACACGTACTGAAGTTAAGCCTTAGGCCTTTTTTCTCTCCAGCACTTATTAGTTCCTTTGCCATAGTCGCAATTTCTTCAATCGACTTCCCGATAATAAGAGTATCGTCAGCAAATTCCAGATGGTTGAGAAACTCTCCATCTATATTTATGCCAAATTCACTCCATTCCAGGGCGTCAAAACATCTTGCAAAACAGTATTAAAAAGTTTTGGTGAGAAAATATCTCCTTGCCTAATTCCTTTGGCTACAGGAATTTGGATCTGTTGTTTTCCTAACTTATATATTGCCTGGCTCTTTTTATACATTTCCTGTATCAGTTTTAGGATTCTTTTATTTAACTGCCTCTTCTTCAGACTTTGCATTATGGCAGTAATCTTTATGCTGTCAAAAGCTTTCTCATAATCGAGAAACAGCAGGCATAATGGCATGCCATAGTCCTTTGATTTCTTAATTAATTGGTTAACGGTGAATATGTGGTCAATAGTAGAAAACCCACGTCTGAAGCCCACTTGGTTCATCGTTATGCCTATGTCTAGATCAGTGCTAATTCTGTTATATAAGAAAGAGTCTTATAAAACAGAATCAGTGTTGTTGTTTGCAATCTTTGCAAGAGCAAAGACTTGTACATACAATTGAGAAGGCTTAGAGGCCTGTAATTCCTTAGGTCACGCTTGTCTCCTTTTTTTGAAGAAGGATCAGTTGTGCTGAGCTCCATTCATCAGGAAATGTTGAGTTCTCCAGACATTGGTTAAAAATATTTTTTAATTTTAATATAGCTGTTTCACCTCCTGCTTTCATCATCTCCGATGTCAGACCGTCTAATCCCCCTGCTTTGCCATCTTTCATACACCTTACAGCTACTTCAAGTTCTTCGAACCTGATCTCTTCTTCTTCCTTATTCCATACATCTACCGTAATATCTTCCTCATCAGTTTCTTCATCTCGATACAGAGTAGAATAGTAATTCTTAAATCTGTCTAGAATACTGTCAATGTCCGTGAGTTCTTGGCTTTTTCGTTAAAAATTTTTGTAATTCGCTCTTTTGGTGCTCCGGGTTGATACAATTTTGTTTCTTCAGATATTGCTGTCTCCAACTTTTTTGTTATGAGACAAATATATATATTGTGGCGGTTCGTTATAGGCTAATAACTGCGCCTGTAGATCCTATCTCTATGGTAGACTATATAGCTGGAAGGTTCCTGCTTGTTCCCCTACCTACAGGTTGACCAGTTAGTCAGTTTCCGAATATAGGACGCTCACCTGGTTTTTGTGAATACTTACGCTTGGTTGTGTTATGTTATAATAACGTATCAGTATGGCCATACTTAGGTGTAATGAACAGTTGCGATGGATATCCGCAAGTAGCATTTGTATTAATTGTATATATATGTAGGATAAGATAGATTATAGTATGTACAAAGTAGTTCCTAGGTTAGCGTTTAATTTTAATGTTATTAGTTATTTTAATGTTATTAGTTGTTTTATTTAATTATTTGATTAAATTATTAATACATATCAAATATTAAAATAAACACGTGTTTTAAATAACCAAAACCAGAGTGACGTCACAATTACCCCCAAAGAGGTAATAAATATATATATATATATATATGTATATAAATATATGTATGTATATACAAATTTGAACCACCGTTATTTTCGGTTTCTAGGTGTTCTGAAACGCGAAATTTTCTAATCGGCACTTCCGGATTGTTTTATGAGAACAACCTTATATGCGGGGCATTTATCAGTAAAATTAGTATTGTAGTAAAATAAGCTAAGAAACGGTGAAAGGTATTGGTAATAAGTTTGGAGTGGCTGTGGTAATCAAGATGGCTGTGGCTAATCATGATGACTTATGCATAGTTTGTTTTGAATTCTCCTATCTATATAACCTTCCTCATAGCCTCCAACTGAAGTTATCGTTATTTCTTATTTTATAGAAAGATTTAACCCACGAGAGAATGGAATTTTATTCGACATGAAGCACATATTTACAGTTCATTATAACAGTAAAACGAATTTGCTAGTAAAACAAGATACTTAAAATTACAATGAATTTTTGGTTGTTTAGAATAGAGCCTTCTCAGCAGTAGTCGAAGAGTAAGTACGTTTTCAGTACATAATTGTATTGACTTATACAGATTAAGAATTATCCGCTTCTGCGTAAGTTGGCTACTTCAGTGTCCGTTTCCTGTGATTTGTGATGCTAATCTATTCCATTTCTTCGAGATGTAAGAACCCGCGCTAAGATGATGCATTTCCTGCGAGTCGGACTTTTTTTATATAGATTTTATTGCATATTTTTCATAAAAGATCAAAATCTACCTATAATTGCTTCTATTCCTTTACTAATGGCACTGGGGATATGAACGGAACCACTTTAAGATGACGCAGTTCCTGTGAGTAGGACTTTTTTTCCCACTCGCCACAAGAAGAGCAGTTTATGATGTTTTTCATCAGCAGTGGGAAGGACAAGGGGACGATTCCTGTTCTAGTCATCGATCCGTGTTATTTTCAATGAAAATAAATTTTCAATGCAAAGATAATGAATTTTAGTAATTGGTTCTTCAAAAAAAATTGCACAAAATGAAAACTTGTTAGCACTTTCCTCCGAAGGAAAGTAGCTATTGAGGCTGCACTCATGACGGAATTTTTGAAAAATTTCTTCAAATCTTTATCGATCCTACCTAGTAGACACCGAAAATGACTCCCGTTAAAATTTATATATATAAAAATAAATAATAAATAAATTTATTTATTTATATATATATATATATATATATATATATATATATATGTGTGTGTGTGTGTGTGTGTGCATGTGTGTCTGTTAACACGATAACGGCCAGAGTTTTTGTTTTTTCCTTACGAAACGCGTGCATAGCGCTCAATTAGCAAATGATTGAACGAGTTCGTTAACCACCAAAATCGGTCCACCGGGAGGGGGGGTTTACCCCGGACCCAAAACACTAATTTGACCATGCCAGCCTCAGTTTTTGTTATATTTCAACGAAACCCGGTATTCGTTATGTTGATCTAAAGCGAGAAATACGTTGTAAAAATGAACTGGCAATACCAGCCATAATTTTTGTTACTTTTTAACGGAACTCGGTATTCGTGGTGGCAATCAGCAGAGAAAAATGAGTTGTAAAAATAAACTAAATCGGGTGATTTGGAGGGAGGGTTTACTCCGGGCCTAAAGTACTAATATACTCTATACCGGTCGTAATTTCTGATATATTGTAACGAAACGCGGTATACATGAGAAAGTAGTGTTGTAAAAATGAAGTAAATCTGTCTATTGGAAAGGAGGGTTTACTTTAAACTCTGTTTCAGTAGAATTAGCCCGCCAGACGTAGGTTCCCAAAGCCGCCGAGAGGAGCGCTATCTCCCACTTGGGGGACTGTATCCTGTTCCCGCGTCAGATCAAATTACGGAAAATGAAGTTTTTGTTTATTTATTAAGTAGTACAGTATGATGTATTAACATAACTCTGGAAGCAAATTATTTACAAAATTAATAATTGAACAGTTCTCATAAGAAATGTATATGAGCAGAACAATTCACTTTTTTTTTATTTACAGCAAATTATTCAGTAATTTAGTCTACACTACAACAATTTTGAGGAAAGTGCTTAGTTATGCAGCTCCTGCGTGACGGCCTTCTTTTGTTTCTTGTTTTGCGATTTTCTCCAAAACGCGCAAATCTTTAATGTATTTTTTGTCTTAGTTTTTCGGTCCCCTACACGCCCTACGAAGTTTACTCATTTAAATTCGGGACACCCGGTATAGTGGTTTGCTGGAAGAAGACTCTTAGTGCTGACTCGGCCTCTGGAGCTTTAAGAAAAGCAAATGATATTTGAAGACCCATAAGTTGACATACGTTTATAGAAAACTAGTTCCTTAAATCTAAAGTAAACATTTCAACTCTGTAGAAAGAATTAGACTTGTGCAAATACTTTATTAAAACATATTTATCAAAACTCTTACTCAGAAGTTTTTGTTCCATAACAATCCAAAGAAGACTTAAAATGATAAAATTAAAAAATAAAAATAAAATATCACGATGTAAATTGTTAGCTGCCGATGTGATATGAAACAATGCTTAGTTTGGAAACAAAACTACTATTTCGAACATCATTTCATTTTAACTTCTTTGGGATATTAGATTTTTAAGAGGGAAGGTTCGAGTTAGTGGTTTCTTTTGACTGATGCGTTAGACGTACATTTAAAAAAAAACAATTGTAATTTTTTTTAAAAATATTTATTCGACAAATTCGTTTCTATTGAATTCATAAAGTATTGGACTATATTTGAGTTAGTACTTTTATTCATGTACTGACGTTTTTTTCCTCATTGATGAACTATCTACTCTCATCCCTGAAAGAAGGTATATAGTCTTACAATTAAGTAAGTCAAAATGTTTAAATAGTTTAAGTGAGTGATGCATTTAGTTAAAGGTTTCATTACTAGGGCTGTTTAAATCTATTATTCTTTTTGCAAGTTTTTGAAACAAATAAAGAGTTTTACTCTGCCAACAATTTGTAATTTTCACTTAAGTGATCTTTATACTTTTGTCTAAAAATAATAGCCCGTGCCACTGGCATTTTGTTTTCAATACTCACTTTGATAAGAAGCTATTGTGGTTTACGAATATTACTTATTGGGATTAAAAATGGAGAAAACCTGATAGCATTTCTAATATGAATGACTTACAAATTAAGTAAGTTATCAAAGGCTTTAGGCATTATAATGATGAACAGCTCAATAGAAATATGTCGAGATATTATTATTTATAATTATAAATATAGTTTAAGCTTATTTATGCATTAATAAAGTAAACAAAGGTGACGAGGTTAGCCCAGTGGTAGAGCACTGGACTAGTAAGCTAATAAGCTGGAGGACCTGAGTTCGAATCCTGAGCAAGCACTAAAGATTTCTTTGTCTACTGTCTTCGTTCAAGGGTAATTCGGCCTCCCAGGCCATCCCTAGGCCAACCCAGCCTTTAATTAATTTAATACTGGGTACCTTGGAGGTAATGACCCTAGCAGTCGTAGCAGAAAGGGGAAAATCAGGCAGTCGGAGGATAGTACTGACCACACTATCTCCCTATTGTGCCGTATGGTCATGAATCAGATACCTCTATAGTATCTGCCCCTCAGGGCCTTCGTGGCCTGTTAGGGATTGATTTATTTTTTTAAAATAAACAAATTAACAGAGGCCCAAAGTAAAACAAGATGCAGAGAAACATATTAGCAACAGGAAAATGATAGCAAAACATATGTACACAAAAATTACACCATTTGCTTTTTATATTAAAAAAAAACTTAATTTATAAGAGTAAACACAGTAATAAGAACCACAAAGTGACAGAGGAACAATAATTTTAACCACAATAACTTTTAGGTGACCATTGAGGAGGAGGGACGAAAGAAGGAAATTACTAGGTTTTTAGCGGAGGCTGTGGTAGATGTTATTTTGGAACATCCTTATAGAAATCGCAGGGAGCCTGGGGAAAAAACCTGAATTCTGTTCAAGAGAGATTACAGAACACCTTAGAGTAAATGGGGGAAATGTCAGTTTTGTAATTAATGTTGCTAGGGTTTAAATTAATGTGGATACTTTCAGAAATCTCGTGTTTTAGCGCGGTTCCTCCCTCCCTTCATAGGGAGGAACCCCGCTTATAAGGTTGATCTCATGAAACAATCCGGAAGTGCCGACTAGAAAATTTCACGTTTCAGAACTCCTAGAGACCGAAAATAACGGTGGTTCAAATTTGTTATATATATATATATATATATATATATATATATATATATATATATATATATATTTGTCTGTTCGTGGTTTTACGGCGTCCCCAATGGTCCGACTTTGATGAAATGTGGTACAAAAATCCGTCGTCCAATTTGAAAGATCAAGTTCATTAACCAGCAAAATCCGCCCACTGGAAGATGGCGATTGGGGCGAAATTCGCGCCAAAAAAATCGTAACGCTTACGTTTTTGAGTTCATATGCTTGTAAGTACTTGTTTTATAGGCTTTGTGGGCTTGTAAAACGAATGAAACCATTTTTAGGGCGATAGCTTTGACCGTTTCTGAGAAAATCGGAAAAAAGTTGTTAAATCAAGTTTTTGGTTTGGTTACTTAGAATCATGGGATTCAGTTGAAACATTTTTTGCATGTTTGAATTTCATCAAAACTAACATGTTAAACTTTTGGAGTTAAGGAAGGGTTAGAATAAAATATTTTGGGAACTTCGTATAATTTCATTAATATCTCAAACACGGTTGGAAAATCTTCATAAGTGGATGGAAACTATTTGAAAGCTTTCTAAATTCTCTACAAAAAAGATTCTGGAAAAATTTTTGATTAGGTGATGTCAATCGAAGAAATAAATGCTTAAAACTTCAAATACGTCTGTTTAATTCTTATGAACGGGTTTCTTTCGTTCTTTTTGTAATTTTTGTCTCTTTCCCTTAGTTTTTTATTGAATTTTATTATTGTAATTTCTTATGTTAGGAAAATGTATTTGTATGTAAAACAGGATAGGTAAAATGAGACCAATTTTCTGTTGCTAGAAATAATGAAACGTTTTGGGAACTTCGTATACTTTCATTAATATCTCGAAAACGGTTGAAAATCTTGGGAAGCAAAAGGTTACCATTCGAAAGCTTACTAAATGGTCTACAAAAAAGGTTCTGAAGAAAGTTTTGAATTAGCTATGTCAATGGGAGAAATAAGTGCTTAAACTTTGAAGTAATTGATTCCGTTTATTCGAACGGTTCTTTTTGTCTGTTTTTATTCCTTGTTATTTTTTAATTGCTTAAAGTTGGATAATGCATTTGACAATAAAACAGATTAAGTAAAATAAGAACAACAATTCATTGTTAGAAATTTAGGTTGCCAAGAGAAAGAGATTCGATGACGTGTTTTGAATATTTTCAATTGCCTTTATGCTGTTGGTTTTTTATTTTATTTTTTAATTGATTTTATTTGAAGAATTATTACTATAATAGAAGAACACAAGAAAATGTGAAAATTTTTGGATATTTTTCAATGCATTCAACGTATGAAATAGGTATCTCTACAGATTTTAATTTTGGCTTGCTGTGGATCTAAAAACGTCTAATGCTGCACATTGCTAATCCAAACAAATTGATTTGCTGGATTTACGAAAAATCTAAAAAGATGTGTTGCTTTGATACAAACAAATGTCCACTTTAAATTAAAAAATAAATGAATAAATTACTGTACATTACAGATTTTTTAATCAATTTTCTCGTTGATATTAGACTATTGATATTGTTGGTGAGCTTTGGCCATTGCTTAATATTAGCTGAGATAAAAGGATTTGACAGAATATAATTATTAGTGTGAGACTACAAATGGTTTTAATTTTTAGGTATTGTGTTTTGATTTTTAATTTATTTGATATTAGGAAGACATATACATCCTTCTAAATTTTTACTTTTTTTTCTTATTATTTTTTGGAAATGAAATGAAATGAAAATTGTTTATTCTTATTCCAGGACACATGTCCATTAGGAATAATTTTTAATTATTTCTAGAAGAGGATTCTGGTTATTTCTTGTTATTATTTTATTGCTTCTAGTAGGAGGATGTATTTCTCAATAAAACAGGGGAATAAATACAAATTCTCTGAACATGTAACAAAACTGAAAACGTAAATATTCTCCGTATAGAGTCAGACATCTGTCCGGGTCGAGGTTGTAGGCAGGCTTCAGGTAGGCTTTTATTGCACTTCATAAATCCAGATGCATCCTAGGACTGGTGACAGTTACTATACCTTTAGGAAGTCATGCAGCCAAATGCTATACTAGAAATATAATTATATTTTGTGGTTGTATGAGGCCGTAGTTCATTAATAAATAACACTATGTTCTAATTTTCTTGTACAATTTTATTTTGTTTAATTGCATTTAACAGTAAAATGAGTAGGTAAGTGTTTTTAATTGCATTTAACACTAAAATGGATATGTTAGTAAAGCAAGTTAAGTCAATTAGAAACATATTCGTAGTAGAGTCTTCATAGAGCGAAACTTGGAACGCCGGAAAGAGTAATTTCCGCTTAGAATAGTTTCTTGTGCCTTGCCGACAATCTTGCTTTTCTTTGGAACATGTGTTTACATTAAGAATGATCTAAACAAAGCAATAACTGTTTCTATTCTAAGTATACAAAATGACACTAGGGATATGAATGGAACTGCGCTAAGATGATGCAGTTCCTGCGAGTCGGACTTTTTTTGAGATTTCATTCAGTAGTGTTTCTTAATCTATTGACATGATGTTAAAATATTTCGTACAGTTTTTATTATTCTTGTTTGGAATATTTATTTTTCAGCTGAAAGAAGGCTGCTAAAGAGCATGCCGAAACTTCTGAAATATCGATTTTTCTGTATATCAGAACTTTTTCTCTTAGCCGAATCCAACCATTTGTTGACTTCTTTTCAGATGAGATAGGTAGAATTAAAAACATGGGTAGAACATTACAAATTTTATATAGAATTGTATTGCAACGATTCAGACTTCATTATCCTTCTTTAGGCATAATTCTATAATTTCATAAATTTTAAATAATGTTAATCATGACATGAATTATCATAAATATTATATTAGAACATTAGATAATACTAGTATCAAGTAATACCTTCAAGCAATTATAAGTAAATCTTGACATTTGACATTAGTCAAAATCATAAGATTTAAATTCCTAACACAAGAGGCCATGCTGTATGCCAAGTAAGGCCCACCTTCATCTATAAATTACAAGAAGTATTTCTAATATAGTAATAATCATGATGTACATATACTTATAAGGTGGTATTTAAACAAGTATAATATAAATGACTTACTTAAAATAAAATAATCTGAGCTTAAGCTTGGTTAAAGGTTATGCATTTTTATTGAACAATGGGGTGTAATCATTATTTTTAAGATTATAAATTATAATTACAAGTTAGGATAAATTTAATTTTAGTTAATATTTTAAAATATTTATACAGCAATTTTTTATTTTTATAAGACACAACAAAAGTATATTTCTGAAAAACATAAAGTTTTAAACTTAATTCTAGGTACATAAACAATAATATGTAGAATGACGTCAAAACGTGGCAATGAAATTGGATATCAAATTTGGATGCTTAAAACTCCATGTCAAGGGTTGTGGGTTAGATTCCTACTAGGACTGATGGCTTTTTTTAAAAAAAAAAAAAAGAAAAAGAATGGAATCGGCCCTGTCCTGGCTAGAAAAGGGTGATGACCTATAGATAACCCATCCTAAAATTCTGAGTTAATTATAATGGACGTTAAAATTTAAATTAATACAATTTGGAAAGTTCTACCCACATCAATTAGATATTATATTTTTAAATATTAAAGTTTTGGCTTGATGTGGATCTAAAAACGTCTAATGCTGCACATTGCTAATCCAAACAAATTGATTTGCTGGATTTACGAAAAATCTAAAAAGATGTGTTGCTTTGATACAAACAAATGTCCGCTTTAAATTAAAAAATAAATGAATAAATTGCTGTATATTACAGATTTTTTAATCAATTTTCTCGTTGATATTAGACTATTGACATTGTTGGTGAGCTTTGGCCATTGCTTAATAGTAGCTGAGATAAAAGGATTTGACAGAATATAATTATTAGTGTGAGACTACAAACGGTTTTAATTTTTAGGTATTGTGTTTTGATTTATTTGATATTAGGAAGACATATACATCCTTCTAAATTTTTACTTTTTTTTCTTATTATTTTTTGGAAATGAAATGAAATGAAAATTGTTTATTCTTATTCCAGGACACATGTCCATTAGGAATAATTTTGAATTTACAGAATAGTGAAAACCATTTAATATATAAAATTCAATACTACAGGTTTTATGTAAACAAGCGGTTGGGTAAAACATGCAGGGTTAAAAAGTGGCGGAAGAGTGAGGATTAATTGGTTTCTAGATTGGTAGAATGGTGGACAGAAAGGACTAAGGAATTCTATAGTGAGGTGGCACGGGTGACAAATGACTTCTCAAATAATGCAGTACGGTGGGAAGTAATATAAAGATCGGAAAGATGAGATTGGGTGTTACGATAGTGAATAGATGACCTAAATTTTAGGAGTTGAACAATATAAGAAGGTCTTCGGGATTGAATTACTTGGTAAAGGACTGAGCCAAGGAAGTACTGTCGACGATAAAGAGGGAATAGCCAATTTAGCTCCTGTTGGAAATGTGATATGTGGGGGTGTCTGGGGATCCTCCCCAGGATGTGTGGGGAACGAATGAAACAGTTCATGAGGTGTTTGAGTTTTGCCTCAAGATCGCCAGAAAGTCCACCATACACCTAACAACCGTAGTCAAACTGGGGGAATAAGAATGAGATTTCAAGGAGTTTACGGGTCTTTGTTGGCAGGAGATGGCGGGAGAGGTTGAGTTGTCTGAGGATAAATATGGATCGATGGGCAATTTGGGAAATATGATTTTTCCAAGAAAGGTTTTGGTCAAATATGATTCCAAGGTTTTTAACTGATTTACAATATTTTATTAGGGATGCTGTTGAAATAAGGATTGGGAACCTATAACCAGGGTGTAAAAAAATCATGATTTTTTTTAAAAAATCAAAAAAATCGGATTTATTTGATTTAAATCAGATTTTTTTTATTTAAATCGGATTTTTTTTATTTAAATTGAATTTTTTTACTAAAACCGGCTTTAAAAAAGAAATCAGCCTTTTGAAATGTATCTAGTCTATATAGAGAGCTGGTTATTACCTAGTTGTTCATTATATAAACCTGTAACTCAAATATTTGCTTATTTACAATGCAAATAATAAAATAACTACTCTAAAGTGGTGGGTCTTAAGTGGATAATTTTGGGAGCATAGCAGAATTGACGGATCATATATACAGGGGTTGAAGTTGACCTATATTTTGAAACAGGAATTTCTGTAAATTTAAAGGCTTAAATCAACAAAAATCATTAATTTTCCGCGTTTAAATTTAAATGTACAGAATCTCTGGTCTCAAAATATAGGACAATTTCGACCCCTGTATATATAATGACTTAATTTTCAAATTTTAAAACAACAATTTTAGAAATGAAGCTTTACAGAAATATTAATCACTAGGGAACAGATGTAATTGTATTTACATATTCCTTTCTGATTCGTAAATCCCAAGTATTGATGTAATTCTGCAAGTTTTAAGTGTTTTAAAAGTATATAAACAGTTTTTTATTTTACATATTTTGTCAAAACTCCATATTTTTACGTATTCTGCCATAAATACATATGTTTGCTACATATTTTAATATTCTTTTTATTTTGTAATTGAAGAAATAAAGGAAAACCGAGAAAAAAAATAAAACTTTACCCATTGAGTCTAGGTAACTGTGATTTTTCTAATTCCAAGAAGGTGGCTGTATATGTACTATGTCAATACTAGGTACAGGGTGTCACAAAAATAATGGTCATCCGTTGGCCAGATTATTCTCCAATGCGAGATCGGAAAAAATAACCCCCTTAGTAACCCCCGCAAAATTGACCTTGAAATGTTATTCAAGGTCAAATTTTTTTATTGCATATTTCGAAACTGCGAGAGGAAAAAAAAAGTCAACAACACCATAGGTCAGAAATGACTCCTTATGGTCAAAGTGACCATTAACAGTGTATATGTGGGCCATTCCATTACAATCGTCAAATGGTGGCCGATTTTGATAATTTTTTTTTTTTTAGTATGTTCTACTAACATTGCCTTACACAAAAATACCTCGTTTGATTTTTTTTTTAAAAAGGCATCTTCCAATATAAAATAATGTAAGTATATTGAACAACGGCCCTCACAGCGGCAATCATTGGAGGACCAGAACTTCCTTCGGGAAGAACGTCTTCCTTCAAATTACAGCTAGTTCAGGAGTTGAGGCCCGGGGATCAGGAGCAGAAAGCATTGTTTTGCAGGTGGGTGCTGGACATGTTGGAACGTCATCCAGACTTCCTCCAGCAGGTATTGTGGATGGAAGAAAGTTTGTTTTCCAACGTTACCATCCACAGCAGGCAAAATGGATGAGAATAACTTGGGCATTTAAAAGAATTTGGAGAAAGTCTGGCAGCTTGCCTCAGAAATGAAGTCCGAAATATTTAAGCTGGTGAACGGGCATAATTGCTACGGGCGCTGGATTGATAATCTTCCTTATTAAGTTTTTTTTTTTTGATTTTTTTTAGGAAGAAACTTTTTTTTCTGCACACGGGCAAGGACAATTATTCTATCCTCTATTCTAAGAGCGACTCGAGGACTGGTTGGTTCATGAAATTCATACATGACCTATGAAATCCTTAATGATTAATTTCAGCGATTGGTTGAAAGCTTATGGCCAGGAGCTCTTGATAAGCTTCAAGAATAACCTCATGAAGGCATTTCTGTCAATTGTAAAATATGCGTTCTGGTCCTCCAATGATTGCCGCTGTGAGGGCTGTTGTTCAATATACTTACATTTTTTTATACTGGAAGATGCTTTGTTTAAAAAAATCAAACGAGGTATTTTTGTGTAAGGCAATGTTAAAACATGCTAAAGAAAAAAAATTATCAAAATTGGCCACCATTTGTCGACTGTAATAGAATGGCCCAGGTATACGCTGTTAATGGTCATTTTGACCAAAAGGAGTCATTTCTGACCTATGGTGTTGTTGACTTTTTTTTCCTCTCGCAGTTTTGAAATATGCAATAAAAAAATTTGACCTTGGAATCACATCTCAAGGTCAATTTTGCGGGGATTAATATGGGGATTATTTTTTCCGATCTCGCATTGGAGAATCATCTGAACGGATGACCATTATTTTTGTGCCCTGTACAAAAGGCATGTTGTTAGTGGATAGCATTAGAATCATACGAGAGTAATAGAGAAAATCCAGGTTTTAAAAGGAGTTACTGGGAATAAATTAAAAATAAAGTGAAAAGACAGTCTAGAATAAACCCCTGGATGGAAAAATATCCACATTATTGGAGATATCCATAGCGGCAAAACAATTAACAGTTTAGTTGAATCCCACTCTTCAGAGCAGTTGATTGTAGCCATAAAATACACACCAGAGGCTTTAGTAGATGTTGAAAGATAATTCAGTCGCTTCAAAAGTATACTCAGATCAGACCGGCATCATTTCACGTTTGAAAATTTCAAAATTCAAGTTGTAGCAAACAATCTTCCAAAATAATGTTCATTTGTAGAAATTTTCAACTTTTTTCCCTTTTATAATGAGTTCCTAATTCTTATTTATGCTTTATTTTTCTATATGTTAAACATTTTTAGTCATTTTGTTCTTTCCATTAATAATAGAGTTCCTACTTATTATTTATGCTTTTCTTTTCAATATTTTATACTGTTTAAGGTATTTGTTTACTAAATATTTTCAATTTTGTATTACATATTTTATTATAAATAGTTAAATATATATGTAAATATTTTGAATTTTATGTTACATGAACATCACGTACACTAACTGTAATATTATTTATTTAAAGCTTTGAACAAAAAACCAGTTTGCCAGTCTTTTCACATCTAATTAGCTAGTTTCTCATTTGACAGTGAACAAAACCAAGGGTTGAAAACATTCTTTCAACCCCTGCAGAAGTTGCCTTTCCTGTCATAAGCTGCTCTATTATTAACAGTTCTTTTGAGGAAATACAATATTTTAATGCCGACGAAGACTTCCACCAATTTAAAGCATTCACTTTGCCCACTACCTGCCAATCTCTTTTATCTTAAGCTTAAAAGGAGATTTATTTGCAGAATTAAAAAAAAAGAAAGGGTCATAAAAGAAACAGACTTTGAAGAGATAAGAATGGTCAAGTGAGTGTAGGCCCTAGGGACAAAAATAAAGACGAAATGTTGAAATGGCTGAAAAAAAGGCAGAACTAGTTAGATTTAAGTTAAAAAAATAAACTAAAGTTAAAAAAATATATAGTAATAAAATCAATTGGTTTAAATTAATTTTTTTTTCATGAAATAAATTGATTTAAATCAATGATTTTTTTAAAAAAATCAAATGATTTTAATCATGATTTAAATCACTGATTTAAATCAATTGATTTAAATCGTTGACACCCTGCCTATAACAATGTCTTCGGATTTATCAGGAATCAGGGAAAGCTTATTAGCTGTGGTCCAACCATTGATATTATTAAGATCTACTTGTCGCTTGTCTACAGCATCTCGTAGCAAAGAGGGCTCAAAGATAGGTAGATCTGAGTATCCTCAGCGTAAAGATGGAACTTTGAATGGACTATGGAAAGAGGAAGAACATTAATGTAAACAGAAAATAATGTTGGGGATAACAAGGAGAAGGGGAAAGAGGAAGAGGGCTAGAGGGATTGCTGTCGGGGATGACCACGTATTGGGATCGATTGGATAGAAATGATTGGAACCAGCTAATGACACTGTTGGAAGAGGAAAGAGATTGGAGTTTGGTGAGGAGGATTTGATGGTCAACAGTATCAAATGCTTTTGAAAAATCTAAAAGAAATAGGATAGTGACTTGTTGGTTCTCTATGGAAGTTTGAATGTCATAGGTAATTTTTATGAGTGCTGATTGAGTGGATTATGATGGATGTAGAGGGTTAAGGAGATTATTTTGTTCAAGGTAGTTGGATAGTTCAGATTGGACCAAGCACTCTAAAGGTTTGGAAAGATTTGATAAAAAGGAAATAGGATGGAAATATTTCGGAGAGAATAGGTTTGATGTTTTCAGAGGGTGAACTAAAGCTGTTTTCCATTGAGAGGGAAAAATCAAGTTTTCAAGGAAAAAAATGTATATGTGGAGAAGGATTGGAAGGATAGCAGGTAAGCAGGCCTTAATCAGTTTGACGGGAACAGTGCCTGGACCATAGTCACTGGTTTTAGGTTGAAGGACCGAGGCTAGAAGATCTTCGGGAGCTATATAGAAGAAGTAGAAGTTGTTGGAATCAAAAGGTTGTGTGGAACGTATAGGAGAACTGGATAAGACTGAAGGAGAAGATCCAAAGTGAGTATCGAGAAAATCAGGGGATAATGAAATAGAGCATGGACGGTGAGTTTTGCAAGGGAAAGTTCACAAGGGATTGACCCTTTTACTTTAGAGTCAGGAGCATTGGAAAGGGATAACAAAGAGACTTAGAGGGACTTAGCTCAATGCATGGAGGACTGGGTGAGGTTAAGCAAGTATTTATAGGAGGATTAATCTTTTGGAAGGCGGGTTCGTCTAAATTTTCATCTTGCTGCTTATCTTATTTTAATGAGGATTTGAGCTTGAGTGTAAGCCAAGGAGCAGGAGGACAGGTGAATCGGCGGGTTTGAAGTGGAGCATTGGAATCTAAAAGGGAATGGAGGTGATGAGTTCAGGAGTTAACCGTGTGATCTATGGAATCAAAGGAAGGAATGGAATCATAAAAAAAGTTTTTGAAATCAGATTTTAATTGTTTAGGACAGAGAATTAAAGTTACAAATCGTAAATATTTTGTTTGTGATAGTGGGGATAGGTAAATCAAAGGTTATTTGAATAAAATCATGAGAAGCACTGTTTGTTAAAATGAGGCCAGGAGTTTTTTCTGAGAGACCAGAATAAAGAGATCTAGCCAGGTATCAGAGGAATAAGAAGGGTCGGGTAAGTAAATAGGGTACCACAAAAAGCGAAAAGAGCAGTTCAGAAAGGTAGGTTCAGGAGGTTCACTATCATGAACAATGGGACCGACATCTCCTTATCTGTCTTCTCTGTGATGGCTTAGGAGTATATAGTTGGGAAGGAAAACTCTAGAGGAAGGGATAAAAGGTTTCAGCCAGATTTCCGAAACAACTATTATATGATGAACATTTTTATGGAAATAGAGGAGGAATTCATTGTAGTGTGCAAGAAGGGATTGGGTGTAACGGTTTTTGTACAAAAACAGATTATGATTATCACCACATTGGTAGCCCTCCCAGTGTGAGTCATCTTTTATTTTAGGAGGAAAGCCTCAATTATACAAATAAATAAGTCTTGGTCTTGCTTTACTTCATATTTATTTTACATTTAAGTGAAACCGTAAAATAGGAACACACCTCAAACCTTTATTTGGTAAATCTGAAGTAGAGCATCCTTAGCACCGATTTTCTTAAGTTTGCACTATAACGTATTTTGATGCACTAAACCCGAATCCGTTAAAAAAAAAAAGTTAAAAAAAAGTTGCTCCCAACTAGGAAAGAAGTTATTAAGCACTTAAGTTCACTGTTATGGAGGTTATAAAAGACAGGCATGTGCTGTTGTCCTTAATGACGAAGTGTAATTGAAATTTAGACTCACCTGTGCTAGCTGACTTGTCGTAAAGTCGCTTTTGGGCATACGTGATATGCGTTTCCGGTCACTCAAGAAGATATCAAACCCCTAGTCAATCCAACTCGCAGAAATTAATAGAATTCTATGCCCAAAAGTCGTCCTTCATAAATCCTTCATCACAGTGAACTTTTTTTTAAATAACTTCTTTCCTAGTTGAGAACAACTTTTTTTTTTTTTAACGGATTCGTGTTTAATGCATCAAAATACGTTATAGTGCAAACTTTGAAGAAAATCGGTGTGCTGAGGACACTCTCCTTCAGATTTACCCTTTATTTTTATAATGTGTATAATCAGCTCAAAATTTGTAATTGTTCATTTCTAGATTTGTGAAATTATTTGACCATAATGTCATCATCTTCAAAGAAGACATCTGATGGAAGTAGCATCACTTCTGGTCCACCTACACGTAGGGTAAGTCTTAATAATTTAAGATCTTACCAACACAGAGGGTATGGGATTTAATAATTAAGGTAAGATATTAGTCATTTTGGATCTTACCTACACAGAGGGTAAGAGGTTTAATACTTAAGATAATATTTTAGAAGTTTAAAGTTTTATCTACACAGAGGGTAAGAGATTTAATAAATATTAAAATAAAAAATCAGTCTGGGTCAAATAAAAGGGGCTATAAGTGTATTAAACTGGCATATTTTTACCACAAATTACACTAAGAAGATATGATAAGCCTTTTTCTCTTTATTCACATGTTTCTATTAGGGCAGGAAATGAAGAAGGTTGGAAGCCTAGAATGTTTGTTATGATCTGCGGGAATAAACATGGCCTAAAATCTATAGAACATTGTTGTAGGAATTTTCTAACGAATCAAAAGTTGATTATGTAGAGAAATTAAGGTAGTCATCCCCATTTTTTGTAAATTAGGTTTATGCCAATAGTCCAGAAGCAGATGTGTGGTAAAAAAGAAAGCGAAGGTACTTTTAAAAAAAAAAAAAAAAAAACTTAAAGTTTCAAAACTCGAAAACTAATAAAGATACATTTCTAAAAGTTTGGATTTTCAATTTTGCATGGGGTACTATTGATGAACCAAATTAAAGAAAAAAAAATGTGATGGAAAAAACTTTGGATTACTTGATATGGAATGACCCTCAAGTAATCAATTTACTTCGTGAAAATTCAAAATAATATTAGTTTATTTGTGTGTCTGTGGGCAATGTTGGGCAAAACTAAAATTAAAACTAAACTCACTTTTTGGAATAAACTAAAAATTGCAACCTAAAAAAAAAACTAAAACTAAAATTTTACTAATTAATGGATTTTAACTAAACTAAAACTAAAACTAAATCTTTGGGAATTCACTAAAAATTTAGTTTAGTTTAGTTTAGTTTAGTTTTACTAAAATAACATGAATTAATATAAATCATATGTTATTTCGATAATTAAGTAAATTATTAAAACTAATAGAACTTGCTTAAGAATAAAAAATTGTGGCTTTTTCTCGTAATTTGAAAACATATGTTCTTTGATAAACTAAATTAGTTAACTAAAACTAAACTAAAATCACAAATTTAGGTCTCTTTTACTAAACTAAACTAATTGCATTACTAAAAACGGAGTCCATATGATTAATAATTATACAAATCTAAAACTAAACTAAAACTAAAACTAAAAATATAACATTAGTTTAGTTTTAGTTAGGGAAAACTAACGTTAGTTTAGTTTACTAACGTTAGTTTTGCCCCACACTGTCTGTGGGAAACATTAGACACGTGAATACATTAAAAATTAATTGAACCAATACAATTTTAATTTACTAAAAAGACTGACTTGCAGGAACTGCATCATCATAGCTTGTTGGCATAACTTTTGGTATTCCTAGTAAAGCTTGGAATAAATATAATTTATATTTTGTGAAAAATTAAACACCTACTCCAATTAAATATACTTATAGGAGTGGAAATTACCCACCCAGCCCCTCAACTTAGAAAGGGGATGCTCTATTAAAAGCAAGCAAAACTTGTTTCTCATATTACTTATGTTGTTTTACTGGAAAATAAATTGTACTACTAAAATCCATAAAAAAAAACCAAAAGCAATAAAAAACTGAGGATAAGGAACAATGCGATCGTCTCATTAAAAGCATACTTCAGAGCCATTTTTTAAGAGAATTTAGTAAGCTTTTGAATGGTTACTTGCCACTTAAAACATTTCTCAACCGTTTTTGATATATTTAAACAATTTAAGGGAAGGCCCAAAATTGCTCATGCATGTTAATAAATTTATATTTTCTCTAATACTTTCTTAACTCTGGACGTAAGCAACATTTAACCATCTTCGTTTAGATAGAGAATGTCAAATGTCTTAATGTCAATTTTTATCTGAATCAATCGTTTCCAACCGAACCTAAAATCAATTAGACAACTAGTTATATCCACTTTTCTCAAAAACAGTTACAGATATCGTTTTCAAAAAGGTTTAAGTATTTTCCATCTGCTGATAACCTATTAACGCAAAAACGTATAACTTCTGCTGACTAAGAGACGACTCTTCAAATCAGACAAATGATTTTTGTATCAAACTTAATCAACATTTTTGAGCATGAACAGAAAATCATAAAAATATACAGGGTGTATCGCTGTTAATGACAATACTTGAGGAGGTGAAACTAGACAAAAAATGTAGTTCATCGCTCCAACAACACATTTCTATCTCACTCCATTCCAGACATTTGCCTTTTTAAATGTTCTTTAGGGGGAAAAACATGTTTTTTGTTGTACAATTCCAATTTTCTGTATTTGTACTTTTTTTTTTTTTTTTTTTTTTTAACGATTCATTACATTTTTTAAATCAGCATTCATTTAGCTTTAAGGCCAATGCACATTCAATGTTTACAATTATCTCATTCAAACCGTAATATCAATCCCCCAAAAAACATAAATGTGAAATAGAGGCCAAGTTCCTGCTCCCACAAAGAAACACTCCCTTCCTCAAAAATATCCCCTCCTAAAACCCCCCAAAAACGCCTTACCATTCTAAACTCCAAAAAAGTAGTATGAGTTGGTGTATTAATTCAACCAAAAATATTTGCCAATACAAGAGATGATACAAGAAAGAAATGTCCAAGTTCATTACTTAGAAGACTTCATAGTTACTTACTAAGAACAGTAAAGACACTTCAACTGACCTTTAAAAACAACAATAAAAATACTTATATCCAGTTACTAAAATATCACTTTCCTCAACCAGGTATATTCTTAAACTTGGCAATGTTTAGTTTTTCTCTCTAAAGATAATTTCGGCACAAAAAAAACATTGCCAAGTTTAAGAATATACCTGGCTGAGGAAAGTGATATTTTAGTAACTGGATATAAGTATTTTTATTGTTGTTTTTAAAGGTCAGTTGAAGTGTCTTTACTGTTCTTAGTAAGTAACTATGAAGTCTTCTAAGTAATGAACTTGGACATTTCTTTCTTGTATCATCTCTTGTATTGGCAAATATTTTTGGTTGAATTAATACACCAACTCATACTACTTTTTTGGAGTTTAGAATGGTAAGGCGTTTTGGGGGGGTTTTAGGAGGGGATATTTTTGAGGAAGGGAGTGTTTCTTTGTGGGAGCAGGAACTTGGCCTCTATTTCACATTTATGTTTTTTTGGGGATCTCATTACTTTTTTCTAAGTATTAAATAGAATTTAGTTGCCGCATACCTACCGGCATACCTTTGCCGGATTCTGCATAAGGTTCTCCTTACTGCTTGATATTTGATACCAATAATCAACCTACATACATCTAATCACTAGACTAGAAAAGTTAGAAGCTCTTCCAGATGACATTACTCTAGAGGACAAATTGATTGCTCTCTTAACTAAACTATTACACTGTAAAGCACAGGAACCTTATCCCGAGGATAAAGATCACAATAGGGAAAGTGCAGAAGGCCTTCAAGAAAAATATAAGAACAAAGATGATACATTTTGGGTTTGTGATCCTAAAGTCTGTAATTTATATGGCTCGACTTTGAAAAACATAGTATCTGCTTTGAAGTATATTATGCAGTTTTTGTTAAGATATGTCGAAATGTTTTTTAAAACATCAAATATAGGTTCTCCTTACCAAGACGATTCATTTGATACCCCACATGATGGGGTTCAGAAGGAATGATGGCATTTCGATGGAACAAAAAGTAGAAAACGTCATAGGTAATATGACACTCCCATATCAAGACCTACCTGCGTGCCACGTTTGGTCAAAATAGGCCAGACGGTGTGAATTTGTATAAGGAACAAACATACAGACAGACAGCTGAAAGATCTTTTTTACCTAGCCTAGTGCATTCCCCGGACCAAGGCCTACCTATGTGCCAAGTTTGGTCAAAATCGGTCAAATGGTGTGAATTTGTGTAAGGAACAAACATGCGGACAGGCAGCTGATAGACGATTTTGCACTAGCCTATGAGTCTCCACGTATCAAGACCCATCTGTGTCCCAGGTTTGGTCAAAATCGGTCAAACGGTACGGATTTGTTAGAGGAACAAACATACAGACAGACAGCTGGTATAAGATTTTTACCGAGCCTATATGCGTCTAATTGTTTCTTAAAACATCAAATATAGGTTCTTCATACCGAGACAATTCATTTAATACCCCACATCATGGGTTTCGGACGGAATGAAGGGTTTCCGAAGGAAGTACAAAACTGGCACGCCCCCGCCCCGGAAGCGGAGTCAAACACAACTTTTCGCGATTTTTCGATTTTTTTCCTTTAATAACGTTTTCATATCTATCTTCATGCAAAATTTCAAGTCTCTAGCATCATGGGAAGTGCCTAATAGTCCGTCGGCCCGTGTACATTTCATGCAACGATTTTTAAGATTCTTCATTTTTTTCACTATTGATTGTACAAGTCTTAACTAGAACAGTGCCACTTGTCAGCTGGCTAGGTAGCGGTGGGTTTGGCTGCGGGGGCGTTGCGAACTTCGGAAAAATATGAAAATGTGAAACGATTTTAAGATTCATGAAATTTTTTGGAGAAACACCTTTCATTATACAATAATCATTGGCACTTGTCAGCTGGCCGGCCAGCGGTGGGCTGCTTGTCACCTGGGGGTCTAAACTTGGCAAAAATACGAAATTCTGAAACGATTTTAAGATAGCTGAAATTTTGGTGGTTACTAGTATTTGTAGTGAGATTAACGAAAAACATTGTCAGCTGCTCATATCTTGGTGGAAAACTTGTCAGCTGGGGGGGTATAAGCGCTGAGGGTATGGCGCGCGCTCCGCTTTATACCGCCAGCTGACAACTTTTCCAACCACATATATGCAGCTGACAATTTGTTTCGTCAATCTTATTACGAATACTACCTACTAACAAAATTTCAGGAATCTTAATATAGTTTTTGACTATTTAATAGCGAAAGCATGCTTATATTGATTACAACTTCTGAATATATTGATTGTAAATGAATATTTTTATTATCAACGTTAAAATATATGATGTATTTGCATTAAGGTAAGATGAAAAAATATATCATTTATTTGTATAAAATACATAGCACATAAAAAATTTTTGCCTGTGAATGCATGAAAATCAGGCAACGCTTGGCACAGTGTTTCGCCTAGTGTTAAAAATACCTTATTATTATCTAAATAGTTTGGTATGTTCACGTTCCCATATTCATCCAAATTTTAACATCTAATGGCAAACAATTACCTCCAGTAGTTGAAATGATTGTTCGAGATCAGTAATTCACTGAAGATATTAAAATTATTCATTTTCTTTGCTTTATTAATGTTTCATTATTTTTTCAATACCAATAATTAGTATTTTCACATGAGAGACAGCAGGATGACCTCACAAACAGTACAAATATCGAAAGTAATGATTCTGAAGGTGAAGAGTCAGACTTTCTTTTTATTAAAAAGTTTTATTAGGTAACTATTATTATTATAAATAAATTATATAATAATTTTTACAGTATTTTATACAAATAAATAATATATTTTTTCATCATACCTTAATACAAATCTATACAAATAATACAATTCTAACGGATCACTGTCTGTATCTGGAAGATGGGGAAAAATACTATTGGGGACCTTTATCAATGCAATAGTACCCAAAACAATGATTTTCAAAAACATTTTTCCCGGCTTGTCTGTTTATCTGTGTGCGCTAATCTAAGAAACGGCTTATCCGATTTAGTTGCAGTATTCACTAATATATTGTGGTACGTTTCACTTAATATTTAGTGTTTGTTTCATGCGAATCGGTACATAAATAAAAAAGTTATGCCAACATAAAGAATCACGTCCAACATTTCATGAACTATCGTTAATTCGATAGTTTCGATTCACGAAACTTTGTATATAGTATTCTCTTTATCAACGCAATTGTACCCAAAACAATGATTTAAAGAATTGTTGTCTGTTTGTCTGTATGTCTGCTGTGTCAGACACTCTATACAGACTACAGTTAAACAATCCTTAAGAGGTGTAGAGCTTCGTCACGTTTTAGCAATCCTAGCAGCCTGTATGCTTGATCCCCGATGGCTATACGCCTAATATCGAGTAGGTATAAATCTACTGTAAAGTAGATTGAAAAAAAAATACCTATACGACGATGTTTAAAATCTAAAATAAACAAACAAGAACCTTCAAGTTTAACTCCTCTGGATTACGGACGGGATATTGAAGATAATATATAAACCTGTAAATGGTTTGATGGCGAACAATTCCGTTGAGTAGTTGATATGATTGTTCGAGATCAGCAATTCACTGAAGATATTAAAACTATTTATTTTCTATGCTTTATTAACGTTAAATTATTTTAGCAATAACAATAATTAGTATTTTCAGCTGAAAAACACCAAGAAGAGGATGACCGCACAATTACTGCGGGGGGGGGGGGGGTTGATGATTCTGAAGGTGCAGAGTCAGAATCAGAAAACGATTGACTTTCTTTTTATTATTATATTATTAAGTGTCTTTAGTATACTATTATTATTATTATGATTAATTGTATAATACTTTTTTATTACCAATACAGTATTTTATACAAATAATTGACACATTTTTTCATCTTACCTTAATGCAAATACATAATATATTTTAACGTTGATAATAAAAATATTCATTTACAATCAATATATTCAGAAGTTTTAATCAATATAAGCATGCTTTCGCTATTAAATAGTCAAAAACTATATTAAGATTCCTGAAATTTTGTTAGTTGGTAGTATTCGTAATAAGATTGACGAAACAAATTGTCAGCTGCTTATATGTGGGTGGAAAAGTTGTCAGCTGGCGGTAAAAAGCGGAGCGCGCGCCATACACTCAGCGCTTACAAGTTTTCCACCAAGATATGAGCAGCTGACAATGTTTTTCGTTAATCTCACTACAAATACTAGTAACCACCAAAATTTCAGCAATCTTAAAATCGTTTCAGAATTTCGTATTTTTGCCAAGTTTAGACCCCCAGCTGACAAGCAGCCCACCGCTGGCCGGCCAGCTGACAATAATAATTTTGATGAGTGAGTGAGTGAGTCCTATAAATCCCGATTTTCGATCGCTTATATCTCAGAAACTATTTGATGTAGAATTATGAAAATTTCCAGTTTTTCTCACATCTAGTAGTATAATACCTGTGTAAAATTTCTTAACTTTATCTTTACCTGGTTGAAAGTTATGAGAGGGTAAAAATCGCCTCTATGACCGCCTGTAATATACACACAGTATGCTTAGGCCGGAACTTGGCCTGGCGCACTACCGTGCGCCTAGATTCAAAAAGTAAAGAAGAAAGAAAAACTTTATTTGTTGTAAATAAATTAATAACAGCTTCTGGTTAGCAACAACTTTTGGAAAATCACATCTCTTCCAAAAAGAAAAAATCCTGCAGACTGACAAACCTCAAAAAGGTTGTAAACTTTAATCAGCTTTGCAACGATATACTTAGAGGGGTCTCCCGTGGTCTAGTGGCTAGCGCACTAGATTCATAAGCGGGAGATGGTGGGTTCAATTCCCGCCGGCGCCTGAAATTTTCTCATCTCAGGGCTTGCTGAGAAAATTCCTGGCTGCACCCTGGACGTCGGCGCTAATGGCCAAGATTTATGTCGATGCGCAGTAAAAAAAACAAAAAAAAAAAAAAAAAAAAAAAAAAAAAAAAAAAAAAAAAAAAAAAAAAAAACTTAGAACTGATATTATCTATCAATTTCATAATGTAATTGTAATTCTAGAGTGTAAAAAAACATCAAATAAATAAAAGTAATATAATGTCTGTTTTCCTGATATTATCAAAAACGACCATCTAGGTAAGAAAATGGGCTTTGTCATATACTGCAGACTCCTAACCACACACTGAAGTGATACTGGAAGTGGTGTTCTCTCAATCCATGTGGAGAACCCGTTTATGAGGTTGACCTCACGACACAATCTGGAAGTGCCGACTAGAAACTTTCTCGTTTCAGACCCCACAGATCATGAAAATATAGGTGGTTCAAATTTGTATATATATATATATATATATATATATATATATATATATATATATATATATATATATATTATTTATTCCTATAGATGACCCAAAATATCAAAAGTCTTTTTTATCCTAGGAGGCATGGGGTCATTAAAGCAGTCTTCCTTTATTACACCACTTTATTTATTGGGCCTGACATGTTTCGTGCATCTTTTTTTCGCACCTCTTCAGGGGCACTTCTACAACAAAATATAATTTGTTGAACATCCACACAAACCTTTTTTCTACTATATTAAAACTATCAATACGATCTTTGAACTGTTCCACAAAAGGCATTAAAACATTATCATGCTCATTAAATGTTACTCCTACCCTAAATATTGCAATAATTATAGCTAAATTACATATTTTTTATAAAAGGTGTTGAGTCCTACCTTGCAAGGAAGTCCTCCTGGTACCAAGTACTCCCTCTGGAGTCCGGCTTAATACTAACCCTGTAAGTGGATTGCCAAAATGGCCCTGTTGTTATCTGTCCTTTGTTGTTGTCTAGTAAAGTCTACTCGTCAAATATTTTTTCATACATTTTTGGGTATTAATCTATTATTCCATAGAAAATTTGGTGAACATTTTTCAGATCAGTTCTTTTATTCACTGCTATTTTCGAATTTTTTAAAATATAAATATTTTCTTTTATTTTTCTTTTCAGGGTATTTCTTTCTTTATTTAATATTTTGAATTCTTTGAAATTGAAACTGTGTTTTTTTGTTATTGCATGATCCGTCAATGCTGTACCGTTTTCTTGTGTGTAAATGCTCTTTACGTGTTGTATAATTCTTTTACCTAATAATTGCGCAGATTCCCCAATGTAACATTTGTTACAGTCGTTGCAGTTGATTTTATAAATATTATATTTTGAACTTGATGCTTTAACCCTGTCTTTAATATTACTAAATACATTGTTTATTGTATGTTTATATTTCCAGCCAATTTTACAAACATCTTTACATATTGTTTTTATTTTGTTTTCTATAAGAGGATGATAATCGAAAGTAAAATATTGCTTAATTGGATTTACATCTTTGTCAATACTGTTATTTAAAACCAATTGTTTCCTTTTTTGTAAAAATAAGTGATTATTTAACGTGGTTTCTTCTAATCTGCCGGTATTTTTAATGAAAAAATGATTAATATTAGTTTGCACCAATAATCTTTGTTTTTTGTTCGATATATCGGAATTATCATTAATATCTCTTTTACGCTTATTATTCTGCACTTCCTTGTTTATTACTTCTGTATCTGTTTTAACTTTTTTAGATGGCCTTGATTCAATAAAAGTTTCAGAATATTTTCTTTTCTTTTTGTTTTGTAAATCGTTAAAAAATTCGTCCGGTTCAAATTTAAAAAGTTGAGGTTCAAATTTACATTTATCACTATTTTCTGGAAGGTCTATTAATCGTTTATTATAAATTATGTGTTTTTCAGCTCTTTTTATTTGAATTTCAATTAAATCCCTAGGGTAATTATTTTCCGTGAATAAATTTCTCAATTTATTTTTTATTTCACTGTAAAATTTAGGAGATGTTCTCCGTAAAGCTGATAATGTTCAGTTATATAAAAGGTTCTTTTTGAACCTTTTTGGTAACGGGAGGACTTCCTTGCAAGGTAGGACTCAACACCTTTTATAAAAAATATGTAATTTAGCTATAATTATTGCAATATTTAGGGTAGGAGTAACATTTAATGATAATGTTTTAATGCCTTTTGTGGAACAGTTCAAAGATCGTATTGATAGTTTTAATATAGTAGAAAAAAGGTTTGTGTGGATGTTCAAAAAATTATATTTTGTTGTAGAAGTGCCCCTGAAGAGGTGCGAAGAAAAGATGCACGAAACATGTCGGGCCCAATAAATAAAGTGGTGTAATAAAGGAAGACTGCTTTAATGACCCCATGCCTCCTAGGATAAAAAAGAAAAAAATATATATATATATATATATATATATATTGTTATGATTATTTTTTTGTAAAATGATTGCGCCACGTTGGGTCGCCAATAATGTTAAGATTTTATTATTTTAAAAAGAAATAAAAGATTTTAATTACTTGAGTAAGTTTTATTATATGAATTTGACTTAATCTCAGGGATTAAAGTTCCGAGTGAATGAACGATATAATATTTATTTCCAGACAATTCTGAGATACAAACACCAACATCAAAAATAATACAAATGACAATAAAATAATTAACAATTACAAAAAAAACAATTTTTACCTCTAAATCAATCCGCTTCCAACAAAGCCTCAATACACTGCGCTTCAGTAGTTCCTTCTTCAATGTGATACGCTTTATTGCCAGGTCTTGTGCCTAAAATGGATATCTTGAATTTTGGATTCTGTTGTCTTCTCACTCCGTCTTCTATGAATAATTAATAATGGACTGCACTCCGTACTCCTCGGAGGAGAGCTATAGACTCAAGCTCCGCATTCGACCACTGCTGAGAATAGAGTGACTCCGCACTCAAGGGCTGCTGGGAATAGAGAGACGCTCCGTTCGAGCGGGAAAGTTTGGTGTCCTTTATTTCTAACTTCCGCAGTTTTGTTGGTTCATATATAAAAGTAATAATTATATTTTTGTAACTTCAAATAATTAATTTATTACCGTCTGAATGTACATTTAATATGGATATATTGTACACCAGTATTGTCCAAAAATATTATTAATTTTGATCGTATATAATACGATGTTATTTGTATATATGGTTTGTGATTTGCGCGGGCTTTTCAAAATATCGATGGTTATTTGAATTTAAAAATATTTTCGTGAATGTAATATATCATTACAATATATATATATATATATATATATATTTATATATATATATATTTAAATATATATATATTTGAATATATTTAAATATTTAATTTAATATATTTAAATATTTATATATATATATATATATTTAAAAATATTTTCGTGAATGTAATATATCATTACAATATATATATATATATTTATATATATATATATTTATATATATGCTTGTCTGTTTGCTCTCTAGCAAGCTCAGAAATGTGTTCGATTTTGATGAAATTTGGTATAAAAATCTGTCGCCTGAATTGAAAGGTCAAGTTCTTTAACCAGCAGAATCCGCCCACTGGAAGATAGTTTTTGGGGCGAAATTCGCGCAAAAAAAAAATCGTAACGCTTACGTTTTTAAGCTACTAGCATATTAGGTAGCTAACGTTTTTTTAGGTACTTGTTTTATAGGTTTCTTAACATTGGAAAACAAATGAAACCATTTTAAGGCGATATCTGTAACTGTTTCTGAGAAAAGTTGAATCAATGTTTTTGTAAGTCATTATTATTTTGTGAGTACATAGAATTGCGGGATTCAATTGAAATATTTTCTACATCTTAGAAAATAATCCCAACTAAGATGTTTAAATTTTGGTTATATTTGGAGTTAAGGAAGTATGCGGAAAAAATTATTTTATTAATAGACAATATATATTATATATATATATATATATATATATATATATATATATATATATATATATATATATATATATATATATATATATAACCGTTTTTGAAAAAATTGGAAAAATAATTTTTGAATACCGTTTTTGGTTTGGGTACTTAGAATTACGGGATTCAGTTGAAACATTAACTGCATGTTCTACTTTCATTAAAACTAATATGTTGAAAGTTGTGTTACGTTTGGAGTTAAGGAAGGGTTAGAATAAAATATTTTATGAACAGACAAGAAAAGTTTTGGGAACTTCGTATACTTTCATTAATATCTCGAACACGGTTAGGAAATCGTGGTAAGTGGATAGAAACTATTTGAAAGCTTTCTAAATTCTCTACAAAAAATATTCTAAAACTATTTTTGATTAGGTTATGTCAATCGGAGAAATAAATGCTTAAAACTTCAAATACGTCTGTTTTGTTCTTAAGAACGGGTTTTTGTCGTTCTTTTTGTAATTTTTGTCTCTTTCCCTTTGTTTTTTATTGCTTTTTATTTTTGTAATTTCTTATGTTGGGAAAATTTTGTGTGTAAAACAGGATATGAAAAATGTGACCAATTTTCTGTTGCTAGAAATAATGTAAATTTTGGGAACTTTCATTAATATCTCGAAAACGGTTGAAAATCTTGGTAAACGGAAGAATACCATTAGAAAGCTTATTAAATGCTCTACATAAAAGGTTCTAATGAAAGTTTTGATTAGGCGATGACAATCAGAGAAATAAGAGCTTAAAGCTTTAAAGT
This sequence comes from Gonocerus acuteangulatus, assembly GCA_946811695.1. NCBI lineage: Eukaryota > Metazoa > Arthropoda > Insecta > Hemiptera > Coreidae > Gonocerus > Gonocerus acuteangulatus. The sequence goes on from OX328123.1 coordinate 36,726,218, forward strand.
AATTGATTTCGCTTATTCGAACTGTTCTTTTTGTCTGTTTTTTATTCCTTGTTATTTTTTAATTGCTTATAGTTGGATAATGTATTCGAAAATAAAACAGGTTTAGTAAAATAACAAAAACAATTTATTGTTAGATATATAGAGTTCCAAGATTCCAAGACCTTGTAACTAGCGGGAATGTTTCTAGTGATGCCGACCCTTCCAGGTAAGATTGTAAATCCTACCTTTCAAGACTGTTGGAACCAAAACAATAACTGTCGGGGTTCGGTCACTGCTACTTTTATCGTAAAAATGGTTTTATAGTGCCGACGTTTCGGCTTGAACTTCAAGCCTTCATCAGGGCTGTAAATACAAGTAGGACATATTTAACACTAATATATGCACATATCTATGTAAATATACCTAACATATATATATATATATATATATATATATATATATATATATATATATATATATATATATATATACAGGGTGTCCCGTAAATGTCTAGTCATATTGCGAGGGGTGATAGAGGACCCTTAGGGGAACAAAAAATGTTCTATGACGATTTCCCGAATTCTCGCCCATAAGGGAGAAAACGTCGTTTTGTCGATTTTTCGAGACAAACGTGGTTTTTAAAAGAATAATCTTTGTAGCTCTGTCCCAGGTGGTACTACTAGAAAGGGAGTGAAACCAATCGAAAGCTGAGTAAATTTACTATAAGACTAGTTGGAAGTAAACGTAAAAATGAATGAATGTAAATATGTATATCTTACCAAAAGAAAGCTATTCTAAATTTCCTGATATTATATTGATATTTCTTTCCATCGTTACTCCTCAATGGGCAGGATCTGAAACTACCGGGTTTCAGAAAAACTTCTTCATTTAACCAGCTTTCCATTCATGTATCACAACCCTGTGTTATTGAAGTATTTGAACGATTTAAGAACAAAAGTTTAAAAAAAAACATGGATCTGTGAAAAGAAAATTATATTTTTTTCTTCAGTTTATTCAAAAAGCTGAAGAGAAATATTTATTTGTATAAATGTTTACATAAATATTAAGTAAATATTTACTTAAAACAATAAAAAAAAATAATTCCACGAATTTAAAAAAAATCCTAAAACAGTAAATAAATAAAATACAAAATTTGTTAATTACAGTAACTAATAATGGGTGCAGGAGGTGGCCATTAATGAACCCCAACCATACATTAACCTCAAAAATTATTATTTTTACCTATATCACGCATTTGAACACATTTTTACAGGACTATGTACATCTTATTTATGAGGGATAGAATTTTTAATTACCACAACAAAAACGCATGGGCTCACGAGAATCCCAGTGAGTTTCACAAGCATAGCCATCAGTATCAATTCAAGGTAAAGCATTTGTTTTCTAAATAAATATGTTCAAATGCTTGATCTAGGTAAAAATAATAATTTTTGAGGTTAATGTATGGTTGGGGTTCATTAATGGCCACCTCCTGGACCCATTATTAGTTACTGTAATTAACAAATTGTGTATTTTATTTATTTACTATTTTAGGATTTTTTTTTTAAATTCGTGGAATTAATTTTTTTTATTGTTTTAAGTAAATATTTACTTAATATTTATGTAAACATTTATACAAATAAATATTTTTCTTCAGCTTTTTGAATAAACTGAAGAAAAAAATATAATTTTCTTTTCACAGATCCATGTTTTTTTTTAAACTTTTGTTCTTAAATCGTTCAAATACTTCAATAACACAGGGTTGTGATACATGAATGGAAAGCTGGTTAAATGAAGAAGTTTTTCTGAAACCCGGTAGTTTCAGATCCTGCCCATTGAGGAGTAACGATGGAAAGAAATATCAATATAATATCAGGAAATTTAGAATAGCTTTCTTTTGGTAAGATATACATACTTACATTCATTCATTTTTACGTTTACTTCCAACTAGTCTTATAGTAAATTTACTCAGCTTTCGATTGGTTTCACTCCCTTTCTAGTAGTACCACCTGGGACAGAGCTACAAAGATTATTCTCTTAAAAACCACGTTTGTCTCGAAAAAACGACAAAACTACGTTTTCTCCCTTATGGGCGAGAATTTGGGAAATCGTCATAGAACATTTTTTGTTCCCCTAAGGGTCCTCTATTACCCCTCGCAATATGACTAGACATTTACGGGACACCCTGTATATATATATATATATATATATATATATATATATATATATATATATATATATATATATATATATATATATATATATATTTATATATATGCATATACACATACACATATACACGCACACATATGTCCACACATATACACGCACATTGAAAGACACACATTAATTAACTAAATGATGTACTTTTACTATAAATATTTAGTATTATTTTTAGAAATTTTGAATTCTGCTACCATTGTTCAATATTTTTGAGGCTGCTAATTCCTTAGTCATTCTAAAATGTTTAGTATAATAATTTCTTCACTTCTGAAATTAATTTAACTATTCCCTCTAACATAAGATGTACATTTTATGCAGTCTTATTAATTGTTTAAATATTTGTCTGTAAAAATTGTAAGTTTATAAATATAATGGTAATCCATGTAAGATGACAAATAATTTTAATCTATTAGTTAAGGCTTTTGGTTTTTGATTCATATTATTTTCTTTTTAACATGACATTTGCTTTTGAAATTATCAAAACGTCACGAAAAAGTCCCTAAATTGGCTTTCACAAAAATAGTAGACACCCTGATTAAGATTCTAATTACTTATCAAAACTGTTATTTTTTTTTTTAATAGACCAATAAAGTACCATTTTAAATTATCAAAAGAGACAGAAGTTTGAGCAAAATAATTAACAATTAATAATTTACAACGAAAAGAGAAGTAAAAATACATTAAAACATAAAATTACAAATTAATATATGTTTATTGTTTGAAATTGAACTTATTTTCATCCTTTATATTTAGCATTAAAATATGTAAAAGTTTATTTTTTTAGCCAGAATTATATTAAGAATTTTTAAAAACATACCAAGACTTTAGTTTTTTCGATTACTTTTGAGGGACACTGTATATATTGTTATAATATTAAAAAATAAAAAAAAAAAAATTGTTTTTTTAATAATAATGTTTTATTCTACGTATACCTCTACGTTGGGAACCAATATAATAAAAATTTTATAATAATTGATGTTAGAAACTCTTTATCTCAGGGTTAGGGTTCGATTTTCACTAAAGTAACACAAAAACCATTTTACATAAGAAAAAACTCATAGATAAGTTACATTCCAAATTAGACAAACAAGCATTACCTGATATAAAGCCAAATCTGGAACCAACCTCAGAGAACAGGATCCTCGTTACAAATACATCTTCCTTTTAACTCAACAGACTGCACTGCTTTCAAAAAGACTGACTATGATACCACTGTACACCAAACTGGAGCTGCATCCGGAATGGAATGTTTCTTTAAAAATGCACTATATGTGACTGCTTGTAACTGTCTCTTGTAACCGACTCTCATGTGTACCTGGAACCACCTTTTCACAGACTGCCTTGTAACAGACTCTTGTAACCGACTCTCATGTGAACCTGGAGCCACCTTTTCACAGACTCACTTGTAACAGACTGCACTCAACTTTCATGTGAACCTGGAGCCACCTTTTCACAGACTGACTTGTAACAGACTCTTGTAACCGACTCTCATGTGAACCTGGAGCCACCTTTTCACAGACTCACTTGTAACAGACTCTTGTAACCGACTCTCATGTGAACCTGGAGCCACCTTTTCACAGACTGGCTTGTAACAGACTGCACTCAACTTTCATGTTAGACAGGACTCAACTCTTATGGCGGGAGCGTCATACCGGTATCCACTGCTAGACCAATATAACAACTAATAATTGTTTATCACAATGAACTTAACATATCAATGAGCTTTATTGGATTTTCCGAATTTTCTGTGTTAGTTTTTAATTTAGAACTTTTAATTTTTGATGAAAGTTAAATATAAGAAAAAATTTATTTGTTTTTTATTTTCCGCAAACCTTGTCTTCGTCTTTTCGCGCCTTTTTTATACCTTTAACGTTTATTCGAATTTAAAAATTTTAAATATGTAATGTAAAATATCATTACAATATATATATATATATATATATATATATATATATATATATATATATATATATTGTAATGATATATTACATTCACGAAAATATTTTTAAATTCAAATAACCATCGATATTTTGAAAAGCCCGCGCAAATCACAAACCAGATATACAAATAACATCGTATTATATACGATCAAAATTAATAATGTTTTTGGACAATACTGGTATACAATATATCCATATTAAATTTACATCCAGATAACAATAAATTAATTATTTATTATTGCAAAAAACATAATTGTTATCTTTATATACAATCCGGCAAACTGCGGAAGTTGGAAAGAGGGAAGCCAAAGTTTCTCTCTCGAATGGCGTCTTTCTATTCTCAGTGTTGGTGGAAGGCGGACCTCTCCTCCAAGGAATACCAAGTGAATTGAGTTTTTGATGAAAGCAGATTGAGTTAGAGGTAAGAATTGTTTTTTTTGTGGTTGATTACTTTATTATTATTTGTTGTGTAATTTAATATTGTGTGTATCTCAGAATTGTCTGAAGATAAATGTAATACCGTTCATTCACTCGGAACTTTGTCCCTGAGATTAAGTTAAATTAACATAATAAAACTAATTAAAATTTCCTTATTTCTTATTGTAAAAAATAATCATTACATTTAATGGCGCCCAACGTGGGGCCGAGTGAATTAAAATTAAAAGCGGTAAATAAATATTGAAAATAAAACTTAAAAGTAAATTTTTTTTTTTTTTTAAATAAAAATGTCTGACGTAAATATTGAACAATTTCAAAATAACGGTGAAGAAAATAATGTAGAATCACCGGAATACGTATTTTTTACGCCAGGAGAAATAAATATTATAGTCGAAACACGTGAAAACGAATTGCAGGAGGATGATGCAATAGCATTCAGAGAATCGACGGCGGGTTCCTTAGGAACAGAAAGTCTATCCAATGACCGTACTCCGGAAAGGGATAATGAGATGCATCCGTGGCACGTGGATCAACTCATGAGATTTTTAACAGACAAGTTCCAAGAGTTTAATGCTAAGAGTGATAAAAATTATGCAGAACTAAGTAAAAACCATAAAATATTAGAAAGTAAAATAGACGCGAATAGAATGGAACAAAATAAAAAATTGGACGATTTATGTAATACTTTAAATAATATGGGTAAAAATCAGAATGAAGAGACGATGGAGTTGGAAAAATCGAATGATGACTTTTTTAATAAAAATAATATAAGTGGTGAAGAGGTTATTGAGGTTAATGAAAATAATAACGAAAATTTAATTAAAAATACCGAAAATGACGATACACAATTCAATAAGGACGATTCAAGTGAATTAATAAAAGATAATTTCAATTATGATTGTAGTATTATTGATCAAAAATGTGAAGAAAATAAAATATTTGTTGAAACTAAAGATGAAAGTGAGTATGTTTGTTTAGTGAATGAAGATGATAAAATTAAAGAAATATTATTGAGTAATTTGAATAATAATAATGAAAAAATAAATCAAATAATTAAAAATAATATAACTAATGATAATTTAAAAAATAAAATAAGTACAGACGTTATGGATGAGAATTTGGGACAAAATAATATTAAAAAATTAGTTGATGATCATATAATTAGTTTAAAAATAATGAGTTATAATAATAATAATGGTAATAATCAAAATAATATAATGAATAAAAATGTTAACATAAATAATCATCTGAAAAATATGGACACCAAATTTGGTAATAAAGTAAAAATACTTTTTGAGTATCAATATCAAAATGGGATTGAAAAAATTGCAAAATTAAATCGGCCACCACGAAAGAGAATAA